>BPLQ01005006.1:0-25369 GCA_021605075.1 Caerostris darwini
ATATTTAAAATATGCAATAAATATATGCAATTTTCGTTAATTAAATAAAAGATTTTAGGATAAAGAAAAATAATTTTTCTAATTTACTTAAAATGCATTAATGTGACATGGATAAAAAATGTATGACTTACAATGTAAATAAATGTATGTACATCGGATAAGACAAGCTAAATGATAAAAAAAGCATAAATTGGAAGTTGAAAGTGAAAGAAGAAAATAAACAAATCATTATCATATGTTGATTTAGGAAAAAAATTTCTGTAAAAGTAATATACGCTGATGGAAAAAAAAATTCCATCGCCCAGAAAAAATTATTGTAGAGTAATGAAATTCAAACAATGCATTTGTCTAGTTAAAAGGTTTAATTAATTAAATTTTAAAGATCACAGGTTAGTTTAAGATCAAGAAAATGCATTTCAAATGTAAAATGCTGCTATATTAATAGTCGATGTAAGCTTCAGAATTTTGAATGCAAGCCTGCAGTCTTGCATGCATTGTGTAATACAGGTACCGAATGTCATTTTGTGGTATGGAGTTCCATGCTTGTTGTTCTTGTTTTGTCAATACTGGGACAGTCAGTGCTGGCTGTGGATGATGCTGGAGTTGTCGTCCAACGATATCCCATACGTGCTCAATTAGAGACATATTGGATGATGCAGCTGGCAAACACAGTTGCCTTGGATGCTTTAAGGCAAACGCTGCACCGACGTTATTCACTTAGCACTACCCTACCCAGGAGGTGCGTGTAGCTTGAAGATAAGCTACGGACGCGGAGTAACACTACTCCCGCAACGCTCTACGATCATATTAGACCGGGACTTACCTTTTAAAGTGGATTCCGAATCACTACAAACATCCCTGACACATCCCTGACCAGTGCACCTGTATTACATACTTGAACCCGAAACCGTGGCACCGAGCGCTAGTCAATAGGCGATTAGGCTCCTCAAATGTGAGTTACAATGTGTAAAATGTGATATGTGCCTACTGCAGATAAAAAATAATTAATTTTCAATTTTCTCAATAGATGACGCTTCAAACGCGTTTCTGTTACAAAAAGTGTTTTCCTGATAAATAAAGCCGGAATAACTCGGCCCTTCGAACATCTTTTTTCTTCTACTGTTCTTTTCTTCCGCTTTCCCTTCGAAAGATTAATCCCTCTGTGCTCTGTTCACTGAAAAATACTCTTAATCGCCTCTCGCTAGCTCCCCCCCAATTTTTTTTTCTTTATTATTACGAATACTTTCAAAAGTCCTTCAAACTTTTTTTCCTCCGACATCTTATTTGTAACTGGTAAGAAAAGGCTTTTCACTTTAATCCCAGTAAAGAATGTTAAGAAATATAATGACTACAAGCAGCCATGACAAAAAAAAAAAGTAGAAAAGTTAAAAAAAAAAAAAAAAAAAATTGAAGTAGAAAGTCTTAAAAATTTTCTTATCAGCACAGAGAAGAGAGATGTGGTTTAGTTTGGGCAGATGCACTTACTAATGTCGTTACTGTGGAAGGGAGGGTATACTTGATTACAAAGATTCAAAATAAAAAAAAGTACAGAATTTTGCCTGCACTCTTGCATGCATTGTGTAATACAGGTACCGAATGTCATTTTGTGGTATGGAGTTCCATGCTTGTTGTTCTTGTTTTGTCAATACTGGGACAGTCAGTGCTGGCTGTGGATGATGCTGGAGTTGTCGTCCAACGATATCCCGTACGTGCTCAATTAGAGACATATCTGATGATCTCGTTGGCCAAGGTAACATGTTGACACTCTGCAGAGCACGTTGCGTTACAACAGCTGTATGAAGACTAGCGTTATCCTGTTGGAAAACTCCTCTTGAATGTTGTTCATGAATGACAGCACTACAGGTTGAATTACTAGTCTGACGTACAAATTTGCAGTCAGTGTGTTTGGGATAACCACGAGAGTGCTCCTGCTGTCATAGGAAATTGCTCCCCAGACCATGACTCCAGGTGTAGGTCCAGTGTGTCTAGGCCGCAGACAGTCTGGTTGCAGGCGTTCGCCTGGCCTCCTTCTGACCAACACATGGCCATCACTGGCACCAAGAAAGAACCTGCTTTCATCAGAAAACACAACAGATCTCCACTCCGTCCTCCAATGAGCTCTGTCTTGACACCACTGGTATCGCAAACGGCAATGGCTTGGAGTTAGTGGAATGCACGCTACAGGGCGCCTGGTTCGGAGCAGTCCGTTGTGTCACTGTGGTACTAACTGCAGCTCGAATTTCTACCGCAGACGTAGTACGATGCACCATAGCTGTACGCCGAATACGGCGGTCTTCCTCTCAGCTGTGCTACGTGGTGAACAGAGCTCAGACGGATTAATCTTTCGAAGGGAAAGCGGAAGAAAAAAATATGTAGAAGAAAGATGTTCGAAGGGCCAAGTTATTCCGACTTTATTTATCAGGAAAACTCTTTTTTGTAACAGAAACACGTTTGCAGCGCCATCTATTGAGAAAACTGAGAATTAAATATTTTTTATCTGCAGTAGACACATCTCACATTTTACACATTGTAACTCATATTTGAGGAGCCTTATGATCGATAGACTAGCGCTGGGTGCCACCAGTTTCTAGTTCGAGTCCTTCTGGTGCCATGGATGTTTGTAGTGATTCGGAATCCACTTTAAACAGTAGGTCCCTGTCTAACATGATAGTTAGAGCGTTGCGGGTGTAGTGTTACTCCGCGTTAGTAGATTCTCTTTTGTGCTACACGCACCTCCTGGGTAGTGCTAAGTGAGTAACGTCGCTGCAGCGCTTGCCTTAAAGCATCCAAGGCAACTGGGTTTGCCAGCTGCATTAGAACAAAAGAAAATCTGTAAATATCCATATTATGGCTGTAGACCGTTGGTTGTATACTAACAACCATACCCCGTAAAAAAAAATTATCTCCTGACTCGAAATCTGTCAGTAGGCAGACGGCCTTGACCCACCATGGATCTATTGCGTATATGAAAAACTCACATTTGTAAAATATCCTTTATTATTATTTTTTATTTTATGTAAAAAGACAAAGTTTGTATACATATATATACATATGTATACACTTTTACATATGTTGATGACGAAATTGTTTTTATATTAGACCGGGACCTACCGGGTTTAAAGTGGATTACGCCGGGACTCTAACTCGAAACCTCTGACAGCGACCGCCAGATCGCTAGTCACACGGAAATCAGGCCCCTGGCTGATTTGACTGTAGAGCGTTAGGCAAAATATAACATCTTTAGTCTCGAAATATGCCAGTAGACAGAAGGCCTTGGCCCACCATGATGCCGTGGCGCCAAAGTAGAAGAAAAACTTACATTTGTAAAATAGCCCTTTTTATACTTTATTTTATACTAAAAATCCTAATATAAGCACTGAATAATATTACATATGCATTTATTATATATATATATATTTCATGCATTATATATATTTCATATTACATATTATATATTTTTCATATTATATATATTTCATGTTTTATTATTCCAGAAAAACATAAAACAAATAATGTGACTGTTTAGGCTCATGTAAAATGTAATACCATTTATTTATTTATTTTGCACAAATTACTGCATTTCTTCCTACATTTTAGAACTTTTATGTCAAAACATTGCAGACGTTTTTTTTCTTTTCTTTATTATTCCAGAAACAATGTCCAACTTCTAAACAAACGGCTGCAATTGTTCAGGAATACATACACTCCTGCACCGGAGGAAATCCGTTAAACCATTTGGACCTTTGTTTCGTAAATAATCCTCGCAATCTGTCCAAACACACAAGTACCTCAGCTGTTAAGAATGTGTCTCCACAAGTAGTACTCGGGCAGTATACTTTTTTCCTCTTTCATTATCTGGTGAGGGTTGTTGTTGTTGTTTTTCACTTGTGTCTTCCGTTTGTAACACAAGGAGATCTTGGTACTTTGCCAAAGTTGGACAACTTTTTTATTTTGAATCTTTGTAATCAAGTATACCCTCCTTCCACAGTAATGACTACAAGCAGCCATGCAAAAAAAAAAAAAAAAAAAAAAAAAAAGTCAAGAGTTAAAAAAAAAAATTGAAGTGGAAAGTCCTAAAAATTTTCTTATCTGCAGAGAAAAGAGATATGGTTTAGTTTGGGCAGATGCACTTACTAATATCGTTACTGTGGAAGGGAGGGTATACTTGATTACAAAGATTAAAAAAAAAGAAGTTGGTCCAACTTTGGCAAAGTACCAAGACTTCCTTGTGTTACAAACACGGAAGAAACAAGTAACAAAAAAACAAACCATCACCAGATAATGAAAGAGGAGAAAAGTAAACTGCTCGAGTACTACTTGTGGAGACACATTCTTAACTGCTGAGGTACTTGTGTGTTTGGACAGATTGCGAGGATTGTTTACCAAACAAAGGTCCAAATGGTTTAACGGATTTCCTCCGGTGCAGGAGTGTATGCATTCCTAAATAATTGCCTTCTTACGGGAGAAGTTTGCTTGCAACCGTTTATTTAGAAGTTGGACGTTGTTTCTGGAATAATAAAGGAAGAGGAAAAAAGTGCGCAATGTTTTGACTTAAAAATCCTGAAATGTAGGAAGAAACGCAGTAGCAGATTGAAAACAATTTCGTCATCCACATATGTAAAATGTGCATATATATAAGCTTCGTCTTTTTATATAAAATTAGAAAATAATAATAAGGGTTATTTTACGAATTTGAGTTCTACATTGACACAATAGATCCATGGTGGATCAAGGCCGTCTGCCTACTGTCAGATTTCAAGGCAAAAGGTATTTTTTTTACGGGGTATGGTTATCAGTCTACGACAAACGGTCTACAGTCCTATTATGGACATTTTATAGATTTTTTTTGTTCTAATGCAGCTGGAAAACACAATTGGCATGGATGCTTTAAAGCAAGCGCTGCAGTGACGTTACTCACTTAGCCCTACCAAGGAGGTGCGTGTAGCTTGAAGATAAGCTACGGGCGCGGAGTAACACTACCGCCGCAACGTTATACGATCATGTTAGACCGGCACCTACTGTTTAAAGTTGATTCTGAATCACTACAAACGTCCATGGCAGCGGCAGGATTCGAACCTGAAACTTGTGGCCCCCAGCGCTTGTCATTCGACCATCAAGCTCGGCAAATATGAGTTACTATGTGTAAAATGTGAGATGTGTCTACTGCAGATTAAAAAGTATTTAATTTACATTCTTCTCAATAGATGGCGCGGAGCACGTGTTGCTGTTACAAAAAAAAAAAGAGTTTTCATGATAAATAAAGCCGGAACAACTCGGCCCTTCGAACGTCTTTCTTCTTCGGAATTTTTTTCTTCCGCTTTCCCTCCGAAAGATTAATCCGTCTGTGCTCTGTTCACTGAAAAATACTCTTAAGCGCCTCTCGTTCGCTGCCCCCAATTTAAAAAATTTTTTTTTTACGAACGCTTTCAAAAGTCCTTCAAACTTTTTTTCCTCCGACATCTTATTTGTAACTGGTAAGAAAAGGGCTTGTCACGTTATTCCCAGTAAAGAATGTTCAGAAATATAGTGACTACAAGCAGCCAAGAAAAAAAAAAAAAAAAAAAAAAAAAAAAATTCGAGGAGTTAAAAAAAGAAAAATATGAAGTGGAAAGTCCTAAAAATTTTCTTATCAGCAGAGAAAAGAGATGTGGTTTAGTTTGGGCAGATGCACTTACTAATGTCGTTACTGTGGAAGGGAGGGTATACTTGATTAAAAAGATTAAAAAAAAAGTTGTCCTACTTTGGCAAAGTACCAAGATTTCCTTGTGTTACAAACGGAAGACACAAGTAAGTAAAAAAAAAAAAAACGAACCATCATCAGATAATGAAAGAGGAGAAAAGTAAACTGCTCGAGTACTACTTGTGGAGACACATTCTTAACTGCTGAGGTACTTGTGTGTTTGGACAGATTGCGAGGATTGTTTACCAAACAAAGGTCCAAATGGTTTAACGGATTTCCTCCGGTGCAGGAGTGTATGCATTCCTAAATAATTGCCTTCTTACGGGAGAAGTTTGCTTGCAGCCGTTTGTTTAGAAGTTGGACATTGTTTCTGGAATAATAAAGCAAGAGGGAAAAAATATGCAATGTTTTGACTTAAATGTTGGAAGATACTCAGTAATTTATGCACACACACACAAAAAAAAAAAAAAAAAAAATGAAAAGAAAAGAAATTGTATTTAACATGAACCATAACAGAAACATAATTTTTTTCATGTTTACCTGGAATAATGAAACATTATAATAAATTGATTCTGGAATAATAAGACATGAAATATATATAATATGAAAAAAATATATAATATGCAATAATATGTAATATGAAATATATATAATACATGAATTATATATATATATATATATATATAATAAATACATATGTAATATTATTTAATGCTCTTATTAGGATTTTTAGTATTAGATAAAATATAAAAAGGATTATTTTACAAATGTAAGTTTTACTTCTTCATTGGCGCAACAGCCTCATGGTGGGCCAAGGCCGTCTGTCGACTGGCAGATTTCGAGACTAAAGATGTTATATTTTGCGTAATTCTCTACAGTCAGATCAGATAAGGGCCAGATGGGCCAGTGACCAGCGGTCGATGTCACAGGTTTCGGGTTCGAGTCCCCGCAGTGACATGGACGCTTGCAGTACTACTACATGGACTAGTAGTACTACTACTACTACAAACTGCCATCTAATGTACTACTACTGTACACAGCCAGATGATATACTACTACAGCATATTCCCAGCTGATGTACTACTACAGCACATTGCCACCTAATATACTACTACTACACACTGCCTTCTGATAAACTATTACTACTAAGTAGTAGTCATATTAGTCAGGGACCTACGGTTTAAAATACATTTTAAACCACTACAAACATCTCTGGCAACCCCGGGACTTGAACTTGAAACTTGCGGCACCCAGCTGTAGTCACTCGGCGATCAGGACCCTCAAATGTGAGTTACAATGTGTAAAATGTGAGATGTGTCTATTGCAGATTAAAAATATTTAATTTTCAAACTTCTCAATAGATGGCGCTGCAAACGTGTTTCTGTTACAAAAAAAGGGTTTTCCTGATAAATAAAGCCGGAACAACTCGGCCCTTCGAACAACTTTCTTCTGCAACTTTTTTTTTCCCACTTTCCCGCCGAAAGATTAATCCGTCTGAGCTCTGTTCACTGAAAAATACTCTTAAGCACCCCGCCCGCTCCCCCAATTTTTTTTTTTATTTTTTTTTTTTTTTTAACGAACGCTTTCAAAAGTTCTTCACACTTTTTTCCTCCGACATCTTATTTGTAACCGGTAAGAAAAGGGCTTCTCACTTTATTCCCAGTAAAGAATGTTAAGAAATATAATGACTACAAGCAGCTATGAAAAAAAAGTGGAAGATTTAAAAAACAAAAAAATTTGAAGTGGAAAGTCCTAAAAATTTTCTTATCTGCACAGAGAAGCGAGATGTGGTTTAGTTTGGGTAGATGCATTTACTGATGTCGTTACTGTGGAAGGGAGGGTATACTTGATTACGAAGATTCAAAAAAAGAAGTTGTCCAACTTTGGCAAAGTACCAAGATCTCCTTGTGTTACAAACGGAAGACACAAGTAAAAAAAAAATAACCATCACCAGATAATGAAAGAGGAGAAAAGTAAACTGCTCGAGTACTACTTGTGGAGACACGTTCTTAACAGCTGAGGTACTTGTGTGTTTGGACAGATTGCGAGGATTATTTACCAAACAAAGGTCCAAATGGTTTAACGGATTTTCTCCGGTGCAGGAGTGTGTTATGCATTCCTAAATAATTGCCTTCTTACGGGATGAGTTTGCTTGCAGCCGTTTGTTTAGAAGTTGGACATTGTTTCTGGAGTAATAAAACAAGAAAAAAAAGTATGCAATGTTTTGACTTAAAGTCCTTAAATTTAAGAAGAAACGTAGTAATTTATGTAAAAAAGAAAAAAAAAATCGTAGTGCATTTTACATGAACAAAAACAGACACATAGTTTGCTTCATATTTTTTAAGGTTAGTTTTTTAAAATATACAAAACATTGCAACGTTAATAAGATTTTGTACTCTATTTATTTAACAATAAGTCTGCCTTCATTAAAAAATAAGATGTTTAAATGAATTCACAGAAAATTAATGATTAATATTTAAAAAAATGTCACAAACGTAGAATAATAAATGGCTTTGTGAATAATTTATTTCGAAGATAAATAATTTCTTCGTTTTCCGGTGATGTATTGGAGAAAATCGGAAATTACTAATCAGAAATCTAGAATGAATGTCAGTACGAAACCTTTAATCATACTGAATCTACATGAATTAAAATTTCAACCATAAACACACAAGATTCTTCGCTCGTATGTTTATGGTTGAAATTACTGAGAGTCATATTCTAACGGAAATAAGAATACTTATTTTTAATTTTCATACTGTAGAAATATAGAATATCTTTTTTGATGCGAAATAATTATAGAATCATTTTAGTATGAATGAAGATAATGAAAAACTGTTCTAATTAAATTAAACTAAATAATGATTAATGAATATTTAATTTAATAAGTCGCAGAATTCAAAGTATTTCCCTGAGGATATGAATTTTTGGATAATTTTACTCCATTTATTCATTTATATAATTAACAAGAATTAAAAAATAAATTATATTATTAGAAATCTAAGGAAGAGTGATATTCAATAAAGTGATATTTCCTTTGGGAAAATTCAATTAATATGCTTAACTGGATATAAATTGATTTAAATTAGTTTATACACATTGAAACTTTTGTTTCACAAGAAAATAGTTTATTTAGAAATTTATTAAGGAATGAATATTAATTAAATTAGTAAATTTAGTATGAAAAGTTATGCATCATAATTAAAAATAATGCTGAAATATTGAAACAGAATTTTGTAGTATATTTTATAAATATTTAAAATATGCAATAAATATATGCAATTTTCGTTAATTAAATAAAAGATTTTAGGATAAAGAAAAATAATTTTTATAATTTACTTAAAATGTATTAATGTGACATGGATAAAAAATGTATGACTTACAATGTAAATAAATGTATGTACATCGGATAAGACAAGCTAAATGATAAAAAAAGCATAAATTGGAAGTTCAAAAGTGAAAGAAGAAAATAAACAAATTATTAGTCAAATATGTTGATTTAGGAAAAAAATTTCTGTAAAAGTATTATACACTGATGGAAAAAAAAATCCTAACGCCCAGAAAAAATTATTGTAGAGTAATGAAATTCAAACAATGTATTTGTCTAGTTGAAAGGTTTAATTAATTAAATTTTAAAGATCACAGGTTAATTTAAGATCAAGAAAATGCGTTTCAAATGTAAAATGCTGCTATATTAATAGTCGATGTAAGCTTCAGAATTTTGAATGCAAGCCTGCAGTCTTGCATGCATTGTGTAATACAGGTACCGAATGTCATTTTGTGGTATGGAGTTCCATGCTTGTTGTTCTTGTTTTGTCAATAATGGGACAGTCAGTGCTGGCTCTGGATGATGCTGGAGTTGTCGTCCAATGATATCCCATACGTGCTCAATTGGAGACATATCTGATGATCTCGTTGGCCAAGGTAACATGTTGACACTCTGCAGAGCACGTTGCATTACAACAGCTGTATGACGACTAGCGTTATCCTGTTGGAAAACTCCCCTTGAATGTTGTTCATGAATGACAGCACTACAGATTGAATTACTAGTCTGACGTACAAATTTGCAGTCAGTGTGTTTGGGATAACCACGAGAGTGCTCCTGCTGTCATAGGAAATTGCTCCCCAGACCATGACTCCAGGTGTAGGTCCAGTGTGTCTAGGCCGCAGACAGTCTGGTTGCAGGCGTTCGCCTGGCCTCCTTCTGACCAACACATGGCCATCACTGGCACCAAGAAAGAACCTGCTTTCATCAGAAAACACAACAGATCTCCACTCCGTCCTCCAATGAGCTCTGTCTTGACACCACTGGTATCGCAAACGGCAATGGCTTGGAGTTAGTGGAATGCACGCTACAGGGCGCCTGGTTCGGAGCAGTCCGTTGTGTCACTGTGGTACCAACTGCAGCTCGAATTTCTACCGCAGACGTAGTACGATGCACCATAGCTGTGCGCCGAATACGGCGGTCTTCCTCTCAGCTGTGCTACGTGGCTGCCCGAAACCCGGTGTTCTTGAGGCAGTACCATAACCTTGACCACTGCTCCCAACAATCATGCACAGTGGACATATTGCGGCCAAGTCTTTCTGCAATATCGCGGAAAGAAAATCCACTTTCTCGTAGCCCTATTATACGCTCTCATTCAAAATAGGTGAGCTGTTGATAATGACTTCTTCATCTTCTTAAAGTCATTTTTGGCTAACATCCCCTCAAATTTCTAAGCTCAATAACGATCACGAACTTTACAGCCCGCATTTAAAGCAAACCTGATTTGTATGTTCCGAGTGGCGCTACTAGCGCTACACTTATGCTAAAAGCGCGAAAATTGAATCGATGTCATCTCTCAGATGTATAAACACGTATACCAAATTTCGTAAAAATATTATTGTCAAAGAATAATTATTTTAATTAGGAACAGACCACCGACCAAAAGCCAAATGATCTAGTACTGTGCCCAAAAAGTAAGACCAATTATTTTATTTTCAAATTTTTTTTATTTATTCTTCCAAATTTATTTCATCGCCTTCAAAGTAATCCCCTCCGGACACAATGCACATATGCCAACTTTTTTTCTAATCCTCAATGCATGCTAAAAAGTCATCGGCAGGGATGGCCTTCGAAACGCGCGGCTATTCCTGTTGAATCTCTTCAATCGACATAAAACGGTGTCCCCTGAGTGGTCTTTTGAGTTTAGGGAATAGCCAAAAGTCGCACGGTGTGAATACGGTGGTTGTTGAACGATATAGATTTCCGTTTTGGCGAAAAAGTCACGAAAAATCAATGCAGTGTGAGCTGGTGCATTTAGTGATTTCGGTACCAATCGAGATTTGACGCGTTTGAGGCCCCAAAATGAAATTGACCGATCCTTTTGAAATTCCAACATCAGCAGCAAGGTCTCTAATTGTAAATCGACGGTTTACAAGCAAAAATATTTAATTTTTTGGACGTGAGCTCTGTCGGTTGACGTTGATGGTTCTTCGTCTACAACGCGTTCTCTGCCTTCTTTGAACTGCTTATAACCACTTCTAAACATTTCTTTCCGGTATAGGTCACCGCCGAATGCCTTCTGCAACATATTTCCGCAAAACAAAAGTTTAATGCAAGCTCTTTGCTCAGACTTTAGTTCAGACATTTCAAAAATTGCCGGAATCAGCTTTAGCGCCTCACAAAGCCAAGCGTAACTCAAAGACTAATGAATATTTTGACGTCCAATTTCACACAGATGTCAAGGACCTAACTTAAAGAAGAAAAAAAAAATTGAAATTCCATAAGCTCCGGAAATTTTAAATTGAAAATTGGTCTTACTTGTTGGACACAGTAGTAGTTTCCCATAGTTTCTTCATGGCAGAATTACCCCAGGGCAGCTTACAAGGAGAAAAAAAAATACTAGAGGAAGTGGTTTTCACAACAATGAAGTTTTCCGTTATTGAAGAAAACTATAACCACACATTTTTTTTGTGTGTCCCACTTTTCAACACGTCTAATAATTTGACAGATAAATTTCGTTCCGTACCATTTTGTAACTGGATAAATGAATCCAATAAAACGTCCCGGATCAATGAAAAAAAAATCTGGATAAAATTGACAAAAACTTTATATGATAACACCCATGATACCAAACATCCCCCCTGCTGATCCCTGAAGATATCAGATCGATATCGATATAAAATATCTCCCATCGAATAAGAACAAAAATATTTTCTTTGTTAACGCTAGAACTTCTAATAGGAGAGAGAATAAAGGACGGTGGTACAGAAATAGTTTCATTTCTTTTTCTTTTTCCAAACATTCGTCCTAAGCTTCTTTGAAGACTAATATTAAGAAATGAGCGATTGGCGGAACAATAAAAACCCGCTAACGGCTATTTTAGGAAAAAATTATTGGCGTTATTCTTTTTTTTTATATTTGCTGCTTCAATCTAAGGAAACAATTCGTCTTTTTTGGAAGAAGGAGTTACGTTTGATTTACTACTACTGTATGAAATTGTTGGGAGTCAAAGAGTGTGTAAAGAAAATAAAACGCAGCGGGGTAGAAACAATTAGTCAATGCCATTTATTGGATTTTGGGAATGTATTGCTTTCTTCATAATTGTTTTAGTGTGTTTGTTGGTATATTAATCTACTTTTCTTTAATATCCTGTATGAAGAAATGAGCACTCAAACACTTGAAACTGGGTATTCAAACATTTGAAGCTGGGTATTTAAACATTTGAACCTGGATACTCAAATATTTGAACCAGGCCTGGAGTGGGCTAGATAGACCTTTGGGTTCTTGAAGTAAGAGAGCAAGAATCGATTCTCTGTAAGTAAAGCCTAAAAAAACCCCTCGTATTATAGCTGAAGATAACTACAATAATAACTCAAGATACCAGAATTGAGAAGGAATGAGAGTGTAAAAACACCAATAGATTACTTTTTGAGGGCATTTCTTTAAAATCTGTGTGTAGGGTTGTAGACATGCTATATTACTCATCCTATTTATACTAAATATCTAATGTTATAGTAAAGAATGGCTTGAGAACGGAATTTAAAAATACCCAGCAGGACAAGAGATATAAAACATAGTTAACAACGGTAATATTTATGTATGGTTTGTTTAAAACGTGTGTACAGGATTGCAGGCATCTTACATTACTTATCCTGCTTATATTAAATATCTACAGCCAACGGCCGTGCCATGCTGAATATACCGGTTCTCGTTAGATCACCGAAGTCAAGCATCATTGGGCGCGGTCAGTACTTGGGTGGGTGACCACCTGGGAACGTTGGCAAATTTGGGACCTGAATGGCCGAGCATCTAGCACTCTGGCGCTCGGTGCCACAGGTTTCGGGTTCGAATCCCGGCGGTGCCATGGATGTTTGTAGTGGTTCGGAATCCACTTTAAGCCGTAGGTCCCGGTCTCCTATGACTGTAAGAGCGTCACGGAGCCAAAGTCAGGCTTCTACCTACGGGTGCTCCATCACAACAGAAGCTGCTTCCTTCCCCTTCAATCATGAGCACGTATGGGCTCGGTGGGCTTGGCCAGTCAAGTGGGATAAGAAACAACAACAACAACAAATATTAAATATCTGATGTAGTAGTGGAGAACATCATGGAACATTTAAAGCTGGATACTCATTTGAAACTAGGCTGGAGGGCTTATATAAGAGCATTGGGGTTTTGAAGTAGGAGATTCAGATTCGATTCTCTATAAGTAAGGAACAAAAAATCTCTAGTATCTTAGCTGAAGATAACTACGATAATAACTCGAGATGATGCCAGGCTTTAAGAGGAATGAGAGTGTAAAAACACCAAGATATCCCTTTTTTAGGGGGCATTTTTTTAAAAATTGTGTGTAGGATTGTAGGCATCCTATAATACTCACCCTAACATTATAAAATATCCGATTCATAGTAGAGAATGACTTGAGAACGGAATTCAGAAACAACAGCAGGATAAGCGCTGCAAAACATAGTTTACGACGATTATTATTTATCTATAGTTTGTTTAAAATGTGTGCGTAGGTTTGCTGGCATTCTACATTGCTCATCCTGTCTATATTAAATATCTGATGTCTTAGTGAAGAAGGACTTTAGAGTGGAATTCTAAAGATGGGCACGAATAATCTTTAGGAAAGTTTTATTTTTACAAATATGTTTTTGATATGGCTGGTTTTATAAATTTAGATATGAAAAAAAGTTAACATTCAATTATAAATACATGGCTTAAAATTATATTTTGGAGCTTGTTTAAAATGTGTGTGTAGGATTGCCGGCATCCTACATTAATACATACTAAATATCTGATATAGTAGTAGTGGAGAATGATTTGAGAACGAAATTCGAAAACAACAGCAAGACAAAAGTAATCTTTAGGAAAGTTTTATTTTTACAAATTTGTTTTGGGCATGGCTGGCTTTATAAACTCAGATACAAAACATATTTCACTGACGATATTATTTATTTATGGTTTGTTTTTTATTTTTACTTATTCTTTTATTTTTTCTAATGCTTAATAATCAGTTCATGAAGCCATTTCAGTTATCAATGAATACTTTAAAACTGAAATACCAGTTACGTTTAATTATGATGGCTTGTCGTGTCATGGCCATTATTGGAATTCGCATTATAATCCAGCCTCTTCAAATCAAATAATGGGTGAATGAGAACTACCAAATATTGTATGTAAGTCTTTAAATGGTTTGAACTGCAATAACTTTTAAGGACACTCTACAAAATATATATTTTTATGCGAAAAGTTACATTAATCAGAAGAAAAATCTCGTTGGATGCCTATTATATTTTTCTTATAAATCGCATTTTTTTTCTATTACGGAGATATGTAAGCTTTTACGAGAAGGCCCATAAATCAGTTACCTTGTCAAAATTTTAAAAGGGATGCGTTACTTAATAAATTAATGATGATCTCTGATCTCTACCCATCAGGCCGAGAGACTATCTAGTACAGACCAGTCATTTCCAGCTTGCATGCGTGAACTTTATTCAGTTCCGTGGCGGGTTTCGAACTGAACTCTCCCAAATAATACTTAAATCACCAGAGAATTGCAGTTCTCCATTTTTTTTAGAATATTTGTTATTCACTTGCTGTTTGAGTTTTTTTCTTTTATTGTATTTTTGATTTAAAGATTGTCATGCATTTATTTTGGATTGTTGCATAACAAGTTTTAAGTGGATATAACGATGATACAAACACAATTGTGCTATTGATTTAAGATTAAAAATTATTGATTGAATTTGTATAAAATGCTGAGCATTTTCTACTTGCTTTACTGATTTATTTTACAATCTACAATATTAAAAATACAATATTAATTATATTATTAATACAATATTAAAAAATGGCAATGTTGTGTTTATTAAAGCCGAACAACACTGGGTCGTACTAACTTCTCTTTATATATATCTGATGAGACCCTGATGGCATATTGCATGACTGTTCGCTTTTTATGGTTTATATATTTTAAGGAATTCATTTCCAATTAAAACGATGAATTTTTCAAGGCTTATTAAATTTTTTTCAAATATCTGATTTCTTTGCTTCAATCTTTCTAATATATAAGCCCAAAATTTAATTCTTAAATTCTAAATTTATAATTATAATTCAGAATAATTGCTCCTTTGCATTTTATTAAATGACAATTTTTAACCGTTATCAGACATTTTGAAATTTTGATTCAGTTTTCTTTTAATTCTTTTCTACTTTTCACTGATATTTTTTTCTAACAAAACTGGCGCCATGTACTGGTACTGGCGCCATTTGATGAGAGCGTTTTTTATGGTTTAAATATTTTTAAAAAATCGTTTCCAATTTTAAATGACAAAATTTTCAAGTTTATTAGATATTTTAAATATCTGAATTCGTTTGCTTCCATTTTTCTATTATAAAAGCTGAACATTTATTTTTTAAATTCTAAATTTATAACAATAATTCGGAACAATAGCTTGCTCATATTATGTTAAATGAAGATTTTTAACATCATTTAACATAATAACATTACCGTTAACAGACATTTTGTAATTTCGATTCAGTTTTCTTTGATTTTTTTTCACTTTTCTCTGATAGTTTTCCTAATAATACTGGCGCCATCTGATGAGAGCTTTTTTTATGGTTTAAATATTTAAAAAAATCATTTCCAATTTTAAATGACAAATTTTTCAAGCTTATTAGAAATTTTAAATACTTGATTTCGTTTGCATCTATTTTTCTAGTATATAAGTGGAACATTTATTTTTTAAATTCTAAATTTATAATAATAATTCGGAATAATTGCTCGTTTACGTTTTGTTAAATGATAATTTTAAATCGTTATCAGACATTAAAAATTTTTTTCGTTGATATTTTATTCCTAATAAAATATACCGGAACTAAAAATGTGTTATCTTCTGTAGCCAGGCAACGCCCAGTCATGATCAGTTAGTCTATAATTAATTACAATAATAAAAAAAAGAATTTGATAATTTCCTAATATTTGAATATTTACTGGAAAGGAAAAAAAAACTGGAATATTTCCCGTGTTCTCTTTTATCGAAATCTGAAAGTTAATTTTTTTGTTCTTTAATACGATTTTATTCTCTAGAGAGTAATTTATTTTGTTTTTATTATCTACTTGGAACACTTTCAATTGCCCTTTTTTTAATTCTAATTGCAAGGTGCAAATAGGTTGCCATGTTCTTGGCGTAATGCGGTTTAAAAGCGTAAGAGAATGTTTTGATCTCTTTTCTGCAGTAAAAACTATTGATCGTTATTCGTTTTAATTCCCTTTTTTTTCTTTCCTCAACTTTTTCTTTTGTAGTAATCTTCACTTCCTTAATGGTAATCTTTCATTTGTTTGAAGTTAAAAAAACAACACCATTTTGGTTTTCTGTAATGGGTTTTCGACAACATCAACAGTATAATCAAAACTCTTAGGTTACAGAATTGAAAAAAAAAAAAAAAAAAAAAAAAAAAAAACAACCTCCAATAAGAAAATTAAAATGTTTTCTTGTAAAAAAAAAAAGATATATTCTTAACACGAATATTTAAAGTTATAAAGCTGGTGTTAAGTTAACCGGTAATGGAAAAATTAAGACCAAATATAATATTAATTTAACATAAAATTCAGTTAATTCTAAATCTATAATAATAATTCAGAATAATTGCTGGTTTCCATTTTGTTAAATGATAGTTTTTTACCGTTAGCAGACATTTTAAAATTTAGATTCAGTTTTCTTTTGATATTTAAGCACTTTTCACTGAAATTTTCATAATTATACTGGCGCCAAACAGTACATGGCGCCATCTACTGATACTGGCGCCATCTGATGAGAGCCTGATGTTATACTGCATTATAGTTCGTTTTTTATGATTTATATGTTTTAACAAATTCATTTCCAATTAAAATGATCAAATTTTTCAAGCTTATTAGATATTTTTAAATTTGAAATTAAAAATAATAGTTCAGAATATTTGTCCATTCACATTTTGTTAAATGATAGTTTTTAACCGTTATCAGACATTTCGAATTTTCATTTCACTGATATATTTTATTCCTATTTTAAAATATACCGGAACTAAAAATGTGTTATCTCCTGTAGCCAGGCAACGCCCGGTCATGATCAGTTAGTCTATAATTAATTACAACAATAAAAAAAAGAATTCGACAATTTTCTAATATTTGAATATTTACTGGAAAGGAAAAAAAAAACCTGGAATATTTCCCATGTTCGCTTTTATCGAAATCTGAAAGTTTATTTTTTTGTTCTTTAATACGATTTTATTCTCTAGAGAGTAATTTATTTTGTTTTTATTATCACTTGGAACACTTTCAATTGCCCTTTTTTTAATTCTAATTGCAAGGTGCAAATAGGTTGCCTTGTTCTTGGCGTAATGCGGTTTAAAAGCGTAAGAGAATGTTTTGATCTCTTTTCTGCAGTAAAAACTATTGATCGTGTTCGTTTTAATTCCCTTTTTTTTTTTTCTCTCTCAAACTTTTTCTTTTGTAGTAATCTTTACTTCCTTAATGGTAATCTTTCATTTGTTTGAAGTTAAAAAAAACAACGCCATTTTGGTTTGCTGTAATGGGTTTTCGACAACATCAACAGTATAATCACAACTCTTTAGGTTACAGAAATGAGAAATAAAAAAACTCCAATAAGAAAACTAAAGTGTTTTCTTGTAAAAAAAAGAGGTATTCTTAACACGAATATTTAAAGTTATAAAGTTGGTGTTAAGTTAACCGCTAATGGAAAAATTAAGTCCAAATACTACTGTGTCCAAAAAGTAAGACCAAATAGTGTAATATTATTTTTACTTAAAATACCTGTTATCCTGGAAATTTAAATAATACATCTATTTAAAATGTGGAAAATCATAATTTTAAAAAAAAAATAAATTTGAAAAGACTTTCAGAATAAAATAATTCTGAAATAAAATAAATTGTACACTTTTTAAATTGTTTTGAGATTAGTTCTGCAAATGTATTAACTTTTTTTTCTCATTAATCCAAGTTTGTAGATTACAAATAGGATTAATTGTTATTTTAATATAAATGTAGGAATGAAATACATTTATACGAAACTTAAAATATTTGTAGTGGATTTGTGTTGTAGTTTTGTTGTAATTTTATTTTTAAAAATAAATTTTTTAAAATGATTAAATATTTCATGTGAACGCAAAATGTTTTCATGGACACAAGATGTGTTCCTGTCGGTAGTTTGATCGAATATGACATGATACACGTTGGTCAGAACCATTTGCTATTAAAAATGGCAGATATGTAGCAGAGTCCACTTTATGTGTAGGATTACCATTTGGATGAATAACTTTAAGTGTAGGATTATCATTTGGATAATGAATTTGGAGTGTCCACTTTATGTGTAGGATTACCATTTGAATTATCAACTTTATGTGTAGGATTACCATTGGGATTAACAACTTTATGTGAGGGATTACCATTTGGATTATCTACCTTTACTTGTAGGATTACCATTGGATTGTCACCTTTATGTGTAGGTTTACCATTTGGATTATCAACTTTATGTGTAGGATTACCATTGGATTTCACCTTTTGTGAGGTTTATCAGCTTTATGTGAGGATTACCATTATTTAACCATTTAGATTATTTGCAACCTTTATGTGAGGTATTACCATTTAGATTATCAACCAATGGATTATCCACCAGGCCAAATATTACCATATGTCTTCATTAGAGTTCTGCACAAGTAAATATTAACTAGTTCGAAGTAATTAATTAAATTTCATTAACATTAAATTATATTTGCTGTTGTTCAATGTTGTATTACCTTGGCCTATGATCTTTCATTATAGAAAGATAGATATATAGTAGATTAAACGTTACTCATGGTACTTCACCTGATAAACTGAACACACGTCGGGCCCTTTCAATTTGAAAAAACACAGCTAAGATGCTGGGGGGGTGAGGTTTGTACCCCCCTTCTCCTTCCTCTTGGAGTACAACTGTAGGGTTTTTTCAACAAATGTATCGCTGCATGGATACATCAGTTTCAGTCTCTGTTTAACTAGCTAGAATTCTTGCCAAGTCGTCTCAGTTCATAAACACAATGTATTAAATAATAATGTATCCTTCAACAATACGACCAGTAACAAAAACATTGACTGTTTTAGCAGCGTACAAAGTAAATATTGAGAGACTTTACACGGCTTTGAAACTTATAAAAAGCTATCCTGGATTAACAACGAAAAAAGATCTTATAGAAACTATTGCTATTATTAAAAAAAGATATAATGCATCACAAATATAATATCATTATTCTTAAAATGCACAGTTTTCTTTTGCATGTGTTAAGTTATCCCGTAATGCAATACTTCGGTACCTGTTCATTTGATATTATTATTTTTATAGGATATATGCATTTTTTGTGCTCAGGCTCTCGGTGACATAGGTTTCGAATTCGAGTTCCAGATGAGCCATGGATGTTTGTAGTGGTTCGGAATCCACTTTAAATACTTACACTTCATTCGGAATCCACTTTCGTGATCTAATATAGCTGTAGATCTTTGGGCTTAGGGCGGACAACGTATGTGTCCTAAGTCTAAAGATCTACAGTCATCTGTGTAATCTATGCATCGTAAAAAGATAACATCTCCTGTCTCAAAATCTACCAATAGGCAGAATTCCTTGGCCATGTGGCTGTTGCACCAATGAAGAAAAATGTATTAGCTACGTATGGAGATGCGTATTTTTTGTAAGAAAATTTAAAGTACAACAGTGTGTTTTTAAGAGAGTTCAAATACCACACCTTTAAAGTTGTAAAAATGCTTTGTTATGAAAAAAAAAGTTTTTTTACCGTTAAGAGTTTAATAAAAGTCGCTGAATTTATTCCGCAAATTCTGTTAAATTTTTTAATAAAGACCATAATACATGAAATTACAGACAAAAATCAGGAGTCGGAAATTTTAAAACTTTGATAATTATATAGTTTGGCTTTTGTATCATACGATTTATATTATAATATGCCAGAAGATTAAATTTATGGGGAAAATTTAAAATAACTACTTTTTAATAGATTTTAAAGTAAAAATAAAATTTTATATGTAATCTTAAAATCTTTTTGGTTTTATTAGCTATACAGAAATAAAGTAGAATTTTAATGGAATTTTTTAAAAGTCTTTAAAGAAAATTGATGTTTTTTATACTTCAGAACTTAGTAGTTAATAACAAAAAATATGTTTTAATGAAAAAATGTACATACACGATACATTTTTTAAGTTGTTAACTCTTTGTTTTAGTTAAGAATTGTTAAAAATATCGGTGCTTCGGGTTCCAATATTTCAATTACAGTAAAAAAAGGAAAACATAAATAATTTATAGTTAACAATAAAAAAAATAATTTCTTGGAAAAAATGTTTGCACTTTGCATTTTAGGCACCTTATAATTTTCTAAAGCTATTTTATATTTTTTGTTAGTTTATCGTTAAATAACTGTCTAGACCTCCATCCAACCTTATTTTTTGTCTGTTATATTTTCTACTTCAAACTAAATTTTAGATGTGTTTGGTATAGTAAGCGTGTTTAAACGAAATGGGTGGTATAAGGATGGTATAGCTAATTTTGTTTTTAAAAGACTATAGTTAACTTTAGTTTCATTTTTTTGAAAAAAATTAATGTTTTTTTTTTAATTATTTAGTTATGCAGCATTTTTGAAAAAAAGAATTAACAGAGTTAATTTTTTTTTTAAATTTACCATTTGTAAAACAAAAAATTAAAAGAAAAAATAATTAACTCAGTGCACAAGAAGCTAGAAATTAAAAAAAATAATAAGAACTTTGGATAGTATGTTTATTGAATTGTTGTATTATGCATATACAATTATTTCCATTGACTTAGTGAAAATGTTTCAGAAATTGTTGAAATAAATTTTAAAATTCAAATAGTAAATTTTAAATTCGGGCCTGATGGCCGAGTGACTAACGCTCTTTCGCTCGGTGGTTGTAATGGTCCGGAATCTACTTTAAACTGTAGGTCCTGGTCTCATGCGACTGTTGTGCGTAGGGCTGGCGAACTTATCTCGTAAAAAGAAAACATTTCCTGTCTCGAAATCTTCCGGTAGGCTAGTTGACCATGGCCCTCTATGGGCTGTAGTAACAAGTAGTTAGTTTCAATTTTAAATTCACGAGAAGAATTTTTAAATTAAAAAATATGAAAATAATTGTTACTTACATAATTTTTATTTTTTGACTAATTATTTTTAAAATTGTATTTTAACGCTATAATTTACATAATTATTATTCTTGAAGTTAAATTTCTAGTATGAGAATTAAACCAATAATGGTGGCAACTTTTTTGTTTGGTTCGCTCTGTCGCACTAAGTTGATTTTCTTTTTCACATTTTGGGCTAATTAGACCGGAACCTACAATTTAATGTGAATTCCGAACGACTAACTAGCATCTATGCCAATACCAGGATTCGAATCTGAAGCCTGTGGTACCAAAGGCCAGAGCGCTAGTCAATTGATCATCAGGTTGCAAGTGCACGACGAAGTCTAAATTGACTTTTATGAAGATGAGGAACAAAAGGAACTTTTTACGGATTTCTAAAAACAATAACAGGTGGGCGGAAAAGTTCGTAGGCTGACACATAGATGGCGCTACTAGTATTAAATCCATATGATTTTTAGTTAGCCCTAAACTTCAAAAGACACGTGTATAAATTTGACCCTATTTATACAATTTTTTTGACAAATTCGTATAAATTTTCAGCCCACCTGTTATAGCCACTATAACGGAAATTATAGATCATTTTATACAAAATAATTTAAATTTTTATTCAACGGTGACAAAGTGTCATTGATGCGATGTCTTGCCATCGACAACTACTTGCTGAACTGGACAGGAAAAAGGCCAAACGACGTCAGACACTTCTTCACAAAAAAATGTCTTATGAGGAAGAACCTTTCTCATCACAAATCTTTACTCGAATTTGTTTTAATTTTCATAAATGTTTTATGAATAAAATCGATATTAGCAATAATTAAGTCTTTAATTAATGTAATAAAAAGCATTCAGGTGCCTGATGGCCGAGTGACTAGAGCTCTGGCGTTGCTACAGGCTTCGGTTCTAGTACCGGCAGTGCCATGGATGTTTGTAGTTGTTAGGTATCCACTTTAAATCATAGGCCCTGGTTTAATATGACTGTTGGACCTCAGGTGGACAAATCTACCCAGTAAGAAGAAAACATCTCATGTTTCGAAATCTGCCAATAGGCAAACGCCCTTGCTCTAATGAAGAAAAAATATTTTAAAATAAATTTTATCAAACCAAAAAAAAAGAAAACCTCGATAAATTTTCTTATTTTTCTGTTTTGCGTGTTCAGATGACCTCTAAACGAGGTCATCTCAACACGGAAATTACACGGGGATTTAGGTTAGGATTTTTTTTGGAATATGTGCCTTGAATTAAGCGGGGTCTTACTGTAATGTAATTGAAAAATATTTTTCGGATATTTTTTCAGGTTCTCAAATTATTTAAAAAATTGACCACTAATAAATATTTTATTCAATATTGGATGTACCCCCAATATTTTTTTCTTTAAATTTTAGTCTCAAAAGGTGGATGTTGCAAATACATGCAATTTCTTTGAATTCCATTTTAGAGACAACTATTTAGTCACTTTATGTGCTGTCAAGGAAATCTTTAATTGTAGGAACTATTCAATCACCAAATTAAAATGTAAATTTGTGGAAGACTTAATATGCCCAGAAATTGTTTATGGAGAACGCTTTAAAGCTGTTTCGTTTAGAGCAATATTTTTTGGATATTATGCCCTGCATTAAGCGGGGTCTTACTGTAATTAAAAAGTTTTTTTTGGATATATTTTCAGGTTCTTAAATTATTTAAAAAATTGACGGCTAATAAATATATTATTCAATATTGGATATACCCAAACTAATTTTTTTCTTTAAATTTTAGTCTCAGAAGGAGGTTACAAATACATGCTGTTACTTTGAATTCCTTTTTAGAGACAACTATTTAGTCACTTAATGCTCACTCAAGAAAACTTTTTATTGTTAGAACTATTCAATCACCAAATTAAAATGTAAATTTGTGGATTGCAAATTTTTTGACAAGAAACCATTTATGAAGTTTGCTTTAAAGCCGTTTTGTTTAGAGAAGTTTTTTTTTTTTTTTTGGAACGTATATCCTGCTTTATACGAGGTTTACTGTAATTAAGAAGTTTTTTTTTTAGATATTTTTTCCGGTTCTCAAATTATTTAAAGTTGACCACTAATAAATATGTCACTCACTATTGGATGTGCCCAAAATGATTATTTTCTTTAAATTTTATCTCAGAAGGAGGGAACTAATACATGCAGTTTCTTTGAATTCATTTTAGAGGCAACTATTTAGTCACTTAATGTGCATTTAGCATTAATGGACATTAAGTGACTTAAAGAGTTGACATTAATGGACATTAAAGATTTAACATTAATGTACATTAAGTGACTTAAAGATTTAACATTAGTGTATTAAGGAAACATTTTATTGCCGGAACTATTCAATCGCCAAATTAAAATGTAAATATGTAGTTTTGCGGATGTAAATATATACATTTGTGGATGTAAATATGTAAATTTGTGATATAAATATGTAAATTTGTGGATGTAAATATATATATTTGTAGAAGTAATGTAAATTTGTGGATGTAAATATATATATTTGTAGAAGTAATGTAAATTTGTGGATGTAAATAAAAAATGTAAATTTGTGGAAAGCCTGATATGTCAAGAAGCCATTTATGGAATTTGCTTTACTAGCAAAACGTCTTTGGAACATAAAAAATTAAAAAAAAAACCTTGTCCAAAAGGAATAAAATATGAAAGCAATTAAAAATTTCAAAAAAATTACTAAATTGCACCTTTAAATTTAAAATATTAATAATCCATTTAAACTACTTTAATGTAAATCAATAAAAAAATTAAAACACACCAAATAAATGCAAAACCTCATTTCTTTTTTTGATAAGTTTATTCAAATTATCAATTAGCTAGTAATTAAGGCAGAAATACATTTTCGACTCTTTATTTAGGGATTACATTTTACTGTGTTTTTTAATGCAGAAAGAAAAAAAAAAAGAATGCATCTTCATTATATTATTAAAAATCTTGGCAAGTAATCTTTATGGTTTTTTTTTAATCAATTCATTTCTATTTGTACGCATTAGTTGATTATTTTATAAGACCTTCACATTTAAAATATATTTTTTAAGTACAGTAAAGAGACTTAGTCAAAAATCTACAAATAAGTCTCATTCCATAGGATTACGCTTTTGATTTAGATTATTTTTATTTAGGTTTAGATTTTGTTAATGGATTGATTCGATTTATTTAGTTTTTGAACAAATATTTTTTTTTTCTGATTTATTTACTGTGTTCGCACAATGCTGATTTCTTAACAAATTGATAATGATAAAAAAAGTTCTTAAAGTTAAACACTTTTACAAAATGTTATTAGCAGAAGATTAAAGTACATTAATTTTAATTAAATTTTTTTTTACCAAGAAATTAAATTAAAAATTTTTTATTTTTGAAGATTCTTAAATGTAGCGATTTTATTATTGAGTTTGAAGGCGATATATTTTAAGACTCTTGTGTTTCTATTAATTCAATTAAATTTTAAGCTTGAAATTCGTTTATAATGAAAAAAAATTATAAAATGTTTTTTAAATCTTTTGTTCACTGTTTTTCAAAAATTAAGGTAAGACCAAAAAATTTTTTGTCACTTATGTATTTATTGGAATTGATTGAAATTTTACATAAACATTGATAAATTATTTCTTTACAAATGTGGATCAAAAGAAAAATGTTAAGCTTTTTTTCTGTATTTAAAATACACAAATATAAAGAGTTCAAAACGCGACAAACAGAGTCGAACCAAAGATTTTATTTCTCAGGTATACCAGAGATGGGCGAGATAAAACCTTAGGAAGAAAATTCCTTCAACTGTGCTGCAGAAAAAAGATAAGAAAATATCAACTATCCTCCTGGGATTATATCTTAAAAATTGTGGTAAATGAAATTGTTTCTCTTATGTAGTTGCTGTTTTCCAACAGCTGTTGTTGTGCATCCTGAGTAACGCTAAATCTACTATACATCAGCCAAATTTACTTTTTTCTTTTTCAACATTTAAATTTTCAGGTTCATCAATTCCACTTACAGTAACATATTAGGAAAT
>BPLQ01005007.1:0-38741 GCA_021605075.1 Caerostris darwini
TTGTTAGAGTTTTAATTTACGTAAAGTGAAAGTTAAATGAGATTTTTACTTAGCACTATTTTAACTTAGGAATGCAATACTTAATAACTTTGGGTGTGTGTGAAAAAGTAGAAGGACACGTCCAAAAATCTATTTAGAAGCTGTTGGAAAGTTTATTGGTAAGTGTTTTGTTCTCTTTTAATTCCTTTTTTAACAAGAATACAATATTTAGCTAGAAATTCATAGTTTTTGTTGGTTTTAGGATGCCCAGAGGAATACCCTTAAGTAAGTTTCAGATGGGCCAAATAGTTGCCTATAAAAATGAAGGCAAAGGTGTGAGAGAGATTGCACGGTAGCTACGAATCAGTCCTAATACTGTTTTGAACTTCATAAGAAACCCTGAAAGTGACAGAAGAAAAAAGAAGACAGGAAGACCAAAAAAACTCACCCAACGTGATCAACGAAAAATCATTCGTGAACTCAAAAAGACTGGTGGAAGTGTGGCAAGGCGCAATTTCAATCAAGAATTACACATGTAACCAAAAGAACTGTCTATAACTACATAAAAAGCTCAAAAAAAAAGTTCGTCTTCAAAAAACGGACGCACCATCCGAAGTGGAATGAAGGACACACGAAGAACCGACTGCAGTGGGCTAAAGACCACATGTCCTGGAGCTCAGAATGGACCTCAGTTATATTTTCCGATGAGAAAAAAATTCAATTTGGATGGTCCAGATGGTTATCAGTACTATTGGCACTGTCTTGGTATTGAAGAAGAAACTTATTCTACTCGACAGATGGGAGGAGGTGGTTTAATGGTATGGTTAGCAGTTGGCTATGGAGGCAGGACAAGTTTAGTCTTTCTAAATGGTAGACAGAACCATACAGACTACATCCAGACTCTAAACTCAGATCTTCTCCCATATGGCACTGAGTTAGGAGGAGAGGACTGGATTTTTCAGCAAGATGGAGCATCAATTCACACTGCAAATGGTGTTAAAGATTGGTTTGCAGCAAACAATGTTCGACTTTTACATTGGCCTGCTAAAAATAGTGATCTCAACATTGTAGAGAACATATGGGCAATGATTGTACGTCGTGTTTACGAGGGTGGAAAGCAGTTTGAATCTGTAGCTGAGCTGCAGAAATCATTAAACTTTGTATGGGGCAATTTCTGCCAAACATGAATTCAATCTTTATACAGTTCGATGCCAAATAGGATCTTCGAAGTAATTCGAGCCAACGGGAAAAGAATTCCATATTAATTTATATAGTACACCTCTTTTTTAGAAGTGTCCTTCTACTTTTTTCACTGATCATGAGATCGTCAAAACCAATTTTTTTATTAAGCATACTTTTTTTTTAATTGTGTACTTTTTTGCTTTGTCTAGATACAGGTATCAGCATGTAAAAACTTTGTGAATAAATTAATTGTTTAAAAAATGCGTCATTATTCATTTATCAAAAATAATCTAATGTCCTTCTACTTTTTCCCGCAGTGTAGTATTTACTGACTTATTGGTATGCTTGAAATATTGCTATGAACCATTTTTCTTCAGGGTGGCTACAGAAATTGTGAAAAAAATTTTTCCTGACTAAACTTACAGCAATACCCTGATTTACAGCTACTAATTATATTAGTTTGCTGGCTTTTTCCTTACTCAGAATCATTATATGTGTACAATATATGTTATTGAAAAACTCTTACTAGTCCTTTAATATAAAAAAAAAAAAAATATTTTTTTTGTAAAATTTAATTTAAAAAAAATAAAATGAACACTCTACAAAGATTTATTAAAATAGTATCTTAAGCAGTATAAACTCCTGAACCCCCCAAATTATTAGAAAATAACCACTTACTAAAATAAAGAAAAAAAAAAAAAAAAAGAAATATTATGGTTAATATGATAATATATATAAATTTTTATAACACAAATTAATATTTCTGCAAAACAAACAGAAAATTTGTATTCAGAAACAGGAATGTGTATAAAATAATTAACTTTTTAATTTATTTATATATATAGAGCGAGAGATAAAAATTTTAAACTAGTATGCTCAACATTCTTAATTGCCTTTATATAAAGTCAATTAAGAATAATGTGCATATTAGTTTCAATTTTTTCTCCTTTTTGACATCAATTAAAAACTACTTTTTAAATAAAATCAATCCAAGAACTTTTCATGTTGTTTACAATATTTATATGTTATGAAAATATATATATATATATTTATATAAGGAAGTAAAAGCACCATTAAATAAATATTTTTGTTCTAACGCAGGTGACAAACACTTTAGACAATTGACTTCCATGCCTTAAGGCAAGCGCTGCACCAATGTTACTCACATAGCACTACCCATGAGGTGAGTGTAGCTTGCTTTCGATTTAGTTTGTCGCTCTACAGTCATCTTGTGCACACGTTAGGCTTACAGTTTAAAGTGGATTCCGAACCACGACAAACATCCATGGCACCACCAGGACTCCAGCGCTAGCCACTCGGCCATTCAGACCCCAACCCCCCATTAGCTAAATATAGATAATATAAAAATTTAAATACCTAGAAATATGAAATATTTGAATAAAATAATTTTAAAAATGATACGAGATAAAAAATATTAAAAAATAAAAGTGAAACTTTAAATAAAATTTTCATTTTGGCATAAAAAAAACTCGTAAATAATAGACCAAGTTAAATCAATTATCACTGTTTGGCAATAGCCATTCTATAGTAGGTAGTGATTTAACAACTGATGCACACTCAGGCAGAATGTTCTAAAACTAAGATTATGGCCTGAATGTTATGCAAATATCTAAACTAATTTTTCTTCAGAAGTATTAACAAAAATTGAACTTGGATGAATTTAGATTGAAAAATTCAATCTTTAAAATTTTAAACCATTTTAGGAAACGCTAAGCTGAAATAAGATTGTACTGTATAAAATGAAAGAGTGATTAAAAATGAACGATTTTATAATAAATCCTATTAAAAGTAATATTAATAAAATAAAATTCTTACCAATAATGAGAAGTAATTTGCATCAGTTTCTTCTTCCTCTTTTTCTTTTATAGTTTGTGCAAGAGCTTAAGAGCCATCTCATTGTTATGCAATATTGATCGTGAATTATAACTGTTTTGCTATCTATTTAAAAAGGAAAACAAACAAAATTGAAGTTCAGTAGGTAAAAAAAAAATCAAATCTCATACTAACAACAAAATTTTATAATATATTCTAACCTTCCTATATATATGTGTGTGTTATTCTATAATATAATATTCCCTTCCCCCCACCCACACAAAAAAAAACTGTTCAGAAAACATGGAACATAGCCATTTTAAAATGAATTGCTTTCTAATTTTTTATTATCAAATAAGGTACAAAGTAGTTTATTAAATGCTATAACAATAGATATACAGTGTTGTCATTATTATCCAAGTTAATAGGGTTCAAGCTCATATCGAATAAAGCAGATTTATATAAACTGTTTAAAATAACAAAATACAAATTTACACACAATTTATTGATTTTATGGTACTATATGGACGTGTCCTTATGATGTGTATCTTTAAATGATTTCATAAAAATGAGTAATAAAATTGTCCATTTGATTTAATCTTTATATTTTTATTTGTGAGAAAACTGGTTGTTTTTTTTTTTTGCTGCAATGTTAAGCCATTGTATAAATGCCATCAGAACTGCAAGCGTAGCTTCTTGTTGCTTAATATATTCAATAGTTTCTCAATCAAACTGAGACCTTTGAAATATAAAAAATTTTTTGGACATCATTTTTAAAATTGCTTTGTAGTGCATATTTTTAACCATGGCTGCAATCATGTCATGTGTAATTTTCTTTATCTGCATTCATCCCCTCACAAATATCTCTTCAATGGATTAATAATTAAAATGCTTTTGTGCTAAGCTCAATAAAAACTGTGAGGCTAACAGGCTCAGCACAATGTGAATGATTAACTGCCAGTGTTAAAGGTGAATAAGTGAATGATGCCTCAAAGTATAAATGCAATGCCCCTGTGCCACTCAACATCCTTATTACTTTGAGTGCCCCCCCCCCCCTTCCCAGAAACATGTGAGCTCATTGCTCAAATTCTCTCAAATTAGCAAAACAATCCCAACTACTTGGAAGAATAAATTTCCCTCATTAAACTTGGAAAAACTAAAGAGATATTTTCCCTTTCCAAAAAGCTGGAACGAAAGACGAAAATGAAGAGGCAAAAAATTTCTGGTCAAAATGGAAAAAATGGCCATACAAATTTCTTTGATCAATTTTTTCAACTTAACTAAGCAGAAACTCAGTTCTGCAATTGTTAAGACAATTGAGACTCTACTGTATATATACAGGAAAATTTTTTGTATTCTGTTTTATTGTCTATATTTAAAAAATAAAGATAAAAGACAACATAATACAAAGAACTGCCAAATTGTCAATTACTGTGCTATATCTCAATATATAATCTATCAATAAATTATGAAATACATAAAATGCTAATAAACTTAAATTCTAATACTATGAATCAATAGAAATTAGTTTGATAAGTAAAATATTTATAAAACTATCTTGTAAAGGCAATTATAATAATTTATAATTAATTAATTTGATTAACATTAATCTCTTTTCCTCTTCATATTTATAAAAACAACATTGAAAACTAATTAACCTGTTCTCAAGTTGTATAGACAAATCAGCAAAACATTTCTGATTCATGAATATATATAATACATAATTTTTTATTAATTATGTTATATATTTTTTTTATTTCCAATGGCTGGGATACATCAAACAGAATAACATATCACAATAAGAAGAAAAAGTAAGAACAGAAGTAACAACAAGAGAAACATCAAAAGTTCAGATGATAGCAGGAGGTTAACGTCCCATAAAGCTCCTTGCCTCCCAATATCTGGATGCCTCAGCTTCTCCATGGATACTGCAAGTGGTCTCTATCTAAATTCATATTTGTGTTACACAATGGGCAGATAGGCACTGCAAGAATGCCAATACAGTTAAGATGGATCAATCATGTCCTGTAAGACGGTAGGCAATCATGTCCTACTCATAGACGGAACAAAGCCACTGTCTGCCATCTAGGTTTATCAGAAATACTCTGGAGCCAGTCTCTTCCGTCAATCTTACTAAGAAGTTCTTACTGATATATTAACTTCATAAAAAGTTTTGCAGCGTGGAAGGAGGTCTTTCGGATTTTACAAGGTAGCACACTAGCCTTTTTGGCGAGAAAATCTGCCAGATCATTGCCATGCAGGTCACAATGCCCTGGAATCCAATGAAATACAACATGCTTATGTTGAGATTTCAAAAATTTCAGGATTTCTTGGTTTGTTATGAAGGTAATAAACTGTTCTGAAACTTTTTGATCTTTATCTTAGGTTGAATCCTATTATAGGTCCCCAATTTCCCCCAGTTGGCAAAGTATTTCCAAGTATTGACTAAATAAAAGTTATATAACTTAAAATCAATAAATAATCTTTGAATAAAATTCTTACCTGTTAAATGTGGGTAGTGTCCAATTAATAAGTGCTGTCATTGCTGTTTCACCTCCTATATTCATAAGTTTGTCTTTTTGATCACATAGGCTAGCAGAGGTAACATTGCTATGTTGTGCAAGTGATGCTTCTGTAAGATTACTTTACTAGCAATACTTCCTGATTTATAGAAAATAATATATTAAAAAAGTTTGTTATACATATATCAGTCAATTCCAAATATACTCTGAAAAATGATTACTAAAAATTAAATAAGTTGTGTTTTGCTTGAGAATCAAATAAGAGTACCTTTCAATAACACTTCTTGCACTGACCAGCTATTGCCTCTTCATTATACAATTCTTTTAAAAGTCAAATCCCAGACAAATTATAAAGCACAAAGGATTTATTGAGATTTGCATCAAACCATAATTAGCTACATGATTATAATTTGATAGCATTTTTACATTTGATAGAAAATGGAGCTCCATTAATGAAAAATGCTCACATTCTGAATGAAACGCCAGTTGAGACAAAAAAAAATCGAGTCATAATCTGAAAACAATAAAGCTTGCATAGACAGCAATACCACATTGTATGCATAAAAATGCATGCAAAAAAAGAAAAGTAATGAGATCTTAAGAAATAATTCAAATTAGTCTCAATGCATAAACCTGGAGATTTGTCAAAATCAGAAAACCAAAATTATGCAGATTCTCTTGCAACTTCAACATTTTAATTAAACTAGTTCATTGTTAATAAGTAAATAATAGTTTTATGCAATAGACACTTACCCACAAGACTTTCTTATTACACACAGAATGAAAAAAATTCTTAAAACTATAAACAATCAAATTTAATGAAGACAACAAAATGTTCAATTAATTTTACATCAAAAAATTAAATATTTGTAGTTAATTATAGTTCTTTTTCAATATAAATGATTAATTGCAACTACTTCTAATAATATTCTGAATACAATTTGGACCACAAAAAATTTAGAACTTGTGTTTTACTAGTCGATTCAACCAGGTCATGAAGCTTACGTTCTCTGATTTTGATGAAACTTGGTATACTAAATCCCTTTACAGTGGTAAACAAACAGATGAAATATTTTCTCTAAAGACAATCTAGTTTTAATTTTACAGCTTATCTATCTTTCACTAAGTTATAATTTTTTAATATTCATTAAACCATGTTGTAAACTATACTTGCTCACAAAAAATATCCACCTTCGTTAAATATCATTTAGTCTCTTTGAAATTTCACATACTTCTTAATGAATTACAATAGCAGTCTAATATCTTACAAAATATGCTTACAATATTACATATATTTTTGTACAATGAAAAAAAAACATGGAATTTTCACAAAACTTTTTCTTAAGTCTTTGTGTTGCATTGACATTTGTGAGATATCAATTACGTTGAATGATATGCGAGGGATAAGGAGGTTTTTTTTTTTTTGTAAGCAAATAAAGTGTACAACAAGGCTTAATGAATATTAAAATATTATTAGTGAAAGTTTGATAAGCAGTAAAATTAAAGCTATGTCGTCTATAGTGGCAATATATCATGTAGAAAACACCATAAGGAAATTCAGTATATCAAAATCCAAGACCAGGGATGAATTGAGGTGGAAAGACCTTAATATAAACAGTCAAGGGGCGAATAAATATATCATTTTTTAAGGGGGAGGGAGTTGAAGTACCACTGATTTAAATGTATACAAAGAATGGCTTAAAGTATGAAAAACTTTAAAACATATCTTTTTTTCACTTTACTTTTTCTGATTTAAAGATATAAAAAGACAATAACATTTTAGTGTTTCTTATTTGATACAACGAAAAGAAGATTTTTAAATAAATGAGAGCGCTAATTATTAAAGCATACCTTGAAAACAAAATGAACCTTTTTTTTACTTCTTGCGGAATTTATTGAATTCAGGATTTAAAGTTCAGCTGTGACCTTTCTTATTTGTTTTCAATTTGCGGCGATTCATTTTATCACGCGAATGATGATGTTGAAATTATTGGAGCTCACTGGTTGCATCAGCAGCCTCATCTCCGGTGGTGACAAACATAAAAGAATGAAAACATTCGCAATTCCCATAGGTTAAAGGAAATCGCGAGAATTGAAAAACTATTATGACGAAAAACAACACCGCGTTCAGCATAGCAGTTACAAATAACGTGCCAATTAAACAGGATGTTGCCAGATTCACCATCTGAAATATTACTAAGCCACTCTCGGATCGAATAGTCTTTGCAGCTGTGTTGCTGACGACATGAAAAATTATTCTATACTAAGTTGAATAAAGAGATTGAGCCTACTCAATGGTATGTGATGACAGTAGGAAAGAAAAGTCACGATGAATAGATAATAGTAATCGTATGAATTTAGGAAAAAAAAAAAAAAAAAGAAAGACAGAAAAATGTAGTACAATGGGGATGAAAACGTAACATGAAATTTATGATCAGTAAAGAGCGCAGAACGATGGAGCAAAAAACAGAAAATAAAATTCAAACCACAAGGGAGTGTATATAAAAGAGTAAAATAAACTGCAAGGATCGAAGAATTCAAAAAGGGATAGGGAGAATAAAAAAAAAAAACTAATTGGAATAGAGTGAAATAAATTATAACGATCAAAAGGATCATTTAGAAACCAAGGTCAAAGGAGAGAAAAGTACGTTCGAGAAGAACGAACTGTTTCTGTCAGTTTGTTTAGGTAAGAAATCTTACAGAGCAGAAAATAGTAGGCGTTGAAGTAAAATATCTAAACAGTGCTGGGAAAAGAAAGGGGAAATAAACCATTGGATTAAAAATTGGAAATGAATGTGAAATAACATTGGAAGCAAGACTGGAAGTTGAACACTAGTAGAAAAAATAAGTGAACAGGAAATTATGGGGTTTGAGGCTTCGATTCCATTTAGAAGTAGAGTAAGAATACTTGTATTTTGCACTGAATTGCCTTGATGAGATGGTTTTCGTGGTAGCAATAGTATTGAAGAAATTTCTATAATGTTTTTAATATAATTGTGAATAGAATCAATATTTAAATCTTGATGAATTGTAGAGTTGCGGAAAACCAGGGTGCACCAGTGTTGATACGAAGAAGTTCGTTTTGAATAATTTGTGCAAACATTTTGTTAGATTTTGCAGCTAGACACCACATTGGGCAAAGTAAGTAAAGATACTCCTAAGAACTTGTTTATAGATAAGAATTTTGTTTGACAAAGTTAATTTAGAAAAATTATTGATTAACACTATAATTATCGATCGACACTGTTGTCGATCCTGACGAAACAGAACTATCATATTGAACTATCAATTGATTCAAACAATTCAATATTCAAACTATCATATTGAATTCCTGAATTCACTGGATTTATCGGAAATGCAATCCCATAACTTGCAATTAAATCTGTCTTAACAATAATTTTACTTCAAAATTTATTTGCACGCAGGCTATGCAATGGTACGCGATTGGTCATAAAAAATTATGGGCTATGTTTTTGAAGCTACCAATTCAAACGGCAAGTTTTAAGGTTGAAGTTGTTTTTCTTCCACGGATCCCAAATGATCACTTTAGACTCGCCCATTCCGTTTAAATGCCTTCAATTTCCAATTCGCTTTGTATTCGCGATGGCTATTAATAAGTCACAAGGCCAAACAATATCCATTTGTGGGTTGAATCTAGAAAAATCGTGGTTTTCATATTTCCAATTAAATGTTGCGTGTTATCGTTTGGCAAACCATCAAATTTGTTCATTTATACACCCCAGGGACTGACAAAAAACATTGTTCATCAACACCTCATTAAAATAAAAAAAAAACAATGGAGAATGTTTTATGCTATCCCCTTTGTTGTCATTCGCCACCAGAGGGTGCTGCAGTTTATCAACATATATCGTTCAATCAATCGCTATGAAAATTGCTAATAATATGTATTTGAGTGTGGTAAATATGTTCGCGTATTCCACTTTATTGTTACTTTCCACCAGATAGTGCTGCAGTATTTCACCTTATATACCGTTCCAAAGATATGCATCAAAATTAGTATGCACATATATTGGAACGTGGAGAATATATGCGCGATATGTACTTTTCTACAATGCATAATAATAATAATTTCCAGGATCTTGTTTGTTACTTTAACTGTGACTCATTTGATTCAAAGAATACAAATGGAAGATGGCTAATATATATATATTAGTATATAATTCTGGTATTTTTCAATTTTGTTTTGTCACCATTATCTTGATCGAGTTTTTCAAAATGTCATTAACAAGAATCATCTAAAGCAAAAAAAAAAAAAAAAAAAAAAAAAAAAAATTCTCAAACAAAAAAGATTCTTTATAAATGTACAAGAAAACAAATTAAATATAATAACAATATAATATAAAATACATTGTTTATATAAAAATATTTAATATAGATAATTTCTAATTATATAAAGTAATAATCACATTATTTTAATTTGTACATTTTAAATATCTACATGATACATTCGTAACATATAATTCAACAAGAAATATTAATATATACAAAATCTAAATATCTTGCCACAACATAATATAAAAATATTCATGATCGTTGGAAAGACATTCAGCCCTGGTCACTTGAAATAATTTTTTAATATCCTGCGCATTTATATTATCCAACCCCGTTTCATTTGCTAGCTTGACTATTTCGTCGACATTAACAATGTATTCTTTTGCATAAACATCCTTGCATAGCTAAAGCTTCACTTTCATCCATGAAATTTTCAAACAATTCTCGTGCACCTCGTTCCAAGAATAGATTAACGTTTTCCATACCATCCCTGATATTGTAGTTTTCGAGAAAAAACTATACCAGCAATTGCTTGCAACTTCTAGGAATACCAATACTACCATGTAATACTGAAACAGTGTCAAGGGGAGTCCAACTATGTGTGTGTGTATACATATATATACATATTGCTGCGAAATGTTGGCTTTTCTGTTTGTTTTACAAAATTTCTTAATGAAATGTAACACATTTAAGTTCATTTTCACAAAAAAAGATTATTGCAGTTATACATTAAATATGGTGTAATTTTTTTAAATACTTAAAATAATTGTTTTATTTTGTTTCGTATAATAGTAAGTAATGCTGTTACATATAAAAGTTATAAAAAATATGCTTTATTGAAAAGTAGCTTATACCCTTATTATGAAATCAAAATATATGATCAGGAAATCATTTTAAATTACTGTAGATTATTCAAGCCAAAATTTTAGTCATAACAGATTATATATTTTCGTGCGGCAGTTTCCTGGAATGTAAGTGCACCGAAGAGACCAGGATAATGGAGTGGTGATCTTCTAGACTGTCTTCTCTGTAAGTGACAAGCTTCAGGTTTGAATCCTGGCGTTATGGATGGATGTTAGTGTTTCGTAACCCACCTAAAATTGTAGGTCCCGGTTTAAGTAGACCAAAGTGTGCACAAAAATTGTAGAGCTACAAATCAAACCGAACCAAACCTCTGTAACTAATTCTCTCAATTTGCCCGCAGCGAATTCACCGAGGGGCAGGGAAATATCATAACAAAAACTACGAAATTAACTAGTAATCTATTTAACTTGGACAGATAAAATGTATAGACAGATAAATTTGGTGTGGTTTGATTTCTGATTCTATATAGAATTAAACTTGCAGATCCAGAACAATTTAATGCAGTATCTTCTATGCCACATCATGCCTGTCAGTTGTTCAGAGTTATTCCGTGTTTGGTTTTACAGAAATTCATAGTCAAGAGACTATAAGACTTTCAGGCCCGTCAGTTATTCAAAGACTTTTTGGTCAAGACTTTTTTAAGTCTCATTTGTGAAACCTGAGTTTTAGGTTTGTTTTGTAGTTATACGGTCATTTTTTTTTTTGCACACTGTAAGCTAATTAGATCTGGATGTACAGTTTAATGTGGTAGGTTTCTGATCACTTTCCTGAAAATACAAATCGATCGAGCAATAGTCAACACAGAAAAATAAACCAGAATTAAACACTGCACGAGTGATCCTGTGTAGATTGATTCTATGATTTGAAAAAACATGCAATGATTTGCACTCATTTGTACTACTAATAATTATTTTAATATATATATAACAAATAAATCAAATAATTTGTTCAATGTTTCTAGCATAGTTGAACTCTATTTTTATCTATTACTTAGAATAAGGCGAGATTTTTATGTTGGTATAAATTGCATTAAATTAGGTCATGTAAAGTTGAAGTCTAATGATAAAATTTATTCTGTTCATTTGTCTACTTTAAATGCCAAAGAAATAAAGCATCATATTAATCGCACCATGTTCTTTGTAATTTTCTGACACCCATGTCTTTCAGGACGTGTATTGTACATATTCAGATAAGAAGTGAATCAAGTTAATAAAGATACTGCAAAACCGCATTTTACTGCCGTAAACATCTGAGCTTTTAATGCAGAAATTGCACTCATCACAGATATTAGTAAATCAGTTGTAATTTCCATGCAAAGTATTTTAACAAACAAACACTGAAAAAAATATAGAATCAAGAAAATGAATAAATGTCTTTAATTAAAATATTTTTATACACTTTCACTCTGTAGTAATGATGCGAAAATACAATATTTCTTCAGAAAATTTTAAGATATCCTGTGAAAAGATTTGTCTAATAATTTTAAGGAATTACCGGCAAAGTAAATTTTTTTTCATATTTATTCACATATTATGTATCTAAAATATACGTTAACAAACATTTAATTGTAATACATAAAAGCCATTAGTTTATTAAAATCTAATTTTAAAAATAGTTAATTTAAGAATGTTATATTAATAAAAGTAAAGCTTAAGTTTAGAAATGCACTTACATAATATTAAATATAGAAATATGTACATATAAATCACTCACATAAATTATTGATATTCAAAAGAATGTGTCAATAAAAAAACTACTGTAATTATAGTACAATACAATTTTGCAAATATGGCTTAGAAACTTTTCAGATTTATACAGAAAAAGCTGCTCGTCGTTCGTTCTTACTCATTCACACACCTTAAGCAGCAAAAAATAATTTCTCTAATACATATTCAACAGTTCAAATCAAAAATTAGCATTTATACATAAAGACAAAAATAACATTGAAACAAGAAATATTTAAAACAATACATGAGATGAATGCATACGAATAATTAATATCTCCGTATTTGTCGTGACAGTAAAATTACCTATGAATCTCATTTTTAAAATACAAAGTCTATTTTGAGGAAAGGTTTTCATGATGAATTCTTACATCTTTGTTTTGTATGAGTTCTCTCGTGACGCGATAAATTTATTTTTTGAGAAAATCCTTTCTGACATACATCACATGTAAAGGGCTTTTCTGCAGAATGAATACGCAAATGAACAGTTAAATTATGTTTTTGGGAAAACCCTTTCTGACATACTTCGCACACGTAGGGTTTCTCTGCAGTATGAAAGCAGTAATGTGCTTGTAATGTTTTCTTCTCAGAAAATGCCTTATTGCACAACTCACACTAATATGGCTTTTCTTTCGTGTGAGTTCTCAGGTGTCGCTTTATATTTAATGCCAGTCCAAAAGCTTTTCCACATAGAGGGCACACATGAGGTTTTTCTGCTGTATGAGTAACCATATGATGTTTTAGATTACCCTTTCGACTAAACTTTTTCCCACATCTTTCGCACTCTTGTGATTTCTGTCCCTCGTGAATTAGTAAGTGCGTCTTATAATTACTTTTAGTAAGAAATTTTTTATTGCACACTCCACACACGTGAGGCTTTTCTCCTGAATGACAAAGTGAATGCAAATTCAACTTCCGTTTCGCAGTAAATCGTTTTCCACAAAAACCACACAAAAGTGAATTCTTTTCTGCATTTGAGCCACCAAGTGCAGCCATTGCTTTAAGTCACAGGATAAAAAAAAATGTTTATCTGAATGCGATGAGAATAGATGCAATTTCTACATTGATATAAAATATATCCTTTAAATTCACTCTTGTATCTTTTCTTATTGACAGCAAATTTGCTTCATTTCATTTCATTATCAGAACTGTCAAATTGGCAACAACAACAACAAAAAAAAAGGTAGTGGTTCAATATTTGAAAAAATAATTTTTCGAAATAGGTTTTACTTGAGATGAATCCCAAGTGAAATCTGAATCTTCCAAAAAAGAGATGAAAGTTTCTGAGATACGAGGGATTTTGACCTTTGAAGTTAAGTATCAGAACAGACGGATTTCATGGTGACTTACCTTCTAATCATTTCGAGAAAAATTGTTCAATGTTTGGAAATACAAAATTGATATTTTGGGTATAAGTAACAACGTTAATACTATCTATGAAAATTTATGACAGAAGATTAAAATCTTTCCCATAGTTTTATTTAAGAATATTCTGCAATTTTCCAAATCCTATTTTGGTGGGTGAAATCCTATTACCTATTATCTCTATTATCAAATCCTATTATCTATTTCCCAAAAGGGGTGTTAGGATTGAAATTTTACAAGAAGTTTGCCATTGAATTTTACATTCGGCACTACAACTACTACAATTCATCATCAATGGCGCAACAACCCGATGGTGAGCCAAGGTCGTCTGCTTATTGGCAGATTTTGAAAAGAGCAATGTTTTTCTTTTTACGGGGTAGGGTTGTCAGCCCTACGACCAATTGCTCTACAGTAATAATATTAGACCGGGACCTATGGTTTAAAGGGGATTCCTAACCACTGCAAACATCCATGGCACCGTCAAGATTTGAACCCGAAGCCTATGCCACCGAGCACCAGAGCGCTAGTGACTTGGCCAATCAGACCCCAATACAACTACTTTAAAAAAAAAATGTTTCAATAGGTTCGGATATAAAAAAGTTTAATATATAAGGTTGGTTGGATAAGGAAAACATATTGTATATATGCCTTCGTGTATCTACTAAAATAAGAAAGAGGAGTCATTTTTACATTAAGAAAATACATTATTTACTCTCATATAAATTTTCTGTCTAATAATAAAATTCCTTCAGTTCGTTGGTTTTTTTCTAATGACAAAATGGTATGGTTTGAGTTGATTGAAGAGATTCAACGTGAATCGGCGCGCGCTTTGAAAGCCATCGCTGCCGATGACTATTTAGCATGTATTGAGGATTGGAAAAAAAGTTGGCCTAGGTGCATTGTGTGCGGATGGGATTATTTTAAAGACGATAAAATAAATTTGGAAGAATAAATAAAGTGTTTTTGAAAAAAAAAATAATAATAATTTGTCTTACTTTACGGGCACAGTAGTATATCAATAATGAAACAAAAAAAAAAATACAATTATAGGAACTGAAAACACAATCTTACTCTACGCAGCAAGTAGAAAATGTTTTCATTGGCTCCAGGCCCTTCCAATCTACAAATTTTTTATTCCTGATGAAGTTGTTTCTCTACTTCATGACTGTAGACTAGTTGCATTATTTCAAACATATAAAAAAATTCTTCAAAAAGATAAACATTCAAAAGATTAATCCAAATTAAAATGCAGAAAATGACTTCTTATTTATTTTTTCAATATTTTTAAGATTTTAATTGTATTACGTGCAACTCTTTAAACTTCAAAAGGAATAAATCTTGAATGATGATATGGGAAATAAGAATGAGAATAATTCTATGTGGAATCAATTTGATGAATCCGGAAGTTAAAGCAATTAGGCAATTATAATTAACTCTTTATTATTGAAGCTAAAAAGATATCTTTGCGTTTAAGTGCAAAGTACATTTGGGCTTTATGTCTAAAAGAAAAATAGGATTCCTCCCACACTCATTAAATTATCGATTAAAGATTTTATTATCAGAATTATTTGGATCGGATCTGATATCTAATATATATATAAATATATATAATGACGGCAAAACAATTAGTTCCTATATGAATCTCCATGGAAAATATATAAAACAATTAAAAATGAAAAATAATTTGAAGAAAGGAAAATAACTTAAATCTTAACCTTGCTCTACGCAGCAAGTAGAAAAAGTATTAATTGGCTCCAAGCAACAAAAATTATTTTTCCTGACATATTTTAAAAAATATTAGAATCTCTCAAAAAAACCCAATAAAAAGATTAACCCAAATTCAAACGCAGGAAATAACTTCTTCAACTTCTAATAACTTCTCAATATTTTTAAGAATTATAAATACATAATGTGTAACTCTATAAACTTGAAAAGAAATAGCTCTTGAATAGTGATATTCAAAATTCATCACCTAATTAAAGCAATTAGGTGATGAATTCAAAACAATTAATTTATTTTTTTATGGTTCGAGCTGGAAGATGCATGAATTTAATTGATTTTTTGCCAAAATGTTACTCTATTTATTTAATAATTGATAAAAATTAGAATCAAAAGAACACAAATTAGTTTTATTACAATTCTTTTACTACCTGGGGTTACAATAGAGATTTTACAAACGGAAATGTGTTGAAAACAAATCGATTAAAATGAGATGCAAATAGATTGGATTTCAGATGTGCATCAGCTAAACAAATAATTAGTGTTTGTAGTTGTGATTTCATTGCTGTGTGAAAAGTGCTTTCTACTAAGATAGTTTGGATAAAATTGCAGATTTTACTATAATTAATTTTAGCCTTATTTATAACATTTAATTTTAGCCTTGTTATTAGACATTTAGGCCGAACCGCTGTTCATTGAATTCTATTCAAATTACAAGAGACAAAACATATGTGAATGAAATGAAACATTCGATTTTTTTCTATTATAAAATACAGCATTCTACTACAGAAACTTTAAAAAATTGTAAAATTTCTTTTATTGAAAGCATTTAAACTTTCTTTAATGTTCAATAGAACAATTATTTACTTTAGGCTATATTATTGATGGTCCGAAAATTACTTTCATGCTTCTTGATGGCAAATTCAGTTGTATTAGAAAAAGGATTATTGACTAAATATACAAAAAGAATTATATCTTAATGGATGTCTGTGCTGAATTGGTAAGAGCGGTAAGTTCAGAAGAAGCGGTTAAACATTATATATGTGCATATTTTAACCCATTGAAGTTTTCATTAAAAATCTAAATGAACAATTTTGGAATACTATTTAATATATTAAATATCTAATAAACGATTTTTAATTGCTATTTGAGAGAAAATAACCTACACAAATTTAAATCAAAATAAATTATATAGTATGATACAGAAGACATGTATGAAATTCGAATAGGGTCGATTTTTGGTTGAAGAAAACAACGACAGGAAAAAAAAAAACTATCAAATTACAAATGTCCCTTGGAAGAATGATTATTTCCAACTGATTTTTGTGGGAAAAAAAAAGAGAACATTGTCCATGTTTTTGCAAATCAGGTTACAATTCATTTAGACAACGGGGGACATGTAGTACAAGGAATGCGCATTCTTCACACTCACTCATCATCTATCATATGGCTGTATGCGCTTTCTTTTGAGACCATAAAATCTACAATGTTTTATTTTAAATCATCAAATAATTTATTCCCAACTGAAGGATAATAATTTATTCCTAACTGATAATTTATTCTCTGAAAAAATAGACCAGGGCATGATGAGATATCATCCCACCCATAACCCAAAGGATGAGAATTGGAAGAAGCACATATAGGAACAAAGAAAAAAAATCATTTATAAATGAACAGGAAAAACTGTGGCACTGTGACCCATATATTTCGGCAAATTTAAACAGAATTCTTTAGCCTTCTACACATGTATACTAAACGAAGCAGCTGTAAACCTGCATGAATAACATTTTATCACTTGATAAAAAAAATAGACGAAAGTAAAAATTAAAAAATATTTATTTTCTCGATAATTACCTTTCATATTTGATTACAAATAAAACTTCTGTTGACATTTATTACAAATCTATAAATACACTCAATTTACTCCAAATTAGAAAATGCCTTCAGAAATGACTCGCCCGATATGTGAAACAAATATCTTGTTACAGAATTAAAGATAAATCTTTATGAAATTCTGTTTGCTTAGTGGAATCATTACAAAAATTTTATCAAAAATTATATCCACAATAAATTTAAAAATGCTATTATTAATCTCTAATAATTATTTTAAATCAATTTAATAAAGATTTAGCTAGATGTAATTTATTCTTTATAAATTTTTAAATTTCTAATTTAAAAAAATTAATTTCACCAAAGGTTACACGAACTGAATGTATCATTACTCATTACAACGTTCTGGGTAATTCTCTGACACTCAGGTTTTTAAGGACGTGCATTGTGCACATTCAGATAAGAAGAGAATCAAGTTTGCAAAGATACGGTAAAACAGCGTTTTTTTGCCTTATCATTTGAGCGTTTAATGCAGAAATCGCACTTTTCACACAGATTAGCGAACCAGTTGTAATTTCCATTGAATGTATTTTAAAAAAACGTTGAAAAAATAGAGTCAAGAAAATGTATAAATGTCTTTAATTAAACTATTTTTAAACATACTTTTACATATAATACGATTTATAATAAACATGCGAAAATACAATATTTTTTTCAGAAAATATTAATATATCTTATGAAAAGATTTATCCAATAATTAAAAGGAATTACCGGAAAAGTAAATTATTAGTTCATATTTATTCAAATATTATGTATATAATATATACCTTAACAAATATCTAATAGTATATTATAAAAGGCATCAATTGAATAAAATCAAATTTTAAAAATCGTGAACTGAAAATTAAAAAGGTTATATTAATAAAAGTGCTGTTTAAGTTTAAAAATACACTTATATACATATTAAATATAAAAATACATACAAAAGATCAAACACATTAATTAACGATTTTCAAAAGAAAATGTCAATAAAAAAGCAGCTGCAGTTATATTGCAATATAATTCTGCGAACATTTCTTAAAAATCTTTCGGATTTATACAGAAGAAGCTGCTCGTCCTTTATTCTTAGTCGTTCCCACACCCTATGCAGCATAAAATACTTTCTCTGACACATATTCAACAAAATATTAACAAACAAACAATATTCACACATATTCAAAGCAAATATTAAAGTTGATGCATAAAGATAAAAAAATAACATTGATCCACCAAAATTTAAAACAGAAAAGATTAATGCATACGAATAATTTATATCTCCGTATTTGTCGTGAAAGTAAAATTACCTAAGAATCTCGTTTTCAAAATACAAAGTTTATTTGTGGAAAAATTTCATGATAAACTTTAAAATTTTTATTTGGTATGAGTTCTCTCATGACGCAATAATGATCTTTTATGAGGAAATCGTTTATTACATACAGCACATCTAAAGGGCTTTTCAGCGGAATGAATGGACAAATGAATAGTTAAACTACATTTTACGGAAAAACCTTTCTGACATATTTCGCACACGTAGGGTTTTTCTTCAGTGTGAATGCGGTAATGTGCTTGTAAATGTTCCTTCTCAGAAAATGCCTTATTGCACAGTTCACACGAATACGGCTTCTCTTTCGTGTGAGTCCTCAGGTGTCGCTTTAAATGTGATGCCTGTCCAAAACCTTTTCCACACAGAGAGCACATATGAGGCTTTTCTTTTGTATAAGTAACCATGTGCAATTTTAGATCACCCTTTCGACTAAAATTTTTTTTACATTTTTCGCACTCGTGCGATTTCAGTCCCTTATGAATTAGTAAATGATTTTTAAAATTACCCTTACGAATAAATTTTTTATGGCACACGTCACACTCGTGAGGCCTTTCTGCTGAATGGCAAAGTGAATGCAGATTCAACTTCCGTTTTTCAGAAAATCGTTTTCCACAAACACCACACAAAAGTGAACTTTTTTCTGTAGTCGAGCCACCAAGTGCCGCCATTTCTTTTAGTCCTCGATTCACAGGATAAAAAAAAAACTGTTTATCTAATACGACAAGAAATACCGCGATGAGAATAGATGAAATGAATCCTTTAAATACACTCATGTATCTTTCCTGACAAAATTTCCTTCGGTTCATTTCATTGGCATAACTGTCAAATTGCCAACAAATAAAAAGAAACGTAATGCTTCTATATGTGAAAAAGTAATTCTTCGAGATATGTTTTAGTTGAGATAAATTGCAAGTAAAATCTAAGTCTACCAAAAAAGGGAGGAAATTTTCTAGGATTCGAGGGATTTTTACCTCTCATGTTGCATGAAAGTTAAGCAACAGAACAGACGGATCTCATAGTGACTTATCTTCTAATCCGTTCGTGAAAAATTGTTTAAATTTTTAAAATACAAATTTGATATTTTAGAGTATAAGTAACAGCGTTATTTCTGTGTATGAAAATTTATGACAGAAGATTATAATCTTTCACAGCGTTTTTTTTAAAAATATTCTTCCATTACCCACATCACATTGTGGATCAAAATGGGTTTTGGATTGAAATTCTACAAGATTACCATTGAATTTTATATTAAACATATTGCTATATAAAAAAAGTTTGATTAGGTCGTATTTATAAAATAAATCTGTAAGATTGGTTGGATGAGCATAAAATTTGATATATGCCTTCATGTGTCTTTTAAAATTAGAAACCGAAGCCATTTTTATATTGAGAAAATGCATTATTTACACTCATATACATTTTCTGTGTAATAATGAAATTGCTCTTACATTTGGAAAGGTATTTCTATCCCAGCGTAATTCAATACGGATCAATGCGGAATAAAATCCAAATTCCCTCAAAATGAATTCAAAATTTTTAGGCTTTGGTTAATTTACGATGAAGTGTAAATAACTGAGCAGAAAAAAAAACTGTTTGCAATAAATTAAAAAGAAATTTAATTTTTATCTCATAAGTATCCATGATAAAATATCCTTTAAAGCAATTTAATATAAAACAATTTATTTGAAGATTTTTAATTTAGGTTCTGCCTGCAGTAATCCGGATCATATTAAAAGAATTATTGTAACACAAAATCAAAGCGTAACAAGCTATGGAAAACTGAAAGCTTCCGTGTCTTGGATCCCATAACACCAGGTTATAAGTTACTCTTTTTTTCTCTGAGTAAAGGTGAGCGTACGTTTTAGTAAATATTCCTCTTCAATGGCACAACAACAGCATGGTATACCAAAGCCGTCTGCCTTTTGTTAGATTCCGAAATATGAGTATATACGTTTTTCTTTTTACGTCGCAGGCATACCCCAACTCTCCCTAGTCATATTAGACAGGAACCTCCGGTTTACAATGGATTCCGAACACTTACAAACACCCATGGGCCAGCTGGGTCTCGAACCCAAAACTGTGACACAGAGATCCAGAAAACTAATCACTCGACCATCAGGCCCGTTAATAAACATAAGAGTGCTTTATTTTCCAGTTTTTCCCGGTTTTTTATGCAACTTTTCCTTAGTCACTTACATATATTTTTTGCCATTTTACTTTCGATTTTATTTATTATCCACTTGTTTGTTTTGTTTTGCTGTACAATGCTGGTCAGGGAAGTCCTACAATTTTCACTAACAAAGGATATCGCTGTAAGCTCCAATATCATGGAGTTCAGTCCTATTAGGTATATACAATTTTATGTTATTTACAGATCGCATTTCAACATGGTGCACGATGCTTTACTATAATTCACGAGATCAAGTAATGGCACACACTTAAAGCACATCCAAAGTGCTGAATGACAATCTTTCCTCCAATGTAACTGTGGCCAAGTGGCTAGAGCTTTAGCCTTTTGTATCACAGAATTCAGGTTCGTATCCTGGCGATGGCATGGATATTTGTGAGTGGTTCGAAATCCACTTTTAAACTGTAGGTCCCGGTCTGTTTGGCCCTCGTATGCACAAGATAACCCATCCCTTTTAACTACTTTAAAACACATCTCTTATATGAACATCCCCAGTTCGAATACATTATTCATATCGACCTATTATTTGACACAAATTGCCAATTGGCAAATATGAAGGCTCTTATGGTCATTACAATATCTGCATCTCTTTACTTATAAAAAAATCTACATATAACCTACCTATAATACCTACCTAATCTACCTATAATCTGTTGCACAACGTTCCCAACGATATATACCTAATTGATCTCGCAAAAGAACTGGAAGAAGAATGCAGCAACGGAACTCTGCAGATTTTCCGGAAAACAAATTAAGAGTGCCTTATTTGTACTGGTGATAGTAACTATTTTAGAAACAGTGTTATCAACACATTTGCCAGATTATGACTCTCCCGACAGAATATCTTTGTTTCGCGATAATCCCCGACAGTATATATTTAATGAAATAAAATAATAAAATTTAACATTCTAGCATTCCGAATAAACATTATCATTCGGATTCCATTCAATAAAGATTAAATTTAACTTTCTGATGTGCTTTACATAAGTTTGAAACCTGAATTTTAACAAACAAAACAAAAGTTTAAACGAAATATTGAAACTGGATCACTTTGAAATAATTTCGTAAGAACACGTTTTACATTTTTCTTAATTGAGATTACATTCCTTTAGAAAGCATTGCATAAATAATGCACAATTAGATATTGTGTTTTGTAAAAGTTTTCGGATAAGAATAAAAGAAAATGGAATTGCTGATTAAAAAGTATTGGATATCCAAGTGCCTTTAATCGTTTTAGTAAAATTTCAATATAATTATTTTTAGTAAATTTAAAGGTATTTTGTTCAATTTTTTTATAACAGACAGTTGCTGAAAAAATGTATTTTAATTGCCATAATTCACGATTCAAATGCCATAAAACAAGTCCACAGATGTTTTTATAGCTGAATAATTATGCAGATATTTTTTTTTTTTTAAATTTGCTACTTTTCTTTATATCACAAATTCTATGTGCTTATAATGCACTTGATATTGTTACATAAGGTAGTTTAAAAAATTATAATTGTGGTCATTGAAAATGAATATTTCGAATAATATATAAACTATATCGTTATACAATTAATTTTCAATTTTAAACCCGAAAAAAAAATAACACATATTGTGGATTCCTCGTTTGATCAATAGTCAGTAACTTAGAAAAAGTATGGAAATAATAGTGCTCAAAATTAGAATTTTAATTCAAAACCCATTAACTTGTCTGATGATTTCAAATTTAGTGAGGTGCAGAAATTTTTTTAAAACATTAATTATAAGTAACATGTACATGAATCAATATTTTAACAGAATAATATTTTACTGCTGAAATTTTTATTAAAACATTAATCAATACAGTTACAATTCGAAAAAGGGGGGGCTGAATGGCCAAGTGGCTAGCGCTCTGGCGCTCGGTACCACAGGTTTCGGGTTCGAGTCCCGTCGGTACCATGGATGTTTGTAGTGTCTCAATATGCTCAGTTAGTTTTCTCTCCCTACTCCTTTCTTTCTGAAATATCACAGAGCAAGCTTCACTTATTGGTAACTCAATCCTCCTTTTCAATGTATTAATTTCAATTTCCTATTTTCCCTTTTGCATATATTCGTATATGTTTCTATTCTCCTTTTTTAAAAAAACCCTTTAATGTTAATATTAATAAAAGAATAAGGCATAACAATTCAATGGGTATAGGCAAAGGCAATGCTTTCAATAATCAAGGACAGTAAGCGTGTGGCTGCTCCGCAGCCAAGATCTTCGTTCATCCTTCAATTGATCTTCTTCAACTATTTCTGACATTTTATAAGGAGCTTTTCTGTATTTAATGCCCATTTTTAAATAATAAACAATTTTTTTGACAAGTTTTAAGGAACTTTTCTGTATTTTAATTCAATAATTATAGTATTTTAATTCAACTTTTCTGTTAGTTATTTCAATTTTTCTTGTTTTTGCAATTTAAGATTTTGTTCGCTTGTGCCTAGTTACGTCTGCATAGATTGCTTCATTCCACATTCATACATAATCTTTTGTTTGTTTAATTGTGTTTTCTATGCATATGTAATTGTTTCCAGTTAACGGTGCAACAGTCAGTAATTCTGTAATGTTCCCTCTCCATCTACTCTTTAAGGAAAACACATTACTATTTGTGAGGCAAAATGTTAAAGAAAAATGCGTTTTTCTTATCAGTTTATGATTTTCAAATACATTTAATGAAAATTCATATCAGTTTAATTAAAATTAAATATTTTTAATTTTTACATCAATTTAATGAGGATTAGTAATGATGACCATCACCTCTATCACCATGAATACAGGCTGAGGTATTTATAAGAAATGGCATCTTATACAGATTGATACTGACCGTGATCCTGACCTACAGATTGATACAGACCATTCAGAAATCGTCCATAGAACTCGTCTCCAACTTATTTTTGAAAATGCTCCCTTTTTTTCTTTGAGGTCCATTTATGTATGCCATAAACATAATACAGATGGGCCATCAAATGATGACTTGTAGGATGAGAAGGCCCTGTATTGTACGTCGTATAGGAGAAAACACGGAAAACTTTCACCTAGAAGCCTGACTATCCTCAACACACATCACAACATCACACAATTGCAATGGATACCGCCAGTGGATGGAAATATGTAAGATGCATGTGTGTAAGATGCATATATTACCACTAGGCCCCGAGACGGACTTGGAGTAAAGAATGGTGATATTAATGGAAGGTCACATTTTCGTGGCAACGTATAGTCAGACGAATTGTAAAGAGAAGTTGTTGTTTTTTAGAAGGAGGTAAATGAATTGAATGCAGTGCTCGTTCAAAAAAAAAATTCTAAATTTTTTCTATATGCTTGGAAATTTCTAATGTTTGAAAAAAAGGAATTTTTTTATGGCAAACAAGCAAGCAAATTGTCAAGAGTGCTATATAGGTAGCCATTGTTTCAATTTATTATTGAATGAAGTTGAAGCAATGTTTTCCCCAATTTTTGAACTATTTTTACTGCAATAAGCTGTTGTAGCTTTACTATCGTTAATATACTATTTACTAGCCTTACTATAAAAAATTTCATTAATATGGTTTTTGCAAATTCGATGATTTTAGAGAAGGACTGGGAAAGATGAAGATCTATTTCAGAAGACATGATTGTCTTGTAATCTGCAATTCCCATGATCTCTTGATATATATATATACATATAATATTGAAATTCCGAGTTTGATTATCTTCCAAAAATTTCAGACCTCTTCATTTCATTGAGTTTCTATGAGAATGCAATTACAACATTGCACTTCCTAAATTGAGGTGAAATTTTCAATCGTAAACTCTTTAAGTACCAGTAATCCTTCAGATTGATTACTTTAAATTTTATTGGATCACGAATTTCATTAAGACTATGTCTATTAACTTAGAATTTGTTCACTTTATTTTTTTTCACTGTAAAATAGCCGATTTAAAACTTAAATCAATCCAATAATTAAATTGTCCACAATATAACGTAAAATTCATGTAATAAAATAATATTAGCAATATTTTCCTGGCTTTTGATTGCGATCGAACAAGTTTTCCATTTTTCAGAGCTTAAAACGATTTTACAAGTGAAGGTAGTACTGATTAGGCTTGGTTAAGAAAGCTTCAATTCTATAGCAAGATTCTAAACATAATTCCTTTTTACGTGAATATAATAAAGCTTTGCGAAATAAATATATGTATTCACAGATGATTCATTTGCCGGTTGTCATTGAATTCGAATTTTTACATGTGTTGAAAAATTATAAAATTTTTAATAATTTTGAAAACCATAAAACAGAATGTAAATGAATTTCATACCTAATAATTAAAAAAAAAAAACATTTTTGATAAAAATGATCTCCGCACTAATAATTCATTTTTTCCCTTGGATCTAGTGAATCTCAGGGGAATAAAGAAGTATTTTCACTGAATTTCATTTGCTGATTTTTATCAAAGACAAATGTTCACTTAGTTGTTTACCTATAAATAATTGTAATAGCTCGATGTTGTACAAATGCATATTTTAAAAAATATTGTTAAAAACATCTTTTAAAAGAAATGAGTGTCATATTTACAATTCAATTTAATTTTAGTGAACATTATGAATTTATGTTAAAAGGAAACTACTTTTCATTGACTTCTAATCTCGTTTTTTATCAGCTCAAACCATGAAACATAAACGTATAAGTTAATATAATTCCAATTACACCAAAAGCAAAACTTCTTCTGATAGGAGTAATTCTCCATACTGTTGGTGTTGATTCCTTTTTGAAATAACATCATGAATCTTTGTTGAACAAATATAGATTTCCGTGTGCTTTCTGACAGTCTATGAGCTAGAGAACCAATTTCCAGCGATGCTTCTTCTACCATCGAGGCCGAAGCAGTTGTTATAATGAATAAAATAAAATTATTCCGAAAAATAAAATACAAATAAAATCTTAGAAATGATCCTTGAAACACTTTTGGATGAAGGATAACGTTTATGGAATAACACATTAAAAACGAAATGGAAATTATGGATAAGAACACAAGAAATCCAACGTCTTTATCAATTTGCTCCACAACTAATTTAATGTTGGTATAATCATCCAGAATTTTTTCAAAACTATCCTCGCTCTTTTTTCTATGTGTTGCTATTTGCTTGATAATATGGCTGATATGAATGCAAACAACAGCATAAAAATATTCAAATGTGATAGATGGCAATGAGTAGAACATATATTTCAATATAAGAAACATATATTTCATGTGTCTACATAAAATATATATTTCATGTAGACGCTTATTTTCACTGTTTTACACTCCACCACAGTCTTCATTTTGGTTGGAAAATTTAAAGAAATCGATTAATATTCGGTGGTTCTATGACAACCAGCTATTAAAAACATTGTTATTTGAAAATTACTTTTAAACAATTGTATTGATGATGTTTATAAACGCATTTCATTTTTATTATCAAGCATTGGTCAATAATTAATTTTGAAGTAAATCCATGACAACAAAATACAATTTAAATAATGATGCGCTTCTCTATAAAATAAGGAACATCAAGGTTTAATTATTTTATTAAGTTTTCTAATGTTAAGTTCAGAATGTAATTTTTAAATGAAATAAAAAAAAATATGTATTACCCTTAATAAAACAGATTATGCAAGTATTAAATGTCAAATGTGCATTATTGGAATTGTAAGCAAACAAAGAGCTTTTTAGTTTCATGTCTTTATTTTTCACATTTAAAATAAATTTATAATTTAAAGCAAATTATATCTTTCCTTCATAATTTTTTCCGCTCTCAGTTATTCACCATTATTGTTCTATAGTGAACACACAAAAAAATGAAAATATATGTTTTTGTTTATATATATATTTTTTTTCTTTCTAATGCAGCTGGCAAACACTTAGACAGCTTGGTCTTGGATGCCTTAAGGCAAGCGCTGCACAGACGTACTCACTTTGCATTATCCAGGGGGCGCATGTAACTTGAAGATAAGCCACGGGGTAACAATGCCCCCGTAACGCTCTACGATCCTATTAGATCGGGACCTACAGTTTAAAGTGGATTCCAAACCACTACAAAAATCCAAGACTCCGCCGGAGCTCGAACCCGAAATCTGTCGTACCGAGCACCAGAGCGATAGCCCCGTAGTATTTCAAGCAATACATAAAAAAAGGGAAATAAATGTATCCTTCAATAATAAGTTATATTATTTTAATGCATATCTCAGCGCATTTAATTCAGTCCCGTTGGTTGATTATTCTTTTTAGGTTAATCAATCAAGGTATTGTCGAACAATTTAATTAATTAAGAATTTTAATATTTCAGCTTTAGTTATAACAAAAGAATTTTAAACAACCATTTTTGCTAGAAAAATATTGAAAGATTATTGACTTAGAAATGCTAAGTGATTCGGATTACTGTATTTTTTAGACTATATTTCTTCTTTAGTAAAACCTATTTAGTTTTATGCCTTTGATCAATCTTATCTTCATACGGATTTTAGATCTTTTACAATTTAGAAGATCATATTTGGTATATCTATTGTAAATAATTAGTAATTACTTTAGTTGTTTCGATTTAGACTCACGTATGATTTGATGCATGACCAAAGATTGTAGCATTGAGAGTATCCAGAAGACTTTGAGCAAGGTCTTCCTTCATAAGAATGCTTGAAATTCTAGCACATCGTTCTTCAGCGGAAAGATTTGAAAGCATCTCTGGAGAAGTAGACAAAGCAAGCTCCGAGTGGACCTGAAGAGGTCCGTTCACCTCAACATTATGAGTCACCATGCACGGTATAATAGGGCAATGAAAATGAATCCTTTATCAGCAACTCAGTCAAAAATTCAGAAAAATATTCCAAACAATATTTGAATAACACAAAAAACATTTTCAAAACAAACCAATAAACTTTTACATCTGAAAAACTGTATTTTTCCCAGTAAAAATCGAAAGCATTAATTAGGAAATTGAAAAACCTACTCTCCTGGACTGGAAGTGTTGCTTCATGAGAGATCTACTTTTATAGTCTGTTTACAAAAAATTAAGAAACAACGAGACAATGTTTGGTAAAACGAGAATTTTTACAAAATTATCGAAATTTAAAGGGAACACTGAATGTCAGTTTGCAACATGCATGCACAGAAAAACAAATAACGCGATTTATTCGGCGAAACTGAAAGTTCAAGAACGCTTGCCACAAAGCAACACTAACCACAAAGAACTCCCCAAATTAAATAGGTTTTTAATTAAATATATCGTTTACAAATAATATACATTTAGGTTTTCATTAAAAATTAATAAACGACATTGAATTACAGTTTTGAGTGAAAATAACCTACATATGTTTAATCAGAAAATATTATATTATACGCATAAACAGAATACAGAAGATAGGTATAAAATTCGAATAGATTCGATTTTGTTTAAATTACAAAAAAAAAAAAAAAATCAGATTAGAAATGTCCATCTAGAATGATTATTTTCACACGAACTTTGTGAAAAAAGGAAACCTGGTTAAATTTTTCAGATTTTTGCAAATCAGGACTCAATTCATTTAGGCAACGGGAGCATCTACAAGGAATGAACATTCCTCACACTCACTCATTGTCTGTTATATGCATTTCATTTTATGACCGTTAAAACTTCAATGCTTTCTTTAAAATCATAAAATGATTTAATTCCCAACCTAAAGCTGTCTATATTAGCTGAAGAAAATAGATCTGGGCATGAAGAGATATCATCCCACCCATAACCCACTCCAGAGGATGAGAATTGGAAGAAGCACATACGGGTACAAAGAAAAAAATTTATAAATGAACAACAAAAAAATTATCACTGTGTCCCGTGCCTTTACAGCCTTTTACAGAGGTAGGCTGAGTGAAGCAGCTGTAAATACGCAAAGTAGCAAAAATAACATTTTATCAACATAAAGAAATGAAACATAGCCGAAAGTAACAGTTAAAAATAAGTTTTATTTCATCAATTAATTCCCTTTTATATTTAATTACAAATGTTATGTCTAAAGAAATTTATTACAACAATATTATTATTATTTAATCCAGAAATACAATCATTAGTCTTCAAATTAGAAAATATCAAAAATGAATCGTCCGACATATGAAACAAATCTGCTGTTACAGAATAAACATGCACCTTTATTCAATACTGTTTGCTTAAAATACACCTATTCAAATATTAAAACTTCATTAAAGAAAAGCACATACTCGTAATTATACATAAAAACTTTCTTATGGAATAAAAACCAAATATAGAGATGGTAAATTATAAAATTAAATATTAAGTAATCTAAAACAGAAACCTTGAATTAATGCACGTATTGCATTAACTCTCTATACACATACTATATTTTAAAATACCTATTGTAAATTTTCATTTCTAACAATACATAAGAATACAATGATACTGATACGTCGTGTACTCAACATTCAATAATATCAGACAAAAATGTTTCTAGTGTTTAAAAAGCCACACACGTCACTTGAATAAAAAGTAACATTTACGTTAAAGGAGTATGTTTCAGAATAAAATTTTAAAAATGAATTAAATGAAAAATGTATACATACACATAAACCATAACGTATTTGAAGCGAAGCTACAATTTCCTTTCTATGGCATTTTTCAAAAAAACAATGTTACACTAATTAGACATATTTATTTTTTGTGAGTTTTCCTATGACGTGATAAACTACGCTTATGACCAAAGTTTTTTTGGCACAAGTCACACACATACGGTCTTTCTTCAGTGTGGACCCGATAATGAACTTGCAAATGATGCTTAAGAGAAAATGTCGCACTGCACAACTCACAAGAATGAGACTTCTCTTTTGTATGAGTAAGAATGTGGCGTTGCAGACAGCCCTTACGAGCAAAACCTTTTCCGCACGTTTCGCATTTGTACGGTTTTAGCCCATCATGAAGTAGCAAATGCTGCTTTAATGCATCCTTCCTCACAAATCTTTCATCGCATATCTGGCACACATGAGGCTTCGATCCTGAGTGGCAGACCAAATGTAGAGTCAAACAACGTTTTTCAGAGAATCTTCTTCCGCAGATGTCACATTGAAAATTATTTTCCTTCGCAGTCGAGGTCTTGTTTTCAGCCATCTTTAAAAAAATTTGTTTTATATTCGCTTCTAAGGTTTGGAGTTTTCTCGCAGTTACAATCAGAAAGGAAGACGATTTTGAAGAATTTGCTATAAAAGTATTCATATAAAGTCCTGCCTGATAAAAAATTACTTCAGTTCAGTTCAGTTCACTATTAGAATTGTTAAAGTACTTGTGAATAAATAGATCTATAATTGAAAAGTAAATTTAACCTAGTTATGATTTGCGTGGAGCTGAATTAAAGATAAAATTAAAATCTTTCAAAATTAGATAATTCTTGTATTGATAACCCCGGATCATGGTATAAAAGATAATGAATAGAACTACATATTAAAATAAAATTTTAATAGTAAAATAACTACTTATTTGAAATAAACATTTTTATTTTAATAAAGTAAGTGAAAGTATAATAAGTTAAAGTTAATAAGTTAAAGTTTTTTGTGGCAAATTATAACGATATTTTAAAGAGTTTAATATACATATATTCTTTAGTAATCTAAATCATATATAAGAATGCATGTAGTTTATAACTGTAACTTAGAAAACAGAAACCATTCTCTTATATCTTCGTTTTGCAGGATAAATCTCTAGGCTGGAATATCCTTCCTTTGTGCATTCACGTATAAAAAAATGATGATTATAATCCCCGTATAATGTCAGCATTGAGTATATGGGCTCAAGTGTGCATCAGAATAACATGGGTGCATGCTGCAGAGACTACTATACTCAGTCTCGCTAAATTTGAATCAGCGCAACACATCTGCCATAGTAGTGGTGAATACTTATGTCCATGAGCCACGAATCCGAAAACTACATGTAGGTTAGCAGGAGATCTCTAATTGAAAAATATTTTTTATAATTTAAAAAAATATTTTTTATAATTAAAATCTTCTAATTGAAAAATATTTTTTTAAATCTAAAGTATTGATAAATATTTGGAGGATGAATTTCCGTTAAAACACCATTCAAATTGATTCTCTCTATATTTAATCTGAGTCCACATTTGAAGCAATACATGAAAAAAGGGAAATAAATCTATATTTCAATAATAAGTTATATTAATTGGATGCATATCTAAGTGAATTTAATCCATTTCTATTGTCTGATCGTCCTTTTAACGTTAATCAATCAAGGTATTGTCGAATAGATTTGCTTATTAAGGGTATTACATTTCCAGCATTAAATATAGAAATTGAATTTTAAACTACGAATCTTGCTTGGAAATATTTAAGGTCTTGCTTTGACTTATCCTATTCAATATTTATACGCAGTTAAGTGATTCTGATTACTGTATTTTTCTAAAGATAAATATTGTATTTATTATGTTTTCTCCATTTGATCAAACAGGAATTTAGATCAGTTATTATAATTGATAAATCGATTATAAATGATTACTAATAACTTAGATGTTTCGATTTAGACTAAATCGAAACATGAATAATTTGACCAAAAATGGGCATGTTCTTTTCCATTTGAATTTGTTTCGATACTTAACTCATATAAAGATCATAATTATCTTGTTTTTGAACTAATATGATACTGCTTTAATATTTATTCAATAGCATATTACCTAATTGTTCAACTAATTTAAAATCAAATTCTATTTAAGCAGTGCTGTTTATCAGTTTGCGATCACATAATTTTAAAAGTCATTTTTAGAAGAAATCAAAGTTATAAATTTTCAAATTCTATTTCAATTTTTTTGGGGGTGAGGGTGCCTCTTTCTTTTCAAAAGTCTTTCAATAAATTTGAATGTTTTTTTTACAAGAAAATATTTTTTCACACATGTAATTGTCATGATTTTTTATTTGCTGATGGTATTGGAGGAGCATAAGATATTATTTCTGCAAATTGTAGAATTTTTTTTCCTTTACATTTGTAGAGCTTCCTATAAAAGATCGTTTGCATTCCATTCAAAGGCATAGATTTAACATTGTTATTGTAGGGATTAAATGTAGGATTCTAATTACATTCAGTCAAATTGTTGGATGTCGAGGCTCAAATTAAGCAACTGCATTTATCTAAGACAAAAACATTATTTATTTTCTATATGTTTAGAAAATTTCTAATGTTTGTGAGATCAGAATTCTGATTTTGACAGTTCCTTAGCACGGCAAGAGGTGCAAATAGATTTCCAACTGTGCAATAGAGGTATTGCCCCTGTTTATGAGTGAGTGAAGTTGAAGCTATTTCTTTTCCAATTTTTTGAACTAATTCTGATGGTATTTGGCTGTTATAACTTTAATATAAAGGCCTTCTGTCATTACGTATTTGTAGATTCGGTCATTTTAATGAAGGATTATGAAAGACGTACAATTTTTAAAAAGACACGGCATCCTAGTTGTCTGTAACCCATAAGATCTCTTAATATATATATAATAGTATTTTACAATTTTCTATCTTACTAACATTTACAGATATCTGCGTTTCATTGAGCGATTGAAAGATTGCAGGTATAAAATTGAACTAACCTGAGTATCTGAAAAAAATTTCAATAATGAAATTTTTTAGTACTAAGAATCTTACGACTTGAATCACAGATTTCACACAGAATTTGCTCATCCTTATTTTTTCACTAAGTACATGCCTCATATGACATTATAAGTTATATTTTATAGTTTTAATTGGAGTCAAAACAAAATATATCGAAACAAAAATCCATTCTAATGCAAGATTTTTCTCGAATTTTTTTCTTTGTGAAAATAATATATCTTTTATTTTCACAGAAGTCTCCATTGTGGTTTCTTCGAATTCAAATTTTCACTGGGTTCAAATTTTCACGAAGTATGAATTTGTGTTGGCAACTTCTAATTCTATCAAACATTGTCTAAATGAATATCATACAAACTAATGTAAAAATACAGAATCCTTGATAAAATCATCTCTTTACTAATAATTAATTGAATTATTAGTAATTTAGTATTTCTCGTGTAAGTACTTAATCTTTTGGTAGTAAAGATGGACTTTCACAGAACTATCACATTTTTTTTCATCAAAGAAATATTTTCACTGGGTTGAGAAACAATAAAAAAAATAATAACTTTGCACCTTGTCACTGAATATTTTACTAATAATTTTTTAAAAAAACATCTTTTGATAGAAACGAATGATAATTTAATTTTTTATCAGTAAAAATAACGAAATGTTAAAGTAAAAAATGATTTTCATTCTCTTCCATCTGGTTCTCATCGACTCAAACCATAAAACATAAACGTGCAATTTAATATGATTCCAACTGTACCAAAAACGAAACTTCTTCTGATAGGAGCGATTCTTCATACTGTCAATGTGATTCCTTTTCGAAAGAACTTTATGATCCTTTGTTGAACAAATACAGATTTTCCTCTGCTTTTTGTCACTGTCAGAGCCTGAGAACCAACTTCCAACGATGCTTCCTCTACCATGGAGGCCGAAGCAGTTGTTAAAATGAATAAAATAAAATTACCAAGAAAATTACAATATGTCTGTAATCTTAGAAATGATCCTTCGAGGACTTTTGAATTGAGGATAACATATATTGAAAAACACATGAAACATGAAGTGATAATGATTGAAATGAACACAAGTAAGCCGATGTCTTTATCAATCTGCTCCACAACTGATTTTATGTTAGAGTAGTCTTCCAGAAGTTTTTCAAAGCTGGAATTCCTTCTTTTTCTATGTGTTTCTGTGATATGCTTGATAATGTGGCTGATATGGTTGCAGACAATAGTGTAAAAAAATCCAAAAACAATCGATGGCAATGAGAAGAACATAAAATTATGCATTTCCAATAATGTGTAAGCTATTTTGTTATAATATTCGTTGTCAATTTCATATCCGAAAAGAAAAAAAGACATGTTCTGAAATTCTTGTTTGATCAATAGTTTGTAAGTAATTATGAGAACTGAAAATAGTACAGTGCTTATAATGAGAATTTTAATCCATAACCGATTAACTCCTTTGCTAATTTCAAATTTACTCAGGGTTTCAGTAATTTTCTTTAGTTTGGTAATTTTTTGTATCAGAACACATCGCTGTATAACTAGTACAATGTCCATAAATATCATGGACAATACAATCAGGGAATTGTCAGAAAGTACCAATATTGAAATTGTCATTCCAACAAAAATGATTGTAATGAAAATATGTAAAATTATTCTAGTAACGGTTACAGCAGTGTTGGTTTTAGAAACTGATATTATAGAAAAAATTGCGGCACAATAAAATAATAATGATATTATTTTATAGGGTGCTTCTGTTTTCATAATTTCAAACATTCTTCGTAAAATTAACATAGATTTTCATTAAGCACAAAAAGTTAGAAAATTAACTAGTAGATATTTAAAAATTTCAGAATAAATTTCATAAATAAATTTATTTCTATAGAGTTACATTTTTCACATTTATTATTTTTATTTCACTTTTATAGTTGAATTTGGACATAATCCATTAAGAAATTCGATGGTTCTGTGTCAACCAGCAATTAGAAATGTTATTCAGAAGCTTCTTACAATCACTTTTAAATATGACATACTTTTATTTAAATATCACTTTACTTAAACTATTATATTTCAATAATATTACGTTAAGAATTTGATAAAACCAAATTTTCCTTGCTTTATTTTTCTCTCCTTTTTGAAGTAGTTTTCAAGCAAAATCATTGATATTCCGAATGAAAGCTCAACAGTTCATTTCATTAAGTGTGTGCATTAATAAATTTCAGTTCTATCCTGTGGTATTGATCAATGATTTGTTTCGAATTAAAATCTATGACAACAGAATTCAACTTAAATTTTGTTTCGTCTTTCCATAAAAGAAGAAAAAAACATATTTTTTCTGATTTTATGACATTATACAATGTGCAGTTTAAAACATATTTTGAAGTGAAATACAAAAAAGAAAATAAAGTCATTTAATAAATCAGATTATTGAAATATTAAATGTGCATCAAAGACCATTTTAATGTTTTCTCCTTATTTAGAATATATTCTAAAGAGTAAAGGTTTAGAATATATTCTAAAGGGAAACACAAAAAAGAAAATTGATTTCTTGAATAAATCAGATTATTCATGTATTTAATGTGAAAGGAGCAACAAAGAACATTTTAATTTTCTGTCTTTATTTTTATATTTTAAAATAAATAGATAATGAAAAAAAAGTCTTAATGGTCCTTTATAATTTTTCCACCCAGTTCTCTCAATTTTCAATTTATTATCACTGGTATGGCAGATCTTGTAGCTGTTTGGTTTGTCGCTCTACCGTCGTGTTGTGCATACGAGGCTACACTGACCGGGACCTACAGTTTAATGTGAATTCCGAACCACTAACAAACACCCATGCTACAACCAGGATTCGAACCTGAATCCTGTGATACCAAAAGCCAGAGCGCTAGCCACACTTGGACACCAGGCTGTGGCAGATTCAAGGATGATGATGTGGGATGATTCAAGGATGTGGCATATTCATCGCTATTCAACGTACATTGCATTTAAATCAGGGAAAGGTGGGATAAAATACTTATCAGGAGAATTTTCAAAACCATATTTGTCAGAAATGTATGTGATTGAAATTTTCATCGAGTAAGCAGGATTTTAATAATTTAAGTAATATTAATTTTATATTTAAAAGTAAACTTTAAAAAAATTAATTCCAAAACACACACTGAGCCCGAGGCAATTTTGAGACCATTCCGTTGTTGGAAGATTTGTGAACTATGAATTAATTATTGTAACTTTCTGGCTAAGGAACCTGATGGTCGAGTGACTAGCGCACAGGTTTCGCGTAGGAGTCCAGGTTGGGCAATGTATATTTGTAGTGGTGCGGAATCCACTTTAAACCATAGGTCCCGGTCTAATATGGCTGCTGAGCGTAGTGCTGACAATCCAACCCCGTAAAATGAAAATATCTTCTGTCTAGAAATCTGCTAGCAGGCAAACGTCCTTGACGCACCAGGGGACTGTTGCACCATAAGGATAAATAAATAAAGGAGGCATTTAATGTCTTCTTTATATTACTTAAAGCGCCCGTACTCTAATATCAAAGGTAAAAAGCTATCATTAAAAAACCAGGAATATTTCATCATTAATTAATGTTCATTTTACATAATAACAAGTGCATTGTACAAGTTTTCAATTTCAAATAATTTTTTGAATTGCAAAATATGACTAAAATAATTTAAATATCAGCAAAACCGGTTATTAATAATTTGAAAATATTTGCATATAATTTTTCTTCAGCTTAAAAGTAGAACAGAAATTTTCAAAATTAAAAATGGTTAATTTGTAATTACTAAAGCAAAAATTTTTTTTTATTGTCTATACTTGTGTGTTTAAAATCTGTTGTACTTTTCACACATATATTTTTTCATAGTTTATATATTGTTTGTTTACATTTATTATATCAATATACAAAAATGGCTCATAAAAATATTGGTTTACAATTTATATCTTGATAAAGAGAATCTTGAATTGAGTCTTAAATTTAAAAGAATAAAATAAAGCAGATTTTAAAATGAAACTTAAGAAATTTTATTGAAAAAAAGAATAGTTGGAACTACAATATTTGAAAAGGATGTTATAAAAAGAAGCACCCTTTCCAATGACAACAAGCAATTACAATACAAGTGACTCCATTTTTTTTTCCTGTGGCAATCATTTAACGCTTCATTATTTATAATTAGCCTCTATTATTCATGCAACGTGCAAATGGAAAATTGCATTTTTCTAAAAAATACTTTTACATATTTGGACCGACAAATTTTAAAATATATCTTAAACAGGTTATGGTTTTATGGAAAATTTAAAAACAACATGAATATTACATAGAATACATTTTTATATAGACATAATAATAAAAAAAAAATTAGTGAAATCAATATTTTTATAGGAAAATTCTGAATTAATTAAAACATCGTTTTCAGTGTTTTGATTATGTCATCATTTTTTTATTTTTCAGAAAAACAAAAGCATATATTTTTAAAATAATATTTTACATATTTTTGACTATATTTTTTAATAGGAGCATTCAAAATGTTAAATGGAAACGAATACTTTAGACTCAAAAATGACCAAAATTAATGAATGAATAAAAAAATGTAAATTGCATAATTATTTAAATTTGGATACAAACATTTTCATTACAAAAATAATCACTTTAAATGATAAAAAAATTTGTCACATGTACAAGAATGATAACATTTAGACACAATATAATTAAAATAAAATGTAAAAAATGTAAATTGCATAATTATTCAAATTTGGATAAAAACATTTTCATTACACAAATAACCACTTTAAATGATAAAAAAATAATAATAAAAATTTGTCGCAAGTACAAGTATGATAAAATATAGCCACAAAGCGTAGAAGGAAAAATTGATATTCTGAAATTGTTCTTATAACGTATGTCTGTCATTGACATAGAAAAATGAACAGTTTTTATGATGTTGCCACTCATGAAAATACGAAATAAACAAGAAAAACCATTTTTAAAATTATTAATAACTTCTACTCGATTATCAAATAATTGTTTTTTTTAATGCTGTTGACATAGTTAAGGTTTTGTGGCAACCGTTATTTGAATTCGTGCGGAAAAATGTAATTTATTAATTTTAGAACGTTAGTTTACAGAAGGTAAAGGCCGTTGGAACATATTTTCTGTTGTTGTTCTTGTTTTCTTCATTCATTTGATAAGCCTTCTTTGCACGGACAGCTTTTAGTAAGGCAATAAAAAGATCATTTTCGCCTCCAACAAACGATATTTCACAATAAAATGTAAGTTTCTTTTTTCCCCCTCTTTTTAAATCATTTTGTTTTCTCATACGAATTCGGCATCGTAAATACACATTTTTTTTTACATAACAGGGGGAAAAATTGCCGTATTAGCGAATAATTTTGGCGTAATTTTATCGTAAGAATGATTATTAAAAAAAAAAAAAAAAAAAGAAACATTACATTTAACATAACATTGCATTACAGAAATATTAAAGAAAAATTTACATATCTTTTAAATGTGGGACGCATTGTCTCTGCCGCCAATTTCGGTACAGTTTTCACCAGCACCTTCCACTCTTCGGAGTTTGTCACTTCCTCCGAGTTGACCCGAATGAAGTCCTGCACTGTGCGCTTGAGGTCTCCATCCTGATGCATGTCGGCGAGATGTAGGGCTTGGCAGGCGTTGCATGGCAGCAGGTTGGTTCCCAAGTGGATCGAGCACATCTTCTTCAGGGGGAGGACGGCATACTTGTCGGCAGCTGCGTACAACCGACGGGCCCTCTCCCAATCCAACTCGTCCGTGCCGGTGGTGTACATGAACTGGAGCATAAGTTGCACCGTGTCATCTTCCAGGTCTTGGATGTCCACCCTGTAGCAGGTGCTCTCCTGCATGCCGCTCGAGAACATGGCCGCGAACACCGGAGAGTGTGCGCCGAGAATGCTCTTGTGGGCAGGAAATGAGCCAGTTTTCGTTTTCAGTTGCACATCACTCGCGAAACCACGATCGAATAACGTTCTCATATTCTTCTTCAAAATACTTCTTATGTCAAAAGGCGTTTCTTCAGCAGCTGCATGGCTACTAGCTAGTGTGGTTTGCAAATTCGCATTGCCATAACGAATTGTTTCTATTTGTTCCTGGCCGAATCCAGTGGAAAATTTGAGCCTGCAATTCAGAGTGATACTTCTGAAAACACCAGAATTGTTTCCATTCAAGACCACACTTGTACCAAATCTTTTCGTGTAATGGAGGCAATTAAAAACCGCCACATTATTCACGCATTCTAGTGGGTCG
>BPLQ01005008.1:0-138227 GCA_021605075.1 Caerostris darwini
CAACAATAAATATTTGGTTGGAAATATTCTAAGAATTGTTATAAAGTTTTTAATAAATCACGTACTTCAATAGATTTCAACGTGTGCTTCCTTAGTAGCTAGGGAAATATCAAAGTGGTCTCACTAAGTGTTATATAACATATCATCTGTAGGTACACAGCAACTTTTATCCTTGCCTTGAAGATCTTCGATGTCAACGACTGATAAGGCACAGACTGTCCTTGATATAGTCTCAAAAGAAAAAAAAGAGGGGTGATATCAAGAGGTCATGGTGTTGCTCCATCTGTTCGAATACACGACCTGGAAATTTCTTGTCTAGGAATTCGTGAACTAAGGATTTCAATGAAGAGTTGCTTCATCTTGTTGATAAGTAATCCATGGTTGAAAGTTTAGTAACTGAGGTGCAATGAGCAGTTTCAAGAAGTCTAAGTAATTGTTAAGGGTGATGTTTTTTGCGAACATAAACGACCCAGGAAGTAGCATCAAACATTAATTTACAGGCTGTCTCTAACTACCTGTGCAGAAACATGTGGATTCTTTAATGCCCGGATATGGGCATTTTAATTACCTTTCGCAGACATCAAAAATTGATTCATAATAATAACAAATACAAAAACAATATATCGTTTTCGTCATCAGTTCTACTTAGATTTATTGCACAAAAAGCAGTTAAAAGTGAACTATCTAGAGATACCAAAATTACGTTATTACATTCAACGATAATTTTCTAATTATTTTTTATAATCAGGTAAAACTTTGTCCTCAACTTGTATATTTACACATTTCATGTATGTAAAAGAAGTAAATTTTGGACAATTTCATTATAAAAACTCCTTATGAACACATATTATATAAATCCATATTAAAAATTTTCTTTTTCTGCACATTTACATTTTATTACCTTCTAACGCAATATCTTATTACTTAAGAACTAATAATTGCCACTGGAGTGCATTAATTAAACTGAAACAATTTTACATTACCACTCACATCTTTTGCCAAGTTTATATGAGATATAGAATAGAGATTTTATAAAGAGTGACTGAGTGGTTTATCACTCTTACTGATAGCAGTAAATATGAATGCTTACAGATATTGTATAAAGCATAGATAGATATTGTATAAAGCGTTCGTTATACGTCAAACATACATAGTTCTTACTTGCTTATGCGATTGGGAGCTCAAAAAGTATAGCACGTTCATTACAAAGTGCAACGATATTTTTATCAGGCTAACGTTACTTTAAAAATAATAGATGACATTTATTAATGTTTTGCTCGATTTGTAACCGCTAGTGACTCCTCCTCTTTAGCCCTGAGGCTTGGGATGAGTTTACCTCACCCATACTCAGGTCAATATGAATCTCAAGGTCACCTTGATGAAAGTGAAATCCCAAGGACTCCCCACATGGAGTCACTCACACTTGGGGCAAACGACAAATCCCACCTGATTGGTCGGAATAAGAAAAATATACACTTTCACTGTTTATTTTTTTAGGTGCCTGATCTGTTATATATAACGACCAATGTGCAGGGTCAGGGTCAAAAGGAGAAGAAACACTGTTCAGAAGTACTGCTCAGGTAAGTTCTTCACACCTGTGTTCATCCTCAGTCTCTTGCTCCTCTATCTATCTTTCCCCGAGGTTTAGGGGTTCATTGGCGGTGCATACTAAATGATGACAGCTGTATAGTTCATTAACGCTACTTTTCTTAACAACGTTTCTGTTACGCTAATTTTATGAGACTGTTATAGCGCCATGTATTATGATTTGATATGATTCAAATAACTGTTATATGTATATTAAGGTTCTAATCAGATTCGAAAGTTTCGCAGAGAAAAAAAGTCTAAATCCAAGAATGTAAAAAAAAAAATCTAAAGTTGTTCATATTTTCTTAATATTCTTTTCACACAAATTTTTAAAAGATTTTTAAAGTGCCATGCATGTCGGTTTAATCTAATTTAGACAAATTGTTATATTTTAATAAAAATGATAAATATAGCCCAATATTTTATGAATGCAGATAGGCCACAAGCTACAAAGGTATTGAAAAGCAGTCTAATATTTTTGTACTTACTCACTTTGAGTTTAAAATATTTTTAAAGCTTACTGCACATTTAGTTTCATTTCGGTAAAGTGTCGTTTGGTTATAATAATGACAGAAGTTTTTAAGCTCGTATACGAATTTAAATGAAGGAATAAATTAAAGTTAAACTGAAAAGTTATAAAATTTTAAATTCAATTTACTTCATTGCTATAAAATTTTTTTTAAATTTAAATTGAAAGCTTATTTTTATTTATTTATTTTTTATTTATTCAATTTATTTTTTATTATTTATTTTAATAAATCCTTATTTATTTATTTTTATTATTTTGCCACGGTTTTTAAATCATTAACTTTAACTCAAATAATTTTTATTAACTTTTGACTGAAATATACTTAATACTTTATATTTTTTAAATAAAGTATTCAAAAATAATAAAATACATTGTTAAGTCATTCTTTATTTATTTATTTATTTCAATCTTACTAACTTTAATTTTTAAAAAGAAATCCATTCGTTTTCTAAATTATTTATTTTAAGATGTAAAATATTTGCCAGTTTCACAAATGAAATATATTTTTATCCAGCGAATGAGATTAAAATGTAATAAGGTTACATGTAATTATTTAATTACGGTTTTTAAAATTGGAATGCAAATGAGAAAAATAAAAATGAAAATTGAGAATATCAAATATGCATCTTGATCATAAATATAATTAAGTATTATTAGCTATAAATAACCTTAAAAAATCGGAAAGTGTTCTTGCAATGAATATAAATTTGTAGATTAAATAGCAAAATCTAATTTATAAATAAATATATTTCCGTACATAAATGGATGGATGTTGTGCATGTTTTAACACAACTTAAAAACTATGAGATTTTATATGGGGTAAGGGTAAAGGTTTTTTCAAATTTTTAATTTTTAATTTCATTTTATTACTTTGCTAACAGAATTACGAAAATATTTATATTTATTATTTTATAATTAAATAAAAGCCTTATTTTTTATTATTATTAAATTTTCATACTATCAAATGACATCCAATATTACAAAAACTGATTGACCCAATTAGTTAAATAATCGTAAAAAAAGATAAGGCAGAAAATGTATAGTATTTGTTTTCAATTTTTGTCATACTTATATTATTAGGTGAAAATATTTAGTATTCTTGTTAAGTATGATTATTTAATCAATTTTCACTATTTAAGGCGAGTTATATAAAATATTAAATCTTTATTTCTATACGGATATTTTTCTTGGTAAAATTTGCCAAAAGTAAAAACGTTTTATTTTCTGTAAATGGAGAAAAACAGTTCATATTTGCTAGTCATAAATAAATCTTTTCCGCCTCAAAATTATGTGTAGTTAATGTCTTATTAAATATGAATATTCTAAAGTAAGCACAGTAAAAAGCCATTCAGAAAGCCTTGTAGGTGTATGTAGGTAATGAGAATGGTATTAAACAGCACACTTTGTACTATACCGAAAGAAATATACTTGCATACTTTACCAAAACCCAGAGTTTGGGGTGTGCCCAGACATGTCTGGTTCATGTAGACATCGCGGGTAGTTTACCGGTAATTTGAATCTTAAACAGGATTTGAAACTTATTTTCTAACCAGTCATATTTGCATGAAGCTTTAACGTACTTTGATGCAAATAGCAGTTGAAGTTGGTATAAAACTCACGCATTTAACCTTATTAATTCGGGAAAATTTCAAATGCATTTATTTTTTCTTTATTTTATCGAATAATTTAAGCATATTATTTTCATGTCTGTATCAATTTGTGAATCTAGCACTTATTTTTAAGTTTTATGAAATACAATAAATGCAGTAACTTAAAAAATCTCAATAGAAAATAAATTTACATAACACGTAAAAAGTTAAATTAAATTACTCAAATTTTATACATGGTTAAATTTAAATGTGGTTATGATAATCTATACGTGGTTATGAAATAGAGACAAAATTTTAAAACGTTAACTATTACTTCTAGCATCTAGTAAAAGACGATACATCTATTCAATCTTAAATCATATTTTTATAGGAACATATTTATTGTATAAAAACTTATTATTTTATTTATTACTTTATTTTTTATTTTATTTTTTAATAATTATATTTTAGATTCTAAAATGTGGTTAAATTTTCAAAACTCAAAATATAATAATAAAATAAAGTAAAAACATGAAATTTAAAATCATCAAGTTAAAATAAATTAGTATATTAATAAAAATATTTCATCTTTAACAAAATATTGAAGTACAATTAACTGAATAGTAAAAAAATGGTTTGTTAATGCATGTTAGGAATTAAAAACAAAATAAAAATTAATTAAAAAATTAATCAAATAATTTTAACCTCATAACCTTTTTTTTTTCTTTCTGACTAATTAAAAAACTCGAAAAAGTGATTACAAAGTAAAATGTTACTATTTAATTATTATTATTATTATTATTACTTGTAAATTAAAACTAAAAATAGTAAAATGTTGCTATTTAATAGTTACTAAAAATTAAATGTCACTATTAAATATAAGTATATTTTTAAATTATTACATTAAAATTAATGTGAAAGCATGAAATATTTAAAAATTCTTATTAATAACCCCATTATTTTTATACGTGAACCTCAGCAAACATTCATAAAATAATTCTGGATTCCAAGTCAAAACTTTTATTAAAATATGTTCATAATTTATAAGAAGCAGTTATTCTATACAAACATTAAAGCTTCAAACCACTGTACGAAGTAGTTTTCAAAAAATAATAAAACTGTTATTTATACAGCCTATTTTTATGACAAAGCAAATATACTGAGGGCAAAATTTATCTTTTTACTTAGTTAAATTTTCTTAAAATACCTGGCATATTTCTCCATAGTGAATGCTTTTTTAATATTTAACATCAAATATGCTGAAAGGGAAGTAATCACTTGCATCACTTATGTATGTACTAAAATGTATTGTAGATTATGTAAATGTACAATAGCTTTTAGTACATGCATATTTCTCTTTTTATTTCATTACTTTTTCATAAAATGTTTGGCATGCTTCTTCGTAGCGGAATGTTATTAATGTTTATTATTAAATATGTTGAAAAGAAAATAGCTACTGTTATCATTAATGTTGTTATATAATCTACAAAATATTTTATTTATATATAACTTAAAAATATTTTTAAATATTTCCCCGTTGTATAACTATAATATATATATAATGAGATTATTTTTAGGGTATACCATGTTAAATGAACGAAAAACACATTTACAGATACATATTAGTACATGCATATTTCTTTTTTTATTTCATTACTTTTTCCTGACATCTCTTGAATGTTTCTTCGTAGCGAATTTTTTTTAATGTTTAGCATTAAATATGTTGAAAAGAAAATAGTTACTGTCACCATTTATACCATTATATAACCTACAAAATATTTTATTTATATTTTACTTAAAAGTACTTTAAAGATTTCATAGTACCGTTACATAAATATACAATGAGATTACTATGTTAAATGGACGAAAAACACATTTTAAAAGTTATAGTGTTCATTACAATGCGTGGCATAAGTTTATCCTTTGTGTTCTATCCAGAGTGTTTCACATCAGCAAATATTCAACAGTATTTGGCAATTAGAGTGAAAGACCACATTGCAGTCTTCCTTGATATAGAAGACACAAGTATTCGAATTTCGCTCGCTGCATTGTGTGTCCTCCTCCAGACACTGAGAATAACCATGACTTCTCACATTTCACGGGGCGAAGACAGAATTTAATGTGCTCGTTCTAAAGTAATTACGATGAATGATGAGAAATGGGATGGAAAGTAAATGACTTCCTCTGAAGTATCAGGAGGAATTAGTCAAAGGGGGAACTTGACATTTATAAAATGAAATGGCCCATAATTCTCCGGCTGTATTATGTAACCGACGTGAGAATTCCTAACAGATTGTAAAAGCATTTTAATCCAAAGGACCGTTTGCTTTTGAAAGCCTCCTCAGATAAGAGTGTGGGGGGTGGAGAGATGATTCATGGAGGTATGTCTCGAAGATGTATTGTCTGGGCCAGTTTATATGAAGATTCTTTATTTCATACGGGGTGATTGATTTAGGAGTATGCGCATGGGTTTCGTAAGAGTAAACTCATCTTAGCCATAGTTCATAAAATGCTCTTTACTATAAACTGAGAGAGTTTGTGCCATGAAATTTCATATCCAACATGGAAGCATTTTAATAAAAACGAATATATATATATATATATATAGCTAATGTTCATACTAAATTATCATTAAAATTTTACGGCACTTTTAAGGTTTATATGCAATTACATCAATGGGTTCGTATGATTATGTAAAGCAAACATCCAAATAGAATTTTTTTAAATTATGATGAAGTTTTAATATAAAATATGAAATTCATCTTAATATTTAATGAAGCAACTGTTATGTAACATATATATTTATTTATTTTTCAGAATACTGTACTCCTAAGATATTTATCATGTTGAAGATTTCACTTATAGTGCTTATGGGTAAGATTCTATCGTTTATGAATAAATTTTTGTAACTATTGTCGTTATGATAAATGTCTAACATATATTATAATACTACTATATTTATATATTTTATTTTCTTTCTTTCAGTTACTGGAGCTTTTGCCAAATCAACTTCTTGGGTAAGTTGTAATTTTTTAACCAAAAAAAAACCTTTCGTCCACCACAATATATATATTTTTTTTTATATTTTCGTATTAATGTACTTTATAACAATTGTCTTAACTAAAAACTGTTTAAATATTAACCTATAAATAATTACTTATCTTAAACTCCTTTAAATGAAAAAAAAAACGATTATTTTTATTTTAAAAAATTATCCTCATACTGAAACGAAATAATTAATTATGTGAAAACTATAAAACTGATAAACTATAAACCTCAAATTATTTTCGTCATCGTAATGCAGCGCTTATATTCCGCGAATGATCTATTCTAGTTTAATTATTATTATTATTTATTTATTTATTTTATTTATCTATTATTATTATTATTACTATTATTTTTGCTCTTTTCAGACCCATAAGTTAATTATAATTTGTAACTATATTCAGATTGCAATATATTTCTCGAAATTTAATAGCTCTCTTTATAATAAAATATTATTTTAAAAATAACATGCGATACATTAAAGATGGCAAAATTTATTTGGAGTTATGCATGATTTCATCATGATTAAAAATGTTTTACAGGATATATTCCATGGAAATACAATCTAATAAATAACGATAAAGTGTTTCATATAATAATGCAAGATTCACTTAAAAAATATTCAAATCTTGAATAATTCGATATTCTACTCTAATTGAAGCAAATAAAAAATTATAATTAATTTTTTTCATATTTATCAGACGGATAAAAAATATTGATAAATTTCTCATCAATTAGTACAAATTTTACCTACAATAGAATATCGGTTATATGTAAAAACATTTTTAAAAATCCGTACGTAGTATTAGTAAAAAGGCTACAGATTGCACGTAACAGTCTATATCAACATTATGAAATTCTAAAGTTTTTTTAAGCCTCCAAACCTCATATTGTGTGCAGGAAACTATGGTATGTTAAAATATTTTTGTGTACTTAAATATTTTACATCTTCAAAGGAATAAATACTTATTAAAGTATTTATTCTTTTGAAAATATAAAATAATATTTAAATATTTATTACTATTAAAGTATAAATTATTGAAATATTTATGCCTTTGAAATGTTTTACTTCACATTAATATATAAAGTAAAATTTTACTAATAAATTAAATATTTTTTTTAAATTATTGTATTAAAATTAATATAGAGGCAAGAACTATTTAAAAAATCCCCAAGTTTTTTTTTAAACTTACAATCCTCATTTGGACGCAGTAAACTATGGTATTTTTTATTTAAATTTATTTATTATCTTCAATCATTAGAAAAACATTTTCTATTTTTATTACAGCAAGACAAAAAAGACAAATATGCCCTACCTGAAGGTGCAGAGTTATTGGTTGGTCCCATCCGCTCCACATTCACATGTTTCGCCAATGGCTACTACGCTGATGTAGACAATAACTGCCAAATCTTCCACATTTGCTACTCGGCCGACACCACCGATGGAAAACAGACTCAGATGCAATACAGTTTCCTCTGTGGAAACCAGACGGTGAGAATTTTTATTTCAAACGAAGAAAAAAATATATATTTATTCCTTTGGCATGTTTTTCATACTAATATTTATAAAAATGGATGTACGTTTAGTGGTGACGCATTTTAATACAGTAAAATTTATTAGCTGTAAGTTCTAATTTATTATATTTTAATTTCTGTGACAAATTATTTTCTAGAGAGATGATAAGAAATTTAAGTGTCAAAGAACTGAAATAAATTTTAAAATAACTACGAAATAAATTTGCGTAAAATCCTTTCATTACAATTGTTAATATAGCGCTCTGGCGCTCGGTACCATAGGTTTCTGGTTCGACTCCTGGAGGTCATATGGATGTTTATAGTGGTTCGGAATCCACTTTAAACCATAGGTCCCAGTCTCGTATGACTGTTGACAGTAGGGCTGACAATCCTACCTCGTAAAATGATAGCATCTCTTGTCTCTAAATCTGCCAGTAGGCAGACGGGCCTTGGCCCACCCTGGGGCTGTTGCGCCAATGATGATGGCAATTGTTAATAAAATGTATTTTTCTTTTTCTTCAGATGAAATAAATTTCGACAAAGTGATACAGTTTATTAGGGACTTTAAGAAACAATTAATATAATAAAAGCATTTATTTAACATTATTTACAGTTATTAACATTTAGAATTGTTTAAATGAAGTTCACATATATTTTAAGTAAATATAAATTGTATCACGAAGAAAAATAATTCATTGCTTTTATTGTTATGGTAATTTCAAGAAAAAAAATTGTTCAACATATTTAACCAGAAATTAGATTAACATTGAGATAAATAATTTAAAACTTTAAATTAAAAAGTAATAAATTAGTTCATCTTAATTAGGAATCTGTTACATATCATTTTTAAATGTAAAACAAACCAATGGCTGGTACAAAATGCTTTCGAAACTTTTTTATATTTGATGTAAAAAAAAAATGCTTTTTTATTTCTGATTTACATCACAATAATAAACTTCAATTTAATTAAAAATTTTAATACTTCAAATTACATCTAAATTGTCATAATAAGCTACTAATTAAATTTACTTAATAAAACTAATTTTTTTCTAACTCAAATCAAACAAATGATTTGTGCAAAATAATTATATTTAAAGGGAATATCAAGGAAAAAAAAAATAATAATTCCACCAAATTTTATTTCTTTATTAACTCCATACACCACCAAAATAATCTTTCAAGATTGATGACGAAAAAATATAGCAATCTAATTTAAATTCTTAAAAAGAATCCTTTTGTATGTCTTACACGTTCAACAAGAACATCCACTTAAGAAAGAGTTCGTTCGACTAAAATGAATCCTCTTTTCATTCAAGGAAACTTTTTAAAAAGAAATAACACAGAGAATAAAACTGATGAACACTTACTTCTTTCTTGGAAATTACCATAACAATAAAAAACAATGCACTTTTATTTCTTCTTCGTTTGAATGAAATCAAGCTTTAAAAGAAATCCGTTTGACCCCTTTTAACCCCTCTTAATTCAATAAAGAATATAAACCTATTGAATTTTTCTGGCATTTGAATTTTTGATTGATGTTTTGACAGGTTTTCAATCAGCTTACGTTTACGTGCACTTATCCTGAAGATGCAGTGCCCTGCATTCACGCGCAAGACTTCTACTACCTGAACAGCCACATCCAAACGGATGACCCCGAGATTCATTTTTTGGATGATCAAGACATTCAAAGGGCTGCACCCCTCATAGGAGCTGAAGCCTACTCCAGGAGGGTCGAGAAGCCTATTCCCGGTTACCAACCAGTTAGGAGGAGGTTCGATTTCGAAAAGAAATGAATTCTCAATGCATGATTCTATTCAGCCAGGAACGAATTTCATTGTCCAATGGAAAAACGAGATTGGAAAAAATACCATTTGTAATTGATTTTTTGGAAAATGGCAGCTATTTTTTTTTAATTGCCGATAAATCGAAAGTCGTTTTAACTAAAGGATGATATAAAGTGAAAATCAATTAAGCGATTAATCAATTAGATTAATTATGTTGGATATTTAAGCTTGGTAAAAAAATTAAAATTTTAAATGAAATATTACATACCTCTAGAATATTTTTTTTTATCAGTTCATCTTAAATTGAAATTATGGTCAATTAACATAAAATCAACATGTTTTTTTAGAATAAATTAAAAATCCTTTATTTTAACTTTTTTTATCATTTTTTAATTAAAAAGTGATTATTAATGTATTGTAATACGCACATTTTTAATATTTTAAGTTTCGGTTTCTTAAATAATAGTACATCTAAGGTACTTTTGTCTTTTATATGCCACAAGAGATAATCATAACACTAATGGCAATAAAGTTCTTAAAATATTCATGATCTAGTCGTTAATCAGTTATGGAAAACTTTTAAATAAATATCTTAATTTCTATTGCAAAGACATAAATAAATATTACTCCTACAGTCAGTTTTACCTACTAATTTTTGTATAATTTCCATATCCCCCTGTAACCAATGTACTCTGTGCCAAAAGTGTTGCTTATCTGATTTTGTGTACTGTATGTATCATTATGCTTTTTTTATCAATAAATGAGCAAACGATAGAAATGGAATTTTTAAAAGTATTGAAAATACGTAAGAATATAGTCCTACATCATTCATTTAAAATTTCATTCACTCACAAACATATTTTGTAGGTTGCAAATTTTGAAAAACTAAAAAGAAAATTACGCACAGAATAAGAAACATCAAACATATTAAAGTTATTATTAAAAATATATAAATTGTAATAATGAACATTAATTTTGTTATCACAATGTAAAATAATTTCTTTTTTTATTATATATGAAACAGATAATGATAAAAATAATAATATCGTAGAAATTTTTACTAATATAGAAAACAAATAATGATAGAAATATTTACTAAAACAGAACACAATTTTGTAACAATTTTAAATTTTATGTAATTTAAAAAAATTCAACAGGAAAAAGAAGTGCATATATATTTTTAAGGAGTTATCACAATTTTTAAAACTACACAAAAAACATTTTCTATTGATTCTAAAAAAAATTCAAAACAAAAACAAAATTCCACACGTTACAAGGAATAAAATAATTTAATTTCATACTGACAATAGTTTACTTGAAAATGTTGAGAATGAATTATATTTCGTTAATACAAAAAATTCATTTAAAATACGCAAACTATTATACTTATAAGTTCACTTAATTATAAACTGTACTATTAAATATTCTAAAAAATTTCCCCGATTAAAATGAATATTCAAAAATATAAAATTTACATCCTTTTCAAATAAATTTAATTTGTAACACTCCTTCCTGTGACATGTTGGAAAGAACTCCCCTTGTGATGTTCAGAAGAAATGATCAGCTGGACTACAGACTCACATCCGAAGAAGACGCATATTTTGCACAACCCTACGCTCATTTAAAGTTCCGACTCAAAAATGTAGTCCTTCCACAGAGCTCTAATTATCTTTGTTACTTTAAATTTCGTGTTAAATGCTGCATGATAATTATGAGTACTAAAACTTGTGCCTCGAGTATCTCAACCCAATCACATATTCAAATTTTTTAATATTCTAATTATACAAAATAATATCAAAATATCTTAAGAATAATCTTTGAAAAATAATTTTAAAAAATGATAAAAAATATATGACAAATAAAGAAATAAAATTTATTTAACATACTTAAAGGAGAAAAAGATAAATTGTTTTATATTTTATATTGATTATCATTTATACTTAAGACAAAAAGTACTAATGACGTTTTTAACTATTAATAAACAAAACGTTAAAAATTTCTATATTCAAATTCGTTTCGTATATATTCGTATAACAAATTTTTAACTATTTCTATTTTATATTATAAAATAAAAACAAGAAAGAATTATAAATTTGCAGAAATTTGTTATACGAGATAAAAATATTTATAAAAAAGGAGAATATATGTATATACAGGAGAATTTGGTGTAGAATATATAGGAGAACATATATATAGATAAATGAGATAAAACATATATAAAAATGCAGTCATTGAAAAGTATACAGATTCTAGTATCGGTTTGTCAACCCGTTGCCCGCCTGTAATTTGTAAAAGTGTGAAGATTTATCACACTTTTTTAAAATATATTTATTTTATAATGGCTAAAGTAGCCAATGTATTAAAAAAATACATTACTTTTGCATCCCTATATTCAAAACTTAACTGTCGAAATGATGAAAAAAAATGAACTTTGATTTTAAAATAATAGTCTTGCGAATATATGAGAGATATGCCCTGTTTTATTTATGAGTTTGCATTTATGAATTTGCAGAATAATTAAATTATATTCTGCGAACTCAGGATGAGTGGAGAAACAAATATCGCACTAGTAAAATAAAAATTTTGTATTGATTTCATTTTTTTATTTCGTTTATATTTATATATTTTTTATATTTCCTTTTTAATATTATATATTTCTTTACAGTGTACGTTTAGTATCCTTATTATTATATTATCTATGTTTATATGTAAGAATAAAAGTAAACACAATAATAATAACTTATTATGTTTCCATTTTTCACTCCACAAAAATGTCTTTAGTGGGTCTAAATCTAATATGGGGATATATAATTTTATATGCGGCCCGTGGAATTATGGTGCATTTTCAGAGTGGCCCGCAAGATCATTTGGGCTGGCCATCCCTGATCTAAATGATACTAGAATCTGTATATTTTTCAGTGCCTCCATTTATACTATATATGTTTTATCTCCTTTATCGCTCCATTAAATACCCATTTAGACACGTACGCCATTTTCTCTAATAACCGTCATTATTATTATTATCATCAAAACTTTAATTACATATGCAAACTTTCCACTTTAAATAAGTTTTTACTTTCGAAAACTCTTTTCCCCATTTTCGTCTCCTTCCAAAACAATGCGAGTTTAAAAGATTAAACGCTGATTATAATGACCATCATTCTAGGTTCGCTCAAGCAAGCTCGGAGATGCTTTTAACGTATAATGATGACAGTAAACGTTTAGCAATGTTACCAACTATTTGGCACTTCAACGCCATCATTAGCACCGCCCAATATGACTCTCTCACTGTGAGAGCATTGAGATCCAGTAATGATAGATGCATGGCGTCAATTTCGGAAAGTCGTCTTCCAAATGTCTGTTGTTTTGAAGTTCATTTTGTTAAGGGTTTATAATCTGGGAGTAACATTTCGTGACGTCTGAATTTTAAATATTATACTTAAATCCTTTTTCTGGAAAGATTGTCATGTGAGTTATGTTTATTTTGGTGTTTGTAAATGTTTCCATTTTGCATGGAATATGAATGTTAATAAAAGTGATATGACATTCTTTGAAATGACTTTAAAATGTAATGAAAGAAATAGTTATATTTTAGGCATTCTTTTTGGGAGGTGGAGTTTTCTTTAAATAGTCCAATATTAATAAGTAATTTTTTTTTTAAATTTATTTGTTGGAAATATGCTCTTATTTTTTGTCGAAAGTTTTTTTTTTTTTTTTTTTTTTCTGAAAGATTTATTTTTTTAATTACGAATAATTAACGAAAATTCAAAAGACAATTTTAATTTTAAATAAATTTTTTATAAAAATATTTTAATAACATTTTGTTTCATTTAAAACAAATTATTTTTAATATTTCGAATAAATTTCAATTGAACCAATTATTAATTAATTAAATTTAATTTTAATTAAAAAATTTTAATTTAATTTCGAATAAATTTTAATTGAATAAAACATTATCTTGAATACATTTTAAAGTAATCCTAAATAGTAAAATTCTGTATAAAGAGAAATTTTGAAAAAAAAAAAATAATAAATGAAAACTATTTATCTATGAAACCATCTAAATGTTTATTCTTATGTATGATTAATTTTTTAAATACATTTTAACTTTATAGTTAATAAGCTTAAACAATATGCTTATCATTCCTTAAAATAAAGAAGTATTTTTTTTTAATTTATAAAACTTATCAAGGATTTTTAATGTATACAAATTTCATAATTTAATGCAGATGTTTTAATTTACAAGGATGTAAGTTACAAGCCTTCAAATTTAATTTCAGTTTTAAAGAACCAAGTATAGTTTGAACAAAATAATGATATAAAAACATGAATTCATTTAATGACCTAATTTGAACCTTAATTAAATTATACAATAATTATTAATTAAGTATGAAATTAATTGTAATACTTAAATTGTATACTTATGTATAAAATTAAGTATACAAGGGGATACGGCAAAATCCACTTTAAATAGTAAGTTAGGATCTGTTGTCACTGTAGAGCGTTAGGCATAGGGAAGTATAGAGACAACCTTACCACATAAGAGAACATTTGTCTCGGAATATGCTAGTAGCCAGACGGCCATGGTCAAACACATGGACTGTAGTACCAAGGAGTTTGTTATATTCCTGACAAAAGCAAATCTCTAGTAAAAATATCCAAAAAAAAATTTTTCTTTATGAATTAAAACGTCCTTACATTTCATACCTTTAGTATAAAATGATCTCATATCTAATTAAACGAATATAAAATGCTGGAATCAATGATAAAATTATTTATGTCTTATTGAACATAAGAACTGATGTTGAAATTAGCTTAAAACAACTTTAAAAAAAACTCTTTTTGCTTTTGCGATTTAAAAAAAAAATTAATTTTTTAATAATATTAAAAAAGTAAAAATTTAAAAGTAAAATTTTAGTAAAAATTTTTTTTTGTTGGAATTGAAAATATTTTCTTAATTACATTCTGATTTAAAAAGGATCTAATGTCATCACAAAAACCTCCTTAATTAATTAACATGCAGTTTTTAATTACAACATTTAATGAATGATGACAAAAACCAGTAGACATCATTTTAAAAACTCATTATCTCTTAACCAAATCCATCTACATCAGTATTTATCAAAACATGTTATCACATGTCCAAAAATAAATTGAACTCTTCATGTGATTAATTTGTGCACGTTTCCACTTTTTCACGTGTTAAAATGACCTTCAACCCGCTCGAGAGTTTAAGTTCAAAAACGAATCTCACTCGGAATACTGATGCAAGAATTGTCTCAAGGACAAAAACGAGAGCAACACTTTCACTTCCCCCCCACCCCACCCCCTCCTTCGCTACTTGAACCCAACCCAGCCAGAATACGAAGCGAGCATTAGGAGAGATAGACGTTCTAATTAACATTGCACTTGAGTCTTCAAGGACTCAGAAGTGAAGTGTTGGGACCGGAGAGTGTGTTTGGTGAGAAAAATCAAACGTGGTTTTCGTTAAGTAATTCTGGATTTTTCTCACGATGAGATATGGGGAGAAGACAATGAAGAAGAAAATTGAAAGTTAATTTGTCTTGGGATGAAATAGAAGTGAGATTATTTTTGATGTGCACTTGATTGGCAAAGAAGTGGATTTTCTTACCATTTAAGATAGGTGTATCGTTTTTAATCGTTCATGTAAGAATTGTGTAAAAGAGAGTTGATTGCACTTTTATCATCGGAAAAACTTTAAATAAATCCTTAAGATATCGAATTATAATCATTTTGAACTGTCAAATTGTTGAGATATGGCAGATTTGAAGCATGCTTAATCATGCAGGCTCATGGCTCATGCCTAATCATGCAGGCATAGTTAATCATGCTTTTAAAAATTTTCCTCAGATTATAAAAAATGTTAAAAGTTGCTAATAAATAAAAGAGTGAAAAATTATAAAACTCATGATTATTTTTTTTTGTCTTTATTATTCATGCGTATTTTGTCGTTTACCCATCGGCAAACGGCATTTTACATCTTTTGAGGGGTCTAAATGTCCGAGTGATTAGTGCTCTGGCGCTTGGTGCCACAGTTTTTGGGTTCGAGTCCTGGCGGAGCCATGATGCTTATAGTGGTTTGGAATCCATTTAAACCGTAGGTCCTGGTCTAATGTGACGGCGTAGGATCAGCGACACGAAGTCAAGTCAGATTTCTACCTACGGGTACTCCATCACAACAGAAGCTGTCCCCTTTCCCTTCAACTATAATCCACACGGGTTCGTGGGATTGGTCTAGATGTCTACCAAGTGGGATAAGAAACAACAACACATCTGTTGCAAGTGGCTTGAAATTATTGGTATTATAAACGAGGTTTAAGGTTACAGGTGAGGTTTTGGCACAACTAATGACTAAAAGGTACTATATTTTGAGAGCTTAGTTCCAGATCATCCTAATATTCTGTCCAGTTATTTAAATTATGTTGTCATCACATAAACCAACTCAATTAAAGTATTTTTATTTATAGTATTTAATGAATGATGGCAGAAATCAGTAGATTTCATTTTAAAATTCATTGTTTCTAACGTCATCTTAAATCATTATTTATAAATCATGTTATCACATCTCGAACATCTTTATGCACAAAAATAAAAATATTAATAATAAAAATCATTTGACAGATCACTTTTCCGCTTGATTGACACAAAAACTAAACCAAATACTAAAATATTATACATAAAATTCTGATGTAACATCTGATATATTCTTCTGTTACATGAAATTATTTATTTATTATGTTAAATTATATTATAAATATAATTTCAAATTATTTTCGATATTTTATTTTATTTATTTTTTTTTTTTTTGCGCATTTGTGGATGTCTTGTTCCACACAGGCAAATCGATTATTAGTGAAAGACACTGATGTATGCTATCTTTTCATTTTTAAAAACAGCAGATATAACGGATATCGACAGAAAATTCGAATCAAAGCCTTCTTTTACACAAGCTGCACTAATACTACAGGGCTTCATACCACGAGTTGAATTGGCTGTTACTCTTTAAATTTTAAAGTTATTTCAAAGGAATAAAACGGCGTACCTTTACTGTTACTTTGATGCGCTTTATGGTTTTCAAAATAAAATACTGTAGGTTGGCGTAATATATTTTTTTCTTGATTTTTTTCTTTTTAAGTACTAAAATAATTAGTTTTCTGATATCTTCAACGAATTAGTAAGAGTTTCCTTATTCATTTGTTTAAATAATAAATAGTAAATGAATAAAAACTTATATAAATGGTTAGCTTTGACGACCAACATAATCGAATTGAATATAGAGAGAATTATTATAGTATCCATTATTATAGTGGAGCGTATCTAATTCAGCATTCAATATTATTAATGATTAATTACAATCACGGTCTATTAAATTAATTCAGTTGTGTGAGGGGTTCGGATTTCCTATTAGCGTTTGATTTATCGTGAAAGTAATAATAAGTTTAAATTTTATTTTAAAATATTATTGAAATTCAATAAATTAAGATCAAGCATACTTTCTTGAAATTATGTTGTTTTTTTTTAATCAAAAAATAAACTAATTGTCCTTTTACAGGGAAGAATGTTTTGTTTGAAAACAAATTTAAAACAAAACAGAAAGAGAAAATTAAAAGAAAATAGCGCAAAAACAGCAATGATTAAAACAAAAGTAATAAATTTGTGATATATGGGAAACATCGAACGAAAATTCGCTTTTAATTTATAGTTTCTGAATGTCATAAATATTTAGTAATTTTTGTGCATGTAAACTGAAATCTCAGAAATTTCATATTTTTGAATGACGAATTCTTTATTTCATTCAAATACTTTTAATAAAAATTAATCTGTTGTATAGCTTGTATATACATTAAATATCCTTAATCTGTTTTTATAAAAATCTGTGGATTAAATATCCTTGAATGTCCAAATTAAAATTATCGTGCTGCCATCTAGTGTATTTATTTTTAAACGGCCTTCTTTTTTTTCTTTTTGCTCACCTAAACTGACTTTTTAATGCAAATTCAATACTGCAATATACAAAAAGAAAATTTTCATAAAATAATAACCCTTAATTTAAATTCTTCATCAGAGATTATTAAAAATTTGTTTCTTTTTTTAATACTTTAATATTTCCACTTTTAATTATGATTTAAATCTAATTTTTCCTATAGGTTTATATGAAAAAAACAGTGTGCTTTTTCATTAAAAATAACATATTTTAATAAAATTAGATTGTTGATATAATTATACAATAAAATAATGCTTTAGATCACTTTTAATTTTTCAATTTGAATCAATTAATTAAGTTACATATGAACATTAGGAAAGTGTAAAGTTTTAAAGATATTGTAAAATAAATAAATTTAAGATATTTGCAAATTGTAAGAATATTATTTATATAATTTACCTTTTATTTTTTATTTTGTTTATTATTTTTTTTTATTGTTTCAAATCTATGAGTATTATTTTATTTGTTTTAATTCCAGGGTTATAAGCATCCTTTAAAGGTATTAAGATATTTCAATTAATTTCGTAATCAAGATGTTTCGTATTAAGAGCGCATGCTCAGAGGAAACGCGCATGCTCATATGAAACATTATTACAGATACGCATGCGCCATTTCCTATGAGCATGCGCGCTAGGGAGAAAAAGCTAACGGACGTCCAAAATACGGTATGCAATAAGTCAAACATGTAGTCTCACATAAAGTCAAACATGTTTTTGTACGGGCGATAGAAATCACATAAAAGAAATAGCATAAAAATTATCTTGAAAACTTCATAAGTAGCTATTATATTGTTTGTAACACATTTAGAAAAACAAAAAGTATGCGTTACATAGTAACCGTATAAAAAAAGTCCCACTTAGAAAATATGTAAATCAAAACCTTACGATGTAGAACTCCTCGCCTCTAATAACATTCGTGGTAATGTGATGATATCATATCAGGTGGGCCAACTGTTTGAATTTTTTTTATTTGCACGTTATTTTGCCAGCCATTTATTATTTTCTTTTTAAATTACGTATTCTAATTAATTTTTATTTATAATATGCGTTGAATGGAATTTTTTTATATAACGCAGAACAGATTTGACTGTAGTATATTATGAAGTAAAGAGTGTATGTGTGCGTGCTATTCTTTGCTATGTTCTGTAAATTTGCTATCTATGTACGTACTATGTACTGTAAATTTATTTCTGCAATAAAAATTAATTCTACTGTTGAACAAAGATGAACTCCATGTCCTACTTATTTATGCCGTGAAGAACCAGTTTGTAAGTCAATGAAGAGGGGGCATTGCTATTAGGACTTCTAATCACAAATGACTTGCATTTGCGTGTCGTGTGGAAGAAAATCAGGTAAATGCCTACCAGATACCCTGTCTATCGATGCGAGACGCTTTACACACGTTATCACAATCGTCATCATGTCTTCTTGTTTTTGAGGTAGCACTAATAGCAATAGACGCCACAAATGAATTCAAATATGAACATGTGAGCTTTGCTTTTGAACCATGAGCAGGCCTAAAATATTGACTCGAAAATAAACTTATTTTAAATTATTCATTTATTTTGTAAATATACTTTATTGTTGAAAATAACCATGGATAAAATATTTCATTATTTTAACAAAAAATTACTAAATTATTAATAAAATTTTCGGTTTCATTTTAATTTCCAGTTTTTCTTACTTCTTCTGGTCATAGTTTTTATATATGAGTAATTAATAAAATTTATATAACCTTAATTTACAAAACTTGTATTCATTTGCTTCCATAAGAACTTATAAAAAAAATATATACACTAACGATATTTTTTCTGAATTACATTAATATTTTTAGATGAAATACAGGAAAAATGTCAAAACCTTATTTTTTTTATTTTTTTTTTTTTTTGTAATTTTATTAGCTTGCTTATTTCAGCAATCTTTGTGTCAGCAATATTTTATGACTTCAAATTCTTTTCATTTTCTTCTCTTTCCTTTCCTTTTATCCACTATCTATACAACACAACTGTTTCTATCAATCAATATCACTTCCTCCTTATAGTGCACGGGACTTCAGGCAATTTAGTTCATTTAACAAAATAAAAAAAAAAAAAATGCCCCTTTCAACATTTTTATCAGATTATTCCCACCTGGTCAGATAAAAAAAAAAAAAAAAAAAAAAAAAAAAAAAAAAAAAAAAAAAAAAAAAGACTACACCCCGGATTAAAAGCTCTGTGTTGCAAGAGATTCCCATCAGATCTGGGTGGGAAAAAATGAAAGTAAACTTCTTTAACTACACAAAGGATTCGTTAAACTGTAACCGAATAAACCCGAGTTGAGTTACTACTACCGTATACAACTCATAAATCTGCGTTGCGTAAATTTTTGACGCTTATCTTGAGGTCAATAACTTTGGAACTTTTTTTTTTAAATAGTTTAAAAAAATATTTCGGAACAAAATTTCTTATTAACACTTTTACCTTTTTTATGCATTTTTTTATTTCATTTCTTCTTTTTTTTTTTTATTGATTTTTGGTAATAAATGTCAAACGTAGGATATCTTAGGAAATATTGAATTACTTTCTTTTTTAACTTGCACAATTGAATTGTAAAGAGCTCAGAAAGGTTAAAATACTTTATGTGTTTGGGTTTTTTTTTCTTCCAAATTTCGTTATGTGTTTGTTTTAAAAAACAATATTTTTTCACTTTCTCCGAGTTAAAGAGTGTTGAGTTTAGTTTTCAGTTTCTGTCGCAACTTTAAGTACTACAAATTATCGCCCTAGGTGTCTATGCCAGTAACCTACCAGAGGGTTCAATCCCAGCTGATAGAGGGCATTACACTGTTTTTTATTATTATTTTTTTTAATAATTCTTCTCGTTGTAAGGTCACAATGTTTCGAATCGACATTGATTCGAATTGATAGTTGAACATTGTTTTTTCCAAAATATTCGGGTTAGTTGGTTTGTCATTTTTGTCTTAGGAAACAAATTGGACAGCCTGCAGCATTGTTGTTAATTGAGAAATAATGAAGAAACTTGAGAATTTATTGAAATTTCAACAATACATTTTTCAAGAAAAAACGGTTAAAAAGCGAGAGGATAAGATTTCAATTCACAAATGTGGAGGGAGGATAATGGTAAATAAACTAATAAAAAGGATTTCAATTTTCGTTGATAGCGTGCTTTACTGGGGCTTTTTAAAAAAAACACTTAATTTGGTGGAAAATATCACTGTTTCGAATTGCGAATCGGATTGCTGGTTAGCTTTTTGAACTTGAAACTTCAATCGGACTTGGGTTTCTTTAATGTTCGAGTTAGTTTGCCTTATAAGTGATTCTAGAATTCCTTTTAGTCTTAGGGAACATTGGAACATTGTTGTCCATTTTGAAGTGATCAACGAACTTGGAAACTTTTTGAAACTTAAACAATAAACTCGTTGGACAAAAATTACAAATTAATTATTCAATCCCTATTTTTTTTTTTTTTTTCAATATGGGTTTAAGTGGGTATTTTTATCAAATTTAATTCATTCATTAGGCTTTGATGTTTTATTATATGCCATTCAATTGAAGTGAGAATAACGTAGATTTTTTTAAAACTTTGAATATTTCGAATGTTGTACCGAAAAAGAACAATTTGTAAGAAGTTTTAAAAAGTAATAGAAGCACATCGAATTATTATGGAAGCTTCGCCACAGGAGTTTCACTGGTTAGACAAATCGAACTAGTATTCAGTGATTATGTGCACACCCGCGGAAAAATAACCGAATAAACCACCATGACTAGAGCTACTGTAGCACTAAAGTAATTGTACTCCAGTTCACAGGCTACTTCAGCATTGAGAAAACTTCACACGGATCCGGTTGGTTGTGAACCAGTGAGAATTCGTAATAACGTTGCCCATGTAACACCACAAGAAAATGGGCCCCACGTCGATATTGTTATGGAAACTTTCGGAAAACACCCAACCTAAAAGAATTTGTGTGAAAGGGGGAAATAGAAGTTATTATAACAATTATTTATTGTATTTTTACTTACATAAGGACAAACATTAAAAGTTAACTACAAAATAAAAATTAAAGTTGACATTCAACTTCTCAAGGACAGTTCTTGGCCCCTACTGAAGAAGTTCAGTCAGTATAAAGAGGGCAATGTAGTAGTTAATGCCAAATATACGGAAGTAGCTGTTAGACTTGTCAAAAATGGTTTACATTATTCAGACGCAGTTTCGATACTGAAGATCGCGAATTACCTGTTGAGCTAAAAATGTCTTGAGCTGCCATAACCTAATGAAATTATTATTGGCGAAAGTTATCGACATTTGAGTAAATGTTCATTTTGAAGGCATCTGATCCTTTTGAGTGTATATGAATCATTATGTATGTATACTAATAATTATGAGAGTTTACTAATCATTACTTGCATATGACCATGAGTATATACTAATAATTGGGAATGAATATTATTCATTATTAATTCTAATAACTATAAATGCATACTAATAATAATTATATTATATGCTGATCATTGTCATTTTTTCAATATATTGTTCGTTTTCTTTTTACAAGATGGAAAATGGATTATTATTTAAAAAAATATCTTAAGTATCCATCAATCGTTGACTAATATACAATTTTATTATTCTTTTAAATTAATATTTCAATTACAAAATCATAAAATTATTTCAGATTTTATTCAATAAATAAAATAATTGGATTAAACCAGAGCACATTGAAATTTCTCTTAAATGGACAAACATTTTTTATTAAATTAACAATCTTAACAGCCCTGTTTTAAATGAACATATTCAATTTGAATATGGTAACAGCATTTACCAGACAAATTTATGCAATACACAAGGAAGCTATAAAAATTGTATAATTGTTTTTAAAATTAATTCCCCAAAGACAAATACATTTTGGATAGGTAGATTAAAAACACCTTTACGCTTTATTCTATACTGTTTTGGTTAATCTTAATTTTAAATTCAAAAACGACAACCATAAACTATTTTGATGAAATATTTACTTTTGTGCAATCTTCAATTTAAATTTAAAATAATTTCATAAATTTACTATAAAAAGCTCGTAAAATTCAAACTCAATTACCAGGACAGATTAAACTAAATCACACTCACTCATAATTCTAATTGAATTTCCAGAACTTTCAAATTTAAAATGATATTTAATTTAAAAAGTAGTGGAAAAGAAATAAATTGACACGTATTTAAAAATAAAAGATTTTCTATTTAAAAATTTTAAATCATAACGCACCTTCTTGACCGCAGTTATTTAAATTTAAATATGCAAAATGCATCACATTTAAGAAACGTCAATATTTCTTGGAAACCTGATAGAATCGTAATAGAATAGATAGAATAGATACCTAAATCTCATTTATTTAAAGCTCCACAATTATAATTGAATTTCCAGAATTTTCAAATTTAAAATGATGTTCAATTTAAAAACTAGTGGAAAGGGAATAAACTGACATGTGTCTGAAAACATTTTCTATTTAAAAATTCTAAATTCCAACGCAACTTCTTGACCGCAGTTCATTAAATTTAAATATGCAAAATGCGTCACATTTAAGATGTGAATATTTCTTGGAAACCTGGTAGATTAAACTAAATCTCATTTATTTAAAGTTCCGCAATTCTAATTGAATTTCTAGAACTTTCAAATCTAAAATGATTTTCAATTTAAAAACTAGCGGAAAAGGAATAATCTGACATGTATCTAGAGACAAAACATTTTCTATTTAAAAATTCTAAATTATAACGCACCTTCTTGACAGAAGGTCTTTAAATTTAAATATGCAAAATGCATCACATTTAAGGAACGTCAATATTTCTTAGAAACCTGACAAATTTTCGCATTTAAAATCCTTTTAATTGTGATTTATTCAAGAACTTCTCGCATTCACGGAACAGTAAGTATCCGTTTTCTTCATCACTCTGCGAACTTAGCATTCAAGTCATGACATCTCTTTGGCATGGCCGGCACAGATTAAATTCAAACTTGATGCTTCGGTCGTAGGTCAAGGAGAAATCGGTTGTGGTTATTACCAAGCATCAGACAGATCTCTGATTTTAAATGTGAATTGGATTGTGTAGTTAATAGAAATGTGGCTGATATTTGCACAGGATATGCATGAGTCCCTGAACCCTTTCATGAATTTAAGTCTTGAACATCCTGAATGATGTTTAAGGATAGTTTAAAAAATATTATGAATTTTTAAATATTCTGGTACAAAGATATTTGAAAAGCTGGATTAATATTTGATTAGTTTTCCAAAAATGCATCAAAAATTGTTCATTAGCCATTGATTTTCCTCCTTAAGACACACAAATTGGCGGCAGTTATCCCTAAAATGTCCTTCCGAAAGGACATGTCGCCTTCTAAGTGAAGTTTTAGTGTCACATATAAGTGGAACACGTGACCTATTCAAGTTAAAATTAAAAAGTATTAGCATTAAATTAATTCAATTTATGGCGGTAAAACTCGCTTGCTACTGAAGTTCGATTATTTACATTGGTGGTATAAGTTGCAGACATAAATTTTTAAATTGAACAAACTCAGCAGCGATTGTGACAGAATATCTTGCATCGGTTTAGGAAGTTATTTATAGTTTCCTTCTTTATAATTGATAATTACGTTCCAGTAATTATCAATTAGAAATTTTTAACATGGCATAATAAATAATTCGGATATTTTGGATAACTATTTATATAAAAGTTTACAATAATTGGAAGGTTTTATACCCAATTAAAATTTTTCATATACTTTGTACATGAGAATGTAACAGAGTCTATAAATAGTAAAAAAAAGTTAATAGTTATCATTAAAAAATACTAAGTTGTATAAAAAATATTTAAGTATTTTAACAAAGTACTATCAAATCGAATAGATCTTTATAGAATTAATTGAAATCTTATTGTAATAAAACTATTGAAATTTATTCAAAATCATATCAAACTCTTTTTTAAAATTTACCCGAATAATATTATGCAGTAGAAAGAAAATAATTTTTAATTTAAATTATAGTTTAATTGCATTGATAATCATTTTAAAAGATATTTATCAATATTTGCATTGTATGTATATGTTATAATTTAATTAACATTATAAATTATTTAATGTTATGATTTACGAAATAAGTCTGATATCGAAAGATAAGCGGATATATCCCTTGATGTTTTAAGTTCGTATGCTTTCTTTTTCGTAATTATCCATTCACGTGATATAATGGCGTTATTGATTAATAACAATAGAAAGAAAATTTCATTAATAATAATTTTTAAAAAATATCTCTTGTAAAATTACTCAAAATTTCTGAAATATAGCGCTCTGAAAACACATTATTAACAAATGTAATTGAAGTAGAACTTAAAAACTATAAAATTTAAAAAAAAAATTTTCAATTCCTTTTTTTTTTTTTTTTATTACTTAAACACTTTAAGTAAAAAATAGAGTTTATACATTCATTTTTATTCTGAGCAAAGAGATATGATCTTACAATTAAACAATTAAAGGAAATAAACGCTTTTAGTTTCGATAAATTTTGTCAAAAAAAAAAAAAGCAGAATTAAAGATTTAAAATGTTAAATAACTCGTATTAAAAATAAGTAATATATATTGACTAAATAAAATAATTACATCTATTTAAAAATTCGCAATTATAGTTTTTCCCCTTTAATCCGTTAGCATTAATTTTTAATAATGTTAGTTAGGAAAATATATTGAAAGTAAATATTGAAAAGTTTCTTATTTTTTATAATAGCTTAACAACTATACTTAATAATAAAAATTTATTTGTAATTTGCATTTGTTACATTTTGTAGACTAAGATATTCGAACTTACCTTCCCAGAAGATCACATGCACCTTCACAGTGTAGTTCATACACATCCATGTTATCCATATGAAAGTAAATTATATTTTTTAATAATTTTTTTCAGTTTATTACTCACCATTATGCGATCACTTATTGCGAATAAATTAAATTTGCTTCGTCAGCAAATATAACACTGTTCGAATGTTTTTATCGACTTTTTTTTCCATGTTTTTGACTAATTAAATTAGAAGTTTTGATTCTTTTCACTAAAGAAGATTTCCTTTCTTGCCACTTAGCCATGATATCCGATTGATCTAATTATTCTTCAAGCTATGTCTGAACTTACACATAATTCATAACATTCGTACAATTCAACTGTTACTCGAATAGCTGATTATCTTCTATTTAATATTTCAGACTATAATTCACTTCATTTCATGATAAAATTTTATCGGCTTCCAGCTTATTGATTAATTGTATATTCTACGATAATTTTTATAATTTTTTATGTTGACAGTTAAATTTCCTAGAGTGACTATTTTTAAATTTTTTTAATAGTATTTTTTCCTAATTGCTAAATAATTTGCGAAATTTAAAAAAAATTAAATTAATTGCATAATTAAAAAAAATTATGCTTCATCAAGTTATGATTATATTCTAATTATATAAATAAATAATAGATAAAAAACAAATTAATATTCTAAGCAGACGATTTTCTTTAAAATAAAGCAACGATATAAATTTCGTATGCAAAAATAATTCTAAATTATTGTCGAAAAATAATGTGAATTTTTTTGCTTAAATCGTTTGCCAAAATATTCATAAGATTTATTTTAGTCTTAAAAATATTCTTTTTTTTTTTTAATTTTTTAAAAATGTGAAAAATTTTAGGTTTAAAATATCTTACTGTATTCTTTGGAATAAATAAATTATTTTCATATAATTATTTGAAATTTTTAATTATTTTTTACTTCTTCTTCTTTACGGTTATAATCGTAAATAATTAACTATTATATCGATATATTCAACGTAAACAAATAATCAAACTGAAAAACCTTTAACTTTAACTTTAATTCTATGTTTAAGTGAGCTAAAATATTTTAATAATACTTGTAATATTTACAAATTATTTATTTTATTTTTATTTTTAATTGTATGCATGGCCATTAAAATTGTTAGTTTCAAAAATTGTGCATTTTATTTATTTATTTAATAGCGTACAACTTCTAAAGAATTCAAAAATTTCAACTGAAAATAAGTGCAAAAAATTCTTAACAAATTTTAATGATGCAAAAAGAATATTCATCAGTTTAATGCTATTTGATTGAAAACATTTCTATAATATGTTTTTCTCGTATAATTTATTTTTCTGTAGAATCATTTGAAATTTTTAATTATTTTTACCTCTTTTCTTTGAAATCATAACGAGAAAACTTTTGTGAAGATTTAAAATTTTTGTGTTACATTTGTAAATAATTAATTACTTACTAAATTTAAACAAATTGAAAATAACTTTATTTTTTTTGTTAAAATAGACAATATTTTAGGAACCATTATAATATTTGTAAATTATGTATTTAATTTACATTTTAATTAAAATTCCATGCACAAATTACCACTGAAATTTTTATAATCAAAAGAATTTGTTAAAAAAGACATTTTTAACAAAATTATTTGATAGCGTACAGAAAAAAGAAGAAAAAACTGAAACTAAAGGAAACTTTTAGAGAATTCAAAAATTTCAAATGAAAATAAGTGCGAAAAAATTTCTTAACAAATTTCAATGATGCAAAAAAGAATACTTATCAATTTAATGGTATTGATAAGAAAACTTTGAACCGCATGTAATGTATTTTTCTCTATTTTCTTTGAAACCTCCCAACCTCTTGGACATTCTTGATCTATGCATAAGTCAAAAACGTTCTTATCAGCCACATAGGAAATTTATTACTATAATTCCCCTAACTTTCATTGATCCCTGTAAAAATTAAACCCTTTTGATATTTGGAACACATCCCTTTTGGTACAGAAAAACATGACAATTTATATGAAAGTTTTAGATTAAACACCTTTTGGAACATTATTCATGATAACAGTTCATTGCTATTAATGATGGAAGAAGAATTGCACCACGAATGTCTGTAAGGTTTTGCCGACTTTTCTTGGAAATTGACTGTTTTTGTAAGAATTTTATCAAAGATATTAGCATATTAATGTTGAACGGATGGAATACAATCTGGAATGTTTGACTGATAACTGTTAAAGGGTGAACCACTAGATTGAATATAAGAATTGAGCGTGGGTTACGTAACAGTAAAATATGCTAAGAAACCTTTCTCACGATAATGAAATATTTTTTATCACTTATCTTTAACCGCATTTTGACTGATAAAGTAGCGTTCATGTCTTAATCAAAAGATGTTTTCAAAAATATGTATATAATTTTAATAACAATAAAGAATTTAACATTCCATTCTAAATTTTAGAAAAAAAAAAAAGAAAAGATTACAAATTATATCATATTCCATGAAATTGCAGGGTTTTTTTTTTTTAAAAAGATTTTGACTAATTTTTTGTATTTAAATAAATAGTATAAATTATTAATTTATGCTACCAATTTTCTATTAGCGCTCTGGCGCACCTTCCCTCAGGTTTCGGGAATGAGTCCTGGTGGTGTTATGGATATTTTTAATGGTTCAGAATCCACTTTAAACCATAGGCCCCGGTCTATATATTGATTATAAAGCGTTGGCCATAAGGCTAACAAGTCTGCCCCGAAAAAAAAATATATCTCTCATTTTTCAGTGTCTGCCAGTAGGCAGATGACCTTTGGCCACCATGGGACTGTTGCGCCATTGAATAAGAATGTTCTACTGCAAAAAAATTAATAATTTACTACTGTAAAAAAGGATCATTATAATTTGGGATGCTTTTGATAAATCGAGCTAAAGTAAAGGTTTTTTTCTTTGTTTTTTTAACGGCATTTCCTTAAATACTGATTATATCTCGATTGAAAATACGTGACTATTAAATATTTCAGCTATTTCAAATGAATGAATAAATTTATTTGCTTATACATTCATAATAGAAAAAGATGCATGAAATCAGCCTGTAAAATAATCTGCACGATTTGCCACTGAACCACGATGAGCGAACGCATGCAATATTTAACGCTTACTTCTTCAAATGCTATAGAGGTTTGCAATTTTCATTTGATAGTGCTCTCCGGAATATAAATCGGGTCCCCTCGATTCAAAAACAGAACTCATTATGAGCCATTATGGGCCGCTATCGTTACATATGACTTTTACTTTAAGCATACTTGATATAAATTAAAAAAGATTTCAATAATTTTTAATTTCGCTTAATTTATTTATATATAAATATTTCATTTTGTAAAATTCTTGATTCTGTTTATTTTTGTGTATCATAAATAAAATTGAAATTATAAATGTGGAATTTAAGTACATTTCAAAGATTCAATATCAACATTTAATCAATACGATAGATTTATTATTAATATTTTAATTTATCCGTAGCTTACTATATCAATAAAAAATTATTTAAATGTAAATCTTAGCACATTGAAGTAAAAATATCCAACAAATACTTTTCTTCATTTAAATTGCTAATCATTGTTCTTAAAATATTAAACTAATGAAATTTTATCGTTTTTATCGAATATAAAATCAACTTTTTTTGTTAACATACACATTTTTTCCAGAAAATTTAATAAATATACTATATTTTAATTACAGTAGTTTTTATCAGAGAGAATATATATTTTTATAAAAGAATTTTCATATTTTACCCAATAAATTCCCCTCTTTTTTGTATTTCATAAATAAAATTGAATTGTAAATGTGGAATTCAAGTAATATTTCAAAGATTCAATATCAGTATTTAATCAATAAGTATCAATATGTTAATTTGTCAATAGCTTACTATATTACTAAAAAATAATGTAAACATTATTTTATTAATTATTTTCAATGTCAATATATTTAATATATAAAAGGCTTGGTTTTTAATCCTTTTTTTTTTAAATAAAAGATTTTGTAGAAAAGCGTTTTATACACCAAAAAATTTGTTAATTTAATATAAACATTTTTGCAAAAAAATATGTATATTTGGTTTATTTCTATTAAACTAACCAACCACCTTCTAACTGTACCAATACGATTTTACAGTCAGGCAGTTGCATCATATTTTAATCCATACATTACGCATTAGAAATTAAATATCAAATCTTCCCAATTAGTAGCTAACCTCTCTGACTTCGAAAACTTATTTCGAGGAAGAACTTGAAACAGATGCCACGCAACACGATTGACTACTGATGTCCTGGTTATCAGGGGCCAAACCATCCTCTCTTTCTGGCTTGGCAACTACTCTTGAGCAATTACTGAACTGATCGAAGTTGTGACGGTAAAAAGCTGTCAGAGCAACTTGTTGGGGATTTTTTTAGAGTAATCGACACTTTTTTTAAGGAAAAAATAGCAAGGGTTTTTTTTCTTGAAATTCGTGTGAACGCTCTCTTTGTGATAGTACCTTAAGGGTTCACGATTAGGAAGGACATCCGCTTCTTTTTTTAGAAATAGAATACCATGAGATATTCCTTTGGTTGAACAGTCCCTTAACTTACCGAAGGTTGACAGATTGATAGGTTTATAGGATTTTTTTATTCACCTTTAAATGCGATATCCCCCTGTTTCGACATCACTGTGTTAGTTTTTTATTCTATTAGAACAAAAGTTGGTGCAATGGTAACAAATTCATCCTTACCATGCCCACCATAAGGAAAGTATTACCGACGGAATAAAAGGGATTTCAAAATTCCTTGCAATATATTTCCTTAACCATTAAAAAACAGGGTTGAAATTGCAATAAAATAAATGAAATATTTCTTTTTAGTTTTAAAAGTTCAAGTTGAAAAACATAATAGTTTTAATAATAATAGATTGACAATTGATTTAATAATAATAATAGATTAATAATATTTTTTCTTCATTTAAAAAATATAGCTTTGCTAAAAACATTTAATTAATTTCAACACAAACGAATTTATAATCAAACCCTAATATCTCAATACACAAATAAAAGATTTACATCATTTTAAAATATATGACTGAAATATTGACTTTAATACTATGAATTATCAATTATACTCTAACACGAATTAAATTTTTGTTCTCTGTAAAACATAAATCAACATTATTGTAAATTAAATGCATTTAAACATTATAATTGTTTAAAATAAATAATCATGTATTCTATCATTTAGTTTGAAAAAAATTTTAATTTTGTATCAAATTTATTTTTATTTCATTATCATTTGTTGCTGAATGCACCGTAAAAAATATGACAGAAATTAACAAAATATAAACATTTTAAATTATCTATACTTCCTTTAACAAAAACACTTATTCAAAATAAATTATTATGACAGAATAATATTTAAATCATATTGCATTTATCGAAACTGTTTTCCCGATTTAATATTTCATCAAACACTTGAGGATAAATAACAAATAATTGAATGTGTTATTGAACTGTAATCATTTTTTTAATTTTAATTATGTTATATATATCGAAACTGTTCTCATGTTTTCATTTTTTATCAAATACTTGAGGATAAATAACAAATAAATGAATGTCATTGAATTTTAATCATTTTTTAATTTTAATCATATTATATATGTATCGAAATTGTTATCACGACAACATTTAAGGTTTTATCAAATACTTGAGGATAAGTAATAAATAATTGAATACGTCATGAATTTTAATCATTTTTCTCATTCATTACTGTTCTCACGATTTCATGTTTTATGAAATATTTGAGGATAAATAACAAATAATTGAATATATCATTGAATTTTAATCTTTTTTTTATATTTTAATCTTATACATACCGAAACTGTTCTCATGATTTAATTTTCTTATCAAATACTTGAGGACAAATAACGAATAATTGAATATGTTATTGAACCCATTATAAAAAAAAATTTCAATTATGATAAAAACGGAAAAAAAAATTATATTAAGAGTAACAGTTAATCTAAAATTGAGTGATATATTTAATTAAACACCAAAATATATTTAAAACTCTCTAATAATTTCATCGTTATTTAAAAATAAGAAAAACGAATAAATAATTTTGAATTTGGATTGTTTCAATTATTTATCATTATTGTTGTTAATGCACTACATCAATTTAATTAAAGAGAAATATATATATATTTCCTTCACGTACTTAAAAAATTAAACGAATCTACTAGACATGAATGTATAGTAATATACTGTAGCCCTTCAGATCAAAGGCATTTTAATGTCACCTAAAGACCTTGAAAGCGACTTTATTCAGTCTGGGTTTTCCAGATATATTCCTCAGTAATAAATTGTAATTTTATTTTAAACGTATCGCCTAATAATAGAAAGCCCATTTTTTGTTTTAAACTTGAACTTGTCTAAAGCAAATTTCCATGGTTGTCTGAAACTAATGACTCCTCCTGATGCACTGTCAGCAGATAAGAATCATTCTAGTCTTGAAAAATTATCATCGTTATCAGTGGTCTTCGCTTAAAAGGCTGAGATCTCATCATCTACAAACGAATTCGTTACTCAAGTCATATATCATGTGAAATTCCATTTTGTACTTCTATGGTGAATCTACAGATATGATCTTAACGTATACAGCGTATGACATAATAACAGATACACTGATATTTGTTGATGTCTATATGCTGTGAAAATCTTGATATAAGATTTAAAAATGATTCTTTTATGGTTAAAGAATAATTTCATCTGCGCTAAATTCGACAGCTGAGATTTTATCAGTGTTTAACTTTCTTTTAGTTCATTTAAATAAATGAAAAAAAAAAATTCTTTCATTCTGCTATAGTCAAGCTAAAACTAAATTGGTGTTTATTTAGTTACTTATTTTTATGGGCTAAGAATAATTATTTCATCTTCAAGACTTATATTAAGTATCAAACTTAACCCTAAATATGCCACTGTCATTGCATGGATATTCTGCATTTGTATTATAAATATAAATGTACATAGTTAAATGTTTTTTTTAGAAATATATAAATATTACAGCAATAGATTGAAAAAGCTGAACTCAATTCATTGTTTAACTTCCATAATAATTTTTTATTAATTATTTTACTAAATAATAATACTAAATAATACTAAATAATTAATAACATGTTTAACGAATATTAAGTTTTACATGTAATGGAATAAACTAATGTAATTTGAAAAATAAAATCCCGAAATTATAATTGCTTTATCGTAAATAATGTAAAATATACGTATCGTATTATGTACGTTTTATCGTTTTATGTGTAAAATCTGATATTTCATTAGATAGACCACATGAAATATTATTCAAACAAATGCACTTATTTGTATGTTTACTTTGTTTTGTATTATAGAAGAACATTTTTTTATCAATACCTAGTTACATTATTTAGTATTATACACCCCAATATAAAAATTATTTATTAAAATAACAAATAAAACTTTAAATATGATTCCTAAAAAAACATTCATTAGCTGAATAATTAAAATTTATTATTATTTTTCTCTTTAGATAATTTTTAAAGCTATTTTTTATATATTTTAGTGGGTGAAATTAATTATTTATATAAATATCTTCCATGAGAAATTTATGCATGCAGAAAAAAAAAAATTATTTTATAAAAAAATTTCTACATGTTTTTAAGTTTTCAATGTTCAAAAATTTTAACGAATATTAAGTTTTACATGTAATGGAATAAACTAATGTAATTTGAAAAATAAAATCCCGAAATTATAATTGCTTTATCGTAAATAATGTAAAATATACGTATCGTATTATGTACGTTTTATCGTTTTATGTGTAAAATCTGATATTTCATTAGATAGACCACATGAGATATTATTCAAACAAATGCACTTATTTGTACTTAATTGTACTATCTGATATACTTTTTACCTATTGCACTACAATTATATGTAATAATAATAAGAAAAATTGCACTAGCAAAATGTCTTGCAATTGCAAAATACCTATTGCAAATATATATTGACTAATGTATACTAACTTGCTTGCAATTGACTAAAATTACTTATTACTTACAATACATTTAACTTATATTTAATTTACTTTAACAACTTACATTACTGCATTAACGTATTAATTACATTTATTACTTACTATTGACTAAATATATATTGCAAAATATCTATTGTATTACACCAGTTTTGGGATATTTAACATATTTTAATATAATAATTCATCCATTTTCTTTTAATACATATCTTAAATACCGCATGACTGATTTCATAGACAACAATGCAAAAAGTTGAAACACATTCTCAAATTTCATTTTGTTTCTTAATTTGTCTAGAAGAAAAGCATTTCATACTTAACTTAGCAAGCGCGGAAGCATTTTTGCTTCAAAACAAGCGTGGGTTAAACAAGCATATTTGACACAAAGGAAGAAGGACTAGAAAAACAATATTATGATGATGATCCGAAGCATGTAAAGGTCAAAGAGCATCCACTCCCAGAGTTCTGTCATGTTTGTGAAATATTTTGGTCACAGGCAATAGACTAAAAGTGCGTTATGCATCATGCTTTAAGCATTTTGGACATTACGCTTTAAGCAGCCTGTAATAAAATGTGATGTGCAGGTAGTCCTTGACATAGACAGAGTTCCGTTTGAAATTCTACACCGTAACTCTGATGTACATTTTTTTTTTTTTTATTAACTGATTTTTTTTAGGGTTTTAATAAAATACTTTTATGTTTTAAATAGAAATTGTTAAAGATTATAAATTTATTAATTTTTTTATTATTATTGTGAAAAATCCCATACTATGAAGCAATTGACAAAAATTATTTATATTTTTCGTACTTATGAAGATAAAATAAATAGTAATTTGAACTTAAGCTTACAATGACATGGTGATGTAAATGGTATAAACTGGCTTGTAGGTAGCCCTTGACATCCACAGAGTTCCGTTTGAAATTCTAGCCCCTTACATTTTTTTATTAACAGATTTGTTCAAGGTTTTAATACAATACTTTTATGTTTTAAGCACAAACTGTAAGCGAATATAAATTTATTAATTTTTCTTATTATTATTACATATTCAAAAATAATGAAAATTCCCACACCATGAAATAATTGACAAGCATTAATGAAATTTATTTTACCTGCGAAGATGATATAGTAGACAGCAACTTGAAAATAAGCTTATAATGATAGGGGGATGTTAATGGTATATAATTCAGATCAATACAATTAAACTACATGCAGAAACTCAGTATTTTGTGGTCGACTTCGAATCAAATAGGATTTGGATGCATTCCTCGATTATTGTCTGCTTGCTATATTCTAGCCCTCAATGGCTGTTGTTTGTGAAAAATAATAATGAGTTAATCCACATATGCACCAAATGAAAAGTCTAAAAATATTGGGCTGAGAAAAACATTTTGACATTCCAGGAAACATGCGATTTGTGTTGTCAGAAATAGTACTAAATATGTGCTGAGGTAAGGATTCGACTTTACGACAAAACTTGCCAGCCAGAGGACGCCTGCTTTTGAGAGTGCCCCTAACTATGGTAGACAATGATAAATAATAGTCCACATCATTACATTCGCCGTTTGAGCAGAGCGACATTTTACAAATTACCTCCAATAATGAACTCATTTTAATAACATTTAAAGCACAATCGACCATTATTCCATTCCAAGATCATCTAAACAATCATCTACTGTCAATAATGATGATATTTTATTATCATAATTTGCAAGATGTTTTCCTCTATTTAAGAATCCATTGTAACTAGATGACTCGATGGTACATGTTCAAAGGTAGCATTAGCGACGACATATATGTATTCAGTCCTTGTATAGAGAATAACCGTCCATCAACCGTTTGAGACGATGACAAATCTCCAATCTGCTTTAATTTTTTTTATTGCTTTACTAACACTTGAGAAAGAGCTGAGTGATCTGTCAGTGACATAGAAGATGAAATACCTGTCATTTCGTGCTGGGCGTAATTTTTTTTTATTCACTCCCAAACTTTTGATTCACAAAGTTCTACTCCATTCACAACTTTCATCCTTGCCACAGCATTCCACTTCAAATTGTTAGAAGTATTTCGGAAAGAAAATTCTTCTTACTTTTGCCCGAAGAACCATTCGATTATCAAACTCTATAGAATTTTTTTTATTGTTTGTTTATTTGTCCTTTTACCACGACATAGTGGCTTTTACATGAAGACTTTTACACAGTTCGGTTTACTTTTACAGATGACATTTACACAGTTCGGAGAAGCCAAAACAATACTTGCAGAGCTCAATATCCCCCCCCCACACACGCTTATTTTTATATCTTACAAAGCACTACTATGGTTTTTGTGAGGCTTCATTTTACATTTCTAATTATTTCCGTATCCTTCCCTGCTTTTTAACTCCCTTAAAATTAACTGAAATTTAAAAACTCTTTTATGGTTTTGCAATTCTGATGTAAAAATTAACAAGAAAACGTTAAAAAGATGCAACAAAATTTCTTCCATATATTTCTTTTTCAATCTGAAATTTTCATGAAAAAGAAATGCCTACTAAATATAATAATATTTCTGACGAGATACAAAAAAGTGTTTCAAAAAATAAACACTTCGATTACTGATTACTATCTAGCATTCCAAAGTCAGTAATAATTAATAAATATGAATAATGCATTGTTGCATGACGTTGATATGCGCTGCATTGCTAACTAATGATGATTATGTAATATTGGTACAAAAGCAATGCGATGTAGACATAGCTTTGTGCAATTCACAAAACTTAATCGGTTAAATGTTTTGTCGTACATTCTTTGAGAACCTAAATGTAACAAAACTCCTAGAAAATAAATGTAGAGTTTGAGTAAAAAAAATGCTTTTATAACTACAGGAGTTTATTTATATTTTTTGTTACCATCTAAAAATGTGCATTGCATATTTATGCATAAAAGAGCGTGTAAATATTCAACACCATAAGTTACAATTATAAAACTTTATTTTCCTTTATACTGTTTTACCAGGCATAATAAGGATTGATGGCTAAAAATTGTTCTTTTTAGTTTCCATAAAGCATATTTTTAGTTAGAGGTGTGGCGACAATTTTTAATATCGGTGTTGGTTGTTCTACAAATAAATACTTCCAGATTTTGTAGAATATGTACACTTTTATTTACAAATTGGTTATACAATCAAGGATTTATGATCCTTCAATAATTATTCTTTCTTATTTAAAAATTAAATGAAGTCTCGACATTATTATTAAATTCAATCGACTTATGTACCATTTGACGTTCTCGCCAATTGCCCATTAAACTCAACTGATCTAATTGACGTTGTCATCTCTTTCAGATGCTTAAGAACAACTGAGGCTCTGTCTGAGGAGAATAAAGACGAAAGACCTGTGTCTTTTCCAGTTTAGAATTAACTCCTTCTACGTCGAAATTTTCAGAAACGTGACATACCTTACAGTCAAGATTGACTAGTAACAAAGCTTGTAAATTTTAAAAAGAACCAATTTACTGATCCCTTTATAATAAATTAAATATATAATAGCTATTACAGCCATTTGATTAATGAAATGACAATGAACACACTTGATCGTGAAGTCCTATAAACATTAATAAAATTATAATAAATTAAGTATAAAATATAATATAATATTTTAATATTATTATACATTATATTAAAATATTAGTACTTAATCTATAGTGTATTAACATAAGATACATTTGAGCACAGTTATAACGCAATATAACAACCATATGAATAATGAAAGGAGAATGAACAGATCCGATAGTAAAGTCCTATAAGCATTATGGGTCCTATAAAGTCTTATGGATTCCTGTAAAGTCCTATAAGCCTTATGGGTCCTATAAAGCATTATGGGTTCTATAAAGTCCTATAAGCATTATTAACGATTATTACATTTAAAAATTCAACTTCAAATATAGAATATCAGAATATTAAATAATAACTTTTTTGGACTACAGATTAAGAATTCAAATATTTTATCTTTAAAAACTAAATTTAATTTTAAGAAAACTTCAGTAAATTAAATTCAATTTTACATACTTAAATTCTAGACCTGGTCTTGGTTTTTAAACAAAATTTAAAATTTTGTTAAATGATGTAAATATTTATAACGCATAAAAGATTGCAATTCAATACAAGCTTCCAATTAGCGAATTTCATCTGTTACTTTGATTACTTAATAACCATTGACACAGCCATTAATCATATCGTATAAAAGGAGGTAAATCTCGCGATGTTTCACATTTGCATTTACTATGTATTCATGACTTCCGATAGTGTTAAAAAACTAAAGTCAAAAAGTTGAAATGTGTAAGGATATTATTATTTACCATTCTTTCAAAAAAACCAAGGAAACGTTTGACAACATTTCTGATCATTTATCACCTAGATGGTGAAGTTTTCTTTTGCTGAAGGTCTGCCTGTTGAAGTCAAGACGTTGAAGTTTCACTATCAACTAGGTCAAATCGCACAAGGGGTTTTTCGAATGCTTACGGGGAAGCAAACCACAACCAGTCAATATTTTGACCTTATGATCTTCGTTTCAAAAAATACGACATTTAATTATAAAGGTTTCATCACTAATCTATCAACAATTTAAATCAAAGATTTTTTAGTTCGTGTAGTTTTATTTTTTTATGTATTTTTCAATTTTCAAGTTTGTTTTCAATTTCAATTTTCAAATGTGTTTCATTACACAAACCAAATCAGATTAATATTTCATCACAAAAAAAATAATATATAATATTTTTTTCTAATGCCATAGGCCAAGAGTTACATCAAGGATTTTGAAAATTTGAAACAACGTCTTTAATCAATATAGATGTTAAATTGATTTCTTTTTTATTGAAATTGCAGCAGTTTCTTATTAAATGAATTTAAAAAAAAAAAAAAACAGAACTACTTTGTTTTTATTTCTTATAAAAATATTGTACTAACAGGAAAATTTCATTTATTTTTTTTTTAATTTATTTCTTAAACTTTTACTGTAAAAATAAGATGCTAACAGGAAATTTTTATGAAAAAACTGTAATTGAGTTTCAAAAACAGAAACTCAAATGGGTAAATAATATCTGAATATCTCCCAATCGCTATAAAGTCGACTCGTTTCTGAAAGGAGTGATTGTAACAAGGGCCATAAAATCCATTATATTGTGGATAACTTTAACGGGAAAGAAAGTTTAGGCCCCAGGAAAGAAAAATTTCCACCAGTCATTCGCTTAGATACATTTTTTATCATATAAAAATACATCATATAAGAATGGAATTGAATTCTTCTTAAAAACAAAATAATTTTTTAAAAAAATGAATCTGTTTCTTATTACAAAACAAGAAATTTGTTATTTTATTTAAAAAAATATAACATAATAATTAATAATATTATAATATAGATAATTAATAATTAACATAGTTATAATTATTAATATATTTAATTATATTATAATAAATATACTGATATATTTTCACACCGATATATAATTAATGAAATTTTATACGGTAGATTATAATTTTATTAAATTATAAATAATTACATTATAATAAATATATTAATATATTTTCATTACGATATATGATCTAATAAGATTTAAAAAGTAAACTTTATGCAATATATACATGCAATTAATAATATCGTTTCTTCTTAAATAATAAATATAAAATAACCATCCTACATATTTACAAGAAAAGTAAATTACATATGGTAGATTTATTACATATGATAGATTATTATAATCAGTTAAATGCAATAATATAACTAATATATAGTAATATACATGCAATTAACAACATCTTTTCTTCTTAAATAATACACTCAAATGATAAATAGTCATTCTTCATATTTTATAAGAAAATCAACTTTATTCCATATGGTAGATTACCATAATCAGTTAAATACAATCATATGAAGTAAGTAATAAAATTTAAAATTTAGCTTTAATGTTAGTAATATACAGTAATATACATATAATTAATAAAAATATTTTCTTCTTAAATAATAAACCTAAATAATAAAAATCAACCTTCATATTTTATAAGAAAAGTAAATTTTATTAAATAATATAGATTACTATAATCAATTCAATACGAACATATGAAATTAGTAGTAAGATTTAAAATGTAGCTTTACTGATCTAATATACAATAATATACACGTAATTAACCTTTTTTTTATATAATACCCCAAATAATAGATAGCCATCCTACATATTTTTAAATAAAATTAACTTTTCTTATAACTTTATTACATATGCTAGTTTACCATAATCAGTTAAATATAAGCACATGAATTGAGTAATACGATTCAAAATTTAACTTTAACGTGACTATTTAATATATAGTAATATGCATGTATTTAACAACATATTTTCTTTTTAAATAATAAATAACCCTCATTCATATTTTATAAAAGAGACAAACTTTATTACATACTGTAATAATTTTAGAGACTTTATAATTTATTTAATATAGCTTAAAATATTTATACAACCAGTTTAGAGTTTTAAATCAGAGGTAATTTGCTTGTTTCTGGGAAATTAGCATTTCGGGATAAAAGAAAAAAAAATCAGATGTTGTAAGCAGAATAATATAGGGTCATAGGTTTATAGAAGCTTGTTAGTATTCTGAACGTGTCCTATAAACTCTAGTTTTGCAACAGACAGTTAAAATTTAAAGTGGTGGATGATCCTTTTTTTAATATAATGATCATAATTTATAATAAAAATAATTATTGTCTTTTTAAAAAGCATTTATTTAAATTTTATTAAAATATTCGTTATAACATACCCAAAGCTAAAATCTTAAAATTTGTATCTTTGATTTTAAATATTTGAAACAATTTATTTAATACAATTATTTTCTTAAACTGTCATATAATTACTTTACCTGTGCTTGTATTTGTATGAATTGAGAACTAAAATATGAATGCTCTATAATATATTAGATAGTAATCTCTCAAAAATTTTATTGCTATTACTTATCAAAATTTCTATTCTATTAATTTAATAAATTAATAAAAGGTGCACGTTAATAAAAGGCGTTATAATTAATAAACGTTAATATTAATAAAAGGCGGCTCAACAACGGTGCACGTTGCTACTGAGCCCGACACGTGGCTCAGTAGCAACGTGCACCGTTGTTGAGCATTAAGGCCGAGGTTCAATCCGCTGGTGGCATTGTTGCAAGCGCTGTTTCCAGAAACGAGGAAGTTTGTGATCTTCAATATTTTGCGTCGTTTCCTGGTGGGAGTTTCCAGAGTTTTCTCACATACGATACATAAATGCGAGGTAGTTCCCCATAATAGTCCTCCTGGAAGATACTTTCATCTTTATTCAGCGACACAGAGCCAAGTCAGACTTTTACCCAACGGTACTCGATCACAACAGTATACATGAGTAGATTACTCATGGTTGTCTGTCCCGAAATGCAGGGCACTGAAGATTACTCACAACACATAAAAATGGATTGCATTTTATAAGTTTGACCCTAAATAATTTTCATCATATTCTGCAATTTTTCATTAGTAGTATTAGATATAATCCTGGCTACTCAGGTTTGTCCGGTAACAGAAAATAAAACATTAGTTTTTGGAACATTTTAAAAGATTAAATAATAAATGGTGCATACCTAAAATTCGTGATTTTAAATAATTCGCCCTAAAAATATAAATTGCCCAAGTAAAGCAATTATTTAAGAATTTCCACTAATTATTTTCATCTTTAATCCATTAACATTTTTTTAAAATATGATATTGTTTGTTTAAAGTACTAATTGTGTAGTCATACACTCAAAACAATAAAGTAAATTGAGTATTAATACAATGAAAACTGTAAAGTCGAAAACTAATACAGTCAAAATAATAAACATTCCTGATTTATTTTTTAATAATTTCATTAATGATATCCCTATATGATGCCAGTAATTTTTTACTGCTAGATCTATCTGATGGCGTGACATTCCACTAACATTAAAAAAAAAGGTATTTATTTAATTAAATTTAATTAATTATAATTTTTTGTAATTTATGGCTACAAGCCAGATAAAAAAATTATTAAATCAAAGAAAATAATTTTATTTAAAATTCTATTTTTTTTTATAAATGCAAATATATAAATTTTTAACTTTAGAGAGATGAATATTAGTATTTTAAAATAATAATTCATTTTATTTTATTTCAAATGAAGTTATAGAAAATAAATATTGAATAAATGTAACTGCCAAATTTAAAAATAAAATTTCATAATTTTTTTAATAAATTTAACAAATTTATTATTCTTATCTACTTTATAACAAACAGCTTATTATAACAAATTCTTCTTCTTCATTGGCGCAACAGCCCTATGGTGGGTCAAGGTTGTGGACCTACCTCGAAATTTGAAGTGTTTTCGTTTTTTACAGAGTGTTGTCTTTTTTCTGGTAGGTTTTTTGTTTGTAGGGTTCGACGTTCTACAGTCATATTAGAAGGGCGACCTACTGTTTAAAGTGGATTCCGAACCATTACAAACATCCATGGTATCACCGGGACTTGAACCCCAAACCTGTGGCACCTAGCGCCAGAGTTATAACAACTTTGTTAAAAGTAAATTTTAATGATTACTGCATTTTTTAAAAATTTTGATTAGCTCTAAATGATATTTTTTGAAAATATCCCTCATAATGCTAATTAAAAATATTAATCTTAATTTAATGAAAACACAATTTTATTATTCAATATTTAAATTTCATTCCTAAAATAACTACCCATGCATACTTATATTATGTTTCTGCACAATAGAATATTTCCCAATTTTTTTAGCACTAAATCTTAGGAAAGTATACGTTAGAAAAGTTTCAAACAACAAAGAGACATAAAAAATTTTCTACGAATCTTGACTACTCTGTGTTTCATTGCATTATTATTACTAGCATCTGTTATCAGCAAGAAGTGAAGTGAGAGTATAAGTAGTAGTAGTAGTAGTAGTATTGTAAAATATATGAGTATTATTATTGTAAAGAATGATTATTGTTAGCATTTAAGAACGAGTTTTGATTTAGAAAGTGAATTGAAGCTTAAGAGTTGGAAGACTATTGGAAGAATATTTTAATAGAAAATTGTCTAAATAAAAAATGAAATTAATTTTAGATACATTTAAACGTAATCATATCATTTTCAGTTATGAGTGATTGCAATGTGAGGAGTCATTTAAATTTATATAAAAAACATTTAAAATAAATCATAGAGGTTTCCCATAATAAAATGTTTTATTTATGGTAACAAATGTTATGAAGTTTTATAATATTTATTAGTAGTAATATTTAGCACACTATAAATAATATAATATTTTATAATATTTATTAGTAGTAATATTTAGCACACTATAAATATTATAATATTTTATAATATTTATTAGTTGCAACCATGCTTTCTCCTACACACTGGCAATAGCACACAAAAAATATTATAATATTTATTAGTTGTTTGTTGTTTGTTTGTGATTAATCCTCAGTGTCCTGCAGTGCGGGATGGACAACCCATGAGTAATCTACTCATGAATGAAGGAAATGGGGTAGTTTCTGTTCTGATGGAGCACCCGTAGGTAGAAGTCTGACTTGGCTCCGTGACGCTCTTTACAGTTAAATGAGACCGGGACCTACGGCTTAAAGTGGATTCCGAACCACTAGAGAGATCCATAGCACCGCCGGGACTCGAATCCGAAACCTGTGGCACCGAGCGCCAGAGAGCTAGACACTCGGCCATTCTGACCCATATTGATTAGTTGTAACAATGCTTTCTGCTACACACTGGCAAGAGCACACAATAAATATTATAATATTTTATAATATTTATTAGTTGTAACCGTGCTTCTTCCTGCACACAAATATTATAATACTTTATAATATTTATTCATTATAACCGTGCATCCTTCTACACACGGGCAAACGCGCCCCTTGAGTTTTCAGGAGAAACGGTAAGTCGGTCTTGAGACTCTAACCCGAGAGGAAGTATAGCGCAACTTGCGCTCCAGCTGAGAAACATTTAGTTGGTCTACAGTCTCTTATCCCGAAAGAAAATATATTTATCACAACTTGAGTATCAGTTGGCTTACAGACGTTCACTCGGAGAGGAAGTATAATTCGAGCACCCTACGCCTAACCGAGTTTCGGATTTTCAGCTTAGGAACAGAGGCCTTCCACGAAACTATAATTATATGTCTTTAAATGTGTTATATTGTATGTCTCTAATTGTATGTGTGTGGTGTTTGTGGCTGTGCAATTAAAGTTGTCAGTTCTCAAACCTGTGCCTCAAGTACCTGAACTCAATTATACCCAGTAGGTTGGGCAAATTGCGCGTTACAATCTGGCGCCCGAATACGGACACGTACCTACACCAGTGCAACCTGACGCTTAACGTGGGCCCAATTACATATTTTTTTTTTAAATCCCATTATAAAATTTTAGTTTAAAAAAAATAAAAGTGATTTTGTGTAATATTTCACGAATATATGATACAATAAAAAATATTTCCACATACATCATTTATTTTATCTTGAAAAATGTTTAAAATGAATAAATAAAAAAAAAAGAACAAAAGAGCCAACCAGAAATGTATTAAAACTATTCATTATTAATCAGGGATTTTTAGATCATGTCTCTATACTTAATATGAATAATACCAAAAGTTAGCTGTCAAAACATCTGCACTCATAAAAATGATAATTAAAATATTGATCACATATATTCAGGGAAAAGAGGTACAGCAGTTGAATACTCTAAATGATTCGCTTGGCTTAGAACACTTGAAAAAATTATTATTCCGACGATTGTACCTACACTCAAGAGCCAAAACATTATGACCACCCCTACATTTTGCAATGAACTCGCCTGGATGACGTGGAAGGCACGTGATCAGGTGGAAGTGGCATTTAACTGGTATTAAGAGGTGGTAATAATCCATGCCAAGGCGGGTTGAAGCTGTGTTGCGCGCCAAAGGTGGGCCAACTCGTTATTGACAGGTGGTCATAATGTTTTGGCTCTTGAGTGTATTGTTCTAAGATTTTATTCTTAATTTGAACGATTAATGTTTGCAAATAAACTTCATTCATTCAAAGATGATTAGTTCTTTCTGAAGGTTCACCATTTTTATTATTTTGCTTCTGTTTATATTTTGAATAACATATTAACAATTATATAACAGGCACATAAAGCCCATCCTACATTTACTTTACGTGCCTTCACTAAATGGCAAAGCATCTCTTGAAATTCTATATTTTCCTGCGTTTATGCAACTTATAGTTGATTCGTTGAATGCCCTACTCGTGGCTCGGTTGTAACGCGCAGCTGGTGAATATTACAGCTGAGGCTGGCGGCTTTGTTGTAGGCTCTGTTTCTAAGAACTAGGAAACATGATGGTGCTTATAATGTTCAGCCTCTTACCTCGAGAGTCAGACTACTTGATGAGAGTTTTCCGATTTTTTCGCAGCCTTGCTTATTAGTTGGCTTACAGACTCTCACCCGGAGAGGAAGCATATTTTACGCAACCTTGCGTGTAGCCGATTTTCGGCTTTTTCGGCTCAGAAGTGGAATCCTTCCACGAAGCTATAATTGTCTATTTTTATTTTAAATGTGTTAAATATTGTTTGTGGCTAATTGTATGTGTATGGTGTTTGTGCCTATGTAAATAAATATAACTGTGAGTTTTCAAATATCTCAACCCAACCGCATTCTATTTACAACTTGGTCAACCCGTACCTGCACACTAAAATATTTCACCGAACATCTGAAACGTACCTGCATAACATGGGGTCCGTTCAAATCCACACCATTGCTATATATCAAAAAAGGACCTTGAGATGTTTGTTTCATTTATCCACAAAAACATTCCGTTTATTTTAAATTAATGGGTTAAAATTCACATATTACATATCAGTTATGTGATTTCAATTTCAGCTTTTATGTTCATTAAAAAAAAATTCCCCATCATATAAACTGCATAGGTTACATTTTTGCATAATTATTCATTCTTTGCGTTCAATTATTATTTATCTGAAGAAACAAAATGCCTGAATGCACGTTATAATGAGGCATTGCGTAACGATAAGCTTTTATATCACTATTAATACAAAAATATTATTGTTAAGATTATACAGAATAGTTCAGCATTTCAAGGCTTAAAACTCAGAATGCTTTTTAATTTTTTTTAAATATATTCTTACAGCGAATATTATCATATTTAAATTTACATAAATTCATCAAATTTGAGGAATATTTGTATTACAAAAACTCATTTTTTTTTCTTACATTATGATTAGTTTTAAGGCTTATTACGGAAAATACAAACTTCAATATCCAAAAAATGAAGAAACACAAAAATTGAGACGAATTTTAATAACTTAAATCTAAATATTAAGAAAATTCTGAAGGACAGACTTAAATTGTTTACGTAAAAGCATATTTCATGCATTATTCTGCTCAGAAAACTACTTTCATAAAAACGATTTGCTAATTATCTTTTGGAATTATTAATATTTTATCCATTGTTCATCACTGTTTTATATTTTGCAAGTAGGAAGATTAATATTATGATTAATGTAAAATTAGATAATTAATTGTAATTTCGTAATTTCTATAAAAAAATTTCTTAATTTCACCTTTAACCTTATGAAATATTTTACAGTTAAAGTATGATTATGATTTTTGATTGGTATTGACCTTGAAAAAGCTGCCATTTTCGTATAACATATATTTTCAAGAGAGGCATATTTTATGTTTTTTATTTATTTGTTTTAAGAATTATAATATAGAGAAAAAAAAAGTAATAATTGAAGCATTTCAAAGATTCATATGATGCAATGAATTATTTGTAACTTTTTATGATTTTTATTACAATTCAATTCAATTTATTTTTTAAAGATAAATTTTGTTAAAATAATTAATAATATAATAAAAATAATTTATTATATTATAAATATTTATTATATTATTATCTATTTATTATTATTAATATTTATTATATTATTATGTATTTATTATTATTAATATTTATTAATATTTATTATTATTAATATTTATTATTATTAATATTTATTATATTATTAAATATTTAATATTATTAAACGTTTTTTATTTATTTATTTTAAGTGATTATAATTTTTTAAAAATTAAAATCGAAGCACTTCGTAGATTCATATTATGTAAAGAATTTGGATGTAATAATTATAATTTTTACTACAATTCAATTCAGTTTATTTTTTTAAAGACAAATTTTGTTATTTACAAATAATTTATTATATTATTAATATTTATTATATTATTATATATTTATTATTATTAATGCTATTACACGTTTTTCATTTATTTATTTTAACAATAACACTATAGAGAAAAAAAGTGATACTGGAAGGATTTACTAATTATATTATGAAACGAATTTTATCGTAAGTTATCATAATATAATAAATGATTATTACATATTGATGATTAAGATTATACAATTGATTATTATTATTAATGTTATTACATGTTTTTCATTTATTTATTTTAATAATAATACTATTGAGAAAAAAAAGTGATACTAGAAGGATTTACTAGGATTTACTAATTATATTATGAAACGAATTTTATTGTATGTTCTGATTTTTATTACAATTAAATTCAATTTGTTTTTTTAGGGATAAATTTTGTAATTTACAAATAATTTATTGCATTATAAATATTTATTATATTATTATATATTTATTATTATTAATATTTATTATATTATTAAATATTTATTATTATTAATATTTATTTTTTTTAATTTTTTTATTTTAAGGGATTATAATAAATAGAAAAAAAAGTGATAATCGAAGCATTTCATAGATTTATATTATATAACGAATTTTATTGTAACTAATTATTTTTATGTTATATAAATTTATATTATTATAGATTATTATATATAATTATATTATTGTTAATATTTATTACATGATAATAATTATTTATATCATTTATTCAACATTCCAATTCATATTTTTTACTAAATAAACATCCCAAAAAATTTGCAAATTTTTTTTCAATTTGAGTATTTCCTTTAATTATTCTTGTCTCATTTTAATATAGATTTAATTTTATTTAATATAATTGATAATTTAAACAATATTTATCTATATATATTTTGAAAGTTGTAATAAATAATCATATTATACGACTGGTTAAGTACGAAGTGATTAAATTAAATAATAATGAAAAATACTTTGAATGATCATCAAAATATTTCGTTAAATCTTATATTTAATTATATATTTTTTAAAACATTTTTAATAGCCCTATTAAATTATCATATTTACGCTAATTATGTATAACTTAATAAGCAAATCAGTTTATTACCATTTTTATTTAAACATTACTTTCCAATACTGCATATACTCTATCATTTTAAAAAATACCAATGTAACTTAAAATGTTAGGCGATCCTTTAAAATTCTTTCACGTCTTTTCATCATCTTCTTTGAGAAAATTCTTTCAATATAATAATTTATTACCACTTTCCACAGTTTCCCAAAAATGTGCAATTTTTTTGTCAATATGAGTATTTTCTTCAATTATTTTTACCTCATTTTAATATTATAGATTTAATTTTATTTGAAATAATCGATAATTAAATAATTTGTAGTTTGTAGATATATATATATATAGATATATATATATATATATATTGAAAGTCGTGAAAAATAATCATATGTAAATAAATCTTTTTAAATATTTAAATAACTATCTTTTATATTTTTAAATTAAACAGTCATGTAAAATACTTTGAATTATCATCAAAATATTGGATTGAATAATATTTAATTATACATTTTTTTAAAACTTTTTTTAAATATCGATATTAAATTATAATATCACATTTACGTATAACTTAATAAACAAAACAACTTATTATCATTTTTATTCAAACCTTACTTTCCAATACTGCATATACTCTCACATTTAAAAAAATACAAACCTAACTTAAAACGTTAGGTGATCCGTTAAAATTCTTTCACGTCTTTTCATCATCTTCTTTGAGAAAATTCTCCAGAAAATAATAATTTATTACCACTTTTCCTTTAGTTTTCCCTTCCGGGCAAAACAGTAAAAAAAAATCCCTATCTGACAAGTAAAAAAAAAACCTACCAAGGGAAAAAAATACAAGAAAATGCATAAGCCACCAAAGAATAGCCCTAATAAAAAACAACATAACCAAAAAAGAACTTCTCTGACCGGAGCATCTTTTTCAACACCGTCCGCCCAGTTTCAACTCTCACTGGCACACTTTTTTTCTCACTCCCTATTGGTTGAAAAACACGTGCTCTGAAGAAACACGTGGGTGCTAGTATCGATTTGGTTTAGTATAAATAAGACACAAAATCACAGGATGAGACAGATCCATCTCTCATCCTACGAGTAGAGATTTCCAGGATTATTCCTTTGCTACAGGATACTCATTCCCAGAGGAGACTTTTGTGAGTATGGCAGATCTTTCTTTTTGAATCTTCAAGTGAGCTTTTTTTATCAAAAGCAATGTAGAGTTCGTGTTTTATAGGAAAAGTTTGAAATATTTGACAAAAGTTGGAAATTTCTTCTGCAAGTTTTCTTAAAATTTGTTTCGATAGACTTTCTTTGTTGGTTAAAGTTGATTGTTTTATAAGACATAAAGATATCTTTGTTGATAAAAGATATCTTCAATAATACTAATAAAGATATTTTTTAACTATATCTTTGTTGGTTAAAGTTTCAGATGCTTTAAAAAAAACGTTTTTTTTTATATTTCATAATGTAAAATATTACATTGTCAGCATTTAGATTGTTATATATTTTAATCGTATAAAATCTACTGTTTAAGTGGTCTTTTTTGTTTGTTATGTGGTCTTTAAATTTTGAATGCACGATGTGATATTTGAGATTTTTTTTTCTCTACGATATAAATTTCTTTTCATTTTTAAGGCTTTTTTAATTTTTACGTTTGCAATTTATTTTAATAAATTTTATTTGTATGCTTTAATGTACTTATTATAAATGATAAAACTTCTGAAACTTTCTCTACTGATTAAAAGTTAATGCATTTTTTTTTCATTTTCTTACTATAGTTATTTTAAGACAATTTTACTCTAAATGATTTTTGATTCAATACCTACTCAAGTAGATATGAAGACTTTTATAAAATATAATTTATATTTTATAAAAGTATTCAAATATTTCGAATAAAATCGAATATAATTTCGAAAAAATATATATTCAAATATTCGAATATTTTTACTAAATCCCTTTTATTTCTTTAGCTATAAACATTAATCAAGATATTTTTAATAATATTTTTTTTTTCTAAATACACTGAAAATTAAGTTTATTTAATTATCTTTCAATAAATTAAAAAAACTAGCATATTTTGATTGTGAGCTCCAAAAAACAGGATAAAAATATGCCTCTTTATTGATATTTCAAAGTGCATTTAAAAATATGTTTCAATATTAAATATTTTTAAGAAAAGCATGAAAATATTAACTTTAAATCCTAAATAGATTGTTTAACAAAATAAATACCTTGATCTTTACATCAATTTTATTAATGAATAATTTTATGCATTGGTATTTGGTACAATTTTCATTTATTGCTCTAAATTTAATTTTAAGAAAATATTAATTGAAATATATTATTAAAAAACATTTCACAGTTAAAAGCAATGTGATAAATTTTTATTTAGTTACAAGACATGACCAGGAACTGCTTTTACATTTTATGAACTATTTTATAAAAAATAGATTATAATAAAAATATTTTAAATATCTAGCATATTATATAACAAAGATTTTTCTTTTCTTTTTTAGAGAACCATTACCATGAAGACTTTCATTCTTTGCGGTGAGTTATTTTTAACACTTTGATAATTTGAATTGAAAACTTATTTAAATTATCAAAAATGAAAATAGAGTATTCTTAACGTATAAGAATTTAAGTTCAAATGTAAAGGCTTTATCTGATATGCTTTGATAAAATAATTTTCATTGATATATTAGTTTGAAATTAAATTCTTAATTCCTTATATAAACAAATGTTTTTCGATATATTTATTTCACCATCTAGAGAAATGTAAACAACTACTATTTTGCTTAATTCTATAATATTATTTGAACTTTAACAATATTTATTTAAGTTTAAATACAATATTTAAGGACAAAATTTATTTAAAACATTCCTTCAAGGTATCGTTACTTGTTTACGTAATAATTTCATCTTACAATGAAAACTATTTAATGTTAAGAGAAATTTATATTTATGGATAATTATATTTCAAAATTCAATAAAAATAATCTTTAATGATAATAATTTCCTAAAAAAAAATATTTACATTTGGCACTGAATTTAATTATGTTTAATTCAATTTCAGCTTTAGTATGCCTAGTCGTTGTTGCTGCAAAATCTAGGGTAAGTTGTACAACAATATTGTTAAACTTTACTTAGATTATTTAAAAATTAAAAATTAACTTCAATATCAAATTATTGTTTCTTTTTTGTAAATTATTTTAATATAAATAGTTATTATTATATTATTTAAAAACTAAAAATTCCATGATATTTTCATATTGTTATATTAAAATCAATTATCTCTTAAAGTACATCTTTAGACTTTTTGATTATTCTATATTTACCATAATATATAACTTGAAACTAACACGGAATAAATTAAAATTATTTTTGTAAATAATCTTTTCCTATTACATAATCAGATCTGATCTCCTTGAAGTTGTATAAAAATCAATTGTAAAGAACAATTGCTAAATTTTAATAAGAATCACTGTAGAAAAAATAGTGTAAGAGATTTTTTTTAATGTGTGCCACAGTTTCGATATTGATTAGAAAGAGTTAAGACATTCTATTCTTCTTAATTTACAGAAAATATAACCAATGTTATTTTTTTATGTCTATGAGTCTAGTTCGATATCAGTCCAGTCGATATCTAGCCTGTGAGTCTAATACGATATTTCATCTAGTCTAGTTCCGATATTGAGTAGACAGAGTTAAGATTCGAATCTTAACGAATCTTATCTCAATTCGAATCTTCTTACTTATTTTAAATTTTTCTTCTTAATTTACAAGATTTTTGACATTACTTAATTTACAAGATTTTTGACATTACTTAATTTACAAGATTTTTGACATTACTTAATTTACAAATTTAATTTACAAAATCTTCTTAATTACAATGAAATATAATCAATGTTATTAAAAATCTAGTTCAATATCAGTCTAGTCGATATCTAGCCTATGAGTCTTGTTCGATATTTCATCTAGTCTAGTTTCGATAGTGATTAGAAATAGTTAGGACATTCGAATCTTCTTAATTTACAAGAAATATAATCAATGGTTTTTTTTCTCCATCTAGTCTAAGAGAGCAGCTTTCGATCTTCCCGATGGTGCTGATCTGTTGGTGGGCAGTGTCCGAACCACGTTCACTTGCCCACAGGGGGCAGAAGGCTACTACGCCGACACAGAAAACAGCTGCCAAATCTTCCACGTCTGCCACACCGTTCAACAAGAAGATGGAACATCAGAAACACAGCAATTCAGTTTTCTCTGCGGAAACCAGACGGTGAGGGATTTTTTAAATCTATTTTTGTATCGTACTAAAAAGCCTGGAAAGTTTAAACACAGTGTGTGATTTACCTTTCTTTTATTTTACGATGTTTTGTTTATGTTGCCGCTGCTATCAGAAGTAGCGTGGCTTAATGTAAACAATAGAGCTTTGTATTCAAAGTTGACTTTTTTAGTATTCGTTTATTGCTTTCTAAGCACCTATTGATGTTTGGATTCGTGTACTTGTTTTCCTGTTGTATAAAAATTACTTTTTTATAACAATAGAAAAGGTTCTTGTTGCAAGGCATCAGAGTCACAGGAAGTCCTTTTTTTTATATATATTTTTAATAATTTGCATTTTTCCATCAATTTGATTATGATCAATTGGATGATTAATCTGATTATCGTTGTTGGAATCCCTCCTTTCTATAAACATACAATTGAAAAAAGATAAAATTAAATTCAATACAAAATAATTTTTTTTATAACTTTAACAAAGTTATAAGAAAATATTTTTAAAAAAATTATGTAATTTAATTTTGTTTTAAAACAATTTATATAACAAAAAATAAATTCATATAATTTATCATTGCTCTACTATCATTAAATTTAATAAATGCACGTGAGAATTAGTGTTATTCTTATATTTCTGTATAACTTATTTAAACAATCCAATATAATTTATTTAAATAGTTATTTAAAAATATATGAATAATACTAATTCTAATATGCATTTATTAAATTCAGTGATTATACAACGATAAATTATATAAAAGGATTCGTAAAAATGATATAAAGTAGAAAAAATTTATTTAATTATAAATATAAATCAATAGTACAGTTCAATATGTAAGCAAAGAATGCAGTTTTTATTCATTAGTAATAAACATTATTAAGATAGTTATTTTATTCATAGGTTTTCCATTTTTATATTTATGCTTAATTTTTGATGACATAATTATCTAAAATTTTCTTTTCCATTGGTTCTTTAAAAGTAACTTTATCATCAATTTAAAGTCTTTAATACTTTTACAAAAATGATTGATGAAAACTAAATTTTTTTTTCTTGTAGGTTTTCAACCAATTGAGCTTCACTTGCTCCATGCCTGAAGACGCCGTCCCTTGCAATGAAGCTCCCAACTTCTTCTACCTCAACGACAACCTCCGACTTGGAGATCCCAAAGTGGCCTTCTTGGACGAACAGGACATCCAGAGAGCAGCTCCCCTCATCCAGAGCTACGGTGGCAGACTTGCAGCTGGAGGAGCACCAGCACCACCAAGACGACAAGGTTAAATCGCCAAGGTCTTTCAAGGACAACCATGATCTTTACTGAGATTTATGCATGATCGACTAATTTCATAACACAAATTTAATAATAAACTTCTTTGAATGCCTATTTCTCTTGTCCACCAAGAGCAATGAATCTCCAATGTCCCCCAAGTGCCTTAATCATATTCTAACATCTTTCTTGAGCAAATTCCCAATCATGTTTCACAATTTAAAAAAGCTTCATGTACCAATGTTAGCTGCCTGGCTGTATTAAAGAAACATATGTTGCCTTTTGCTTACTCAAATGAGAACCACATCCAAATCTGTGTAAAGTATCAATGGCATGTGCCTACTATCTTCCAGAAATCCTTTTCTCCAATCAAATTGAAGTATACGGATTTCGTACCCTATGTTCCTTTACTAGTGCCATCTTACGACATTGCTCTGTTTCCTTCCCCCCTACCCCCAAGGTCTTTAAACTTTTGTAAAGTTTTTGACTGAATAGTAAAGCAGGTCCCGATCATGCAAATTTCTTGGTTAGCCGACGACGACAAACGATTCTCGAGATCCGAATTTAGAAATAAAACGACAAACTTCTGTGATGTGCATCCTTGTATTTAAATGAAGCCAGTATTGTTGTGACTGTCACGTTTTTCTTTTTTTTTCTCTCCGATTGTTCTTTGCTTTTAGGGCCTCTGTTTTGCACGGTGAAGGATCAGCTTCTTCATAAGACGGGAATTATTTGGAAGTATATGCAAGAAATTCATCGTCTTCATCCTCACAATCCCCGTTACACGTCGTATCGTTGTAAAATATAAAAGTGTATGATACCTGTTGTAAAAAAAATATTGCTCATGGACGTGGTGTGTATGCTTTTGTACAAATAAAATGCAATTTTTAGTACATACGTCTTTTTTTTTATTCTTCTCTCGTTGAATCTAATAGTATTGTAAAAGTTTAATTTAAACATTATGATTTTATTTCTTAAGTATAATTCATTTATCTGAATAATTCTAGGTAATTCTATCTAGGTAATTCATTTTAATTTTTTAACTTCAAAAGTCTTAATTTATCTACTTACAAAATTTATTTTAATTCATTTATCTACAAAATTATTTTGTTCATTTATCTACAATCTCCTTAATTTATTTATTTAAAAAATGCAGTTAATCAATTTTCATTTTCATTCATTTACCTATAAAGTACATAATTTTTTTATTTACAAAGTCTTTAATTTATTTATTTAAAAAGTTCAATTAATTCATTTTCATTTTAATTCATTTATCTGCAAAAATCATTTTGATTCATTTACCTACAAAATACCTAATTTATTTATTTACGAAGTTCATTTTATTCATTTATCCCCAAAAATCACTTTGATTCGTTTATTTACAAAGTCCTTAATGTATTTATTTAAAAAGTTCATTAAATTAATTTTAATTTTAATTCATTTAATCCCAAAAATCCTTTTGAATCATTTATCTACAAAATACTTTATTTATTTATTTACAAAGTTCATTTTATTCATTTATCCCCAAAAATCACTTTGATTCGTTTATTTACAAAGTCCTTAATGTATTTATTTAAAAAGTTCATTAAATTAATTTTAATTTTAATTCATTTAATCCCAAAAATCCTTTTGAATCATTTATCTACAAAATACTTTATTTATTTATTTACAAAGTTCATTTTAAATCATTTATCTGCAAAATACTTTATTTGTTTATTTACAAAATTCATTTTAAATCATTTATCCACAAAAATCAATTTGATACTTTTATCTACAAATGTCTTAATTCATTTATTTACAAAATTTATTTTTAATTCATTTATCTGCAAAAATTATTTTGATTCATTTAACTACAAAATACCTAATTTATTTATTTACAAAGTTCATTTTAATTCTTTTATCTATAAAATGCCTAATTTATTTATTTAGAAAGTTCATTTTAATTCATTTATCCACAAAAACCGTTTTGATTCGTTTATCTACAAAATCCTTAATTTATTTATTTAAAAAGTTCATTAAATTAATTTTTATTTTAATTAATTTATCCACAAAAGTTATTTTGATTTATTTATCTACAAAATACTTTATTTATTTACGAAGTTCATGTTAATTCTTTTTTCCACGAAAATCATTTTGATTCTTTCATCTACAAATTTTCAAATAGTTTAAATGAAAATGTGTAGAAAAAAAATAGCGTAAATTTTTTTTTAATAACTCCATTTTTCAAATAAACGAAGGAAAAAAAAAAAAAAAATATCCAAGAAAAATTATTATATAAAAAATATTTACACTTTTTATATTTATATTGTATTTAAAAAAAAATTGTAACCATTTTATTGTAGTTTAAATAGCTAAATCTGTAAAACTAAGAATTATTTTTATTTTATCAAACAGAACAAAAAAGATTAGTATGTGAATAAAAGAATAATAAGTTCCAAAATTTACTAATTTATGTATCATCTTCGAGAAACTTGTTCTCAAACTTTAAATTTAGATAAAAAATAATTTACCTATAAAATTCTATCTAGTATCTAGTGCCGCAGTGGCCAACCCAAATGATCTTGCGGGCCACTTTGAAAATGCATCCTAACTCCGCGGGCCGCATATAAAATTATATATCCCCGTATTAGATTGAGATCCACTATAGACATTTCTTTGGAGTGAAAAATTGAACATAATGAGTTATTATTATTGTGTTTACTATTGTGTTTACTATTGTGTGTTTACTATTGTGTGTTTACTATTGTGTGTTTACTATTGTGTTTACTATTATTCTTACTACATGTAAACATTTCATTCGAATTCATTAATTTTTCTCAAAATTTCGACATTTAATTTTTGAATATATGGATTCACACATAATGTATTTTTTTTAATACATTGGTTTTCACTAGTTTGGCCATTATAAAAAATATATATATTTTGTAAAAGTGTGATAAATCTCACTGGCCGGAAAAATATTCAAAGCGGTTGCGGGTTGGCCACCCTGTGGCCCATCTCTGGAAGGATTCCACTTCTAAGGCGAAAACCCGATACTCAGCTACGCGCAGTATAAGCGAAATATACTTCCTCTGTCGGCGAGAGTCTGTAGGTCAACTATTTCACCGGGATGAGCTAAATATATTTCGTTTCGAAGGGAGAGACTGTAAACTAAACGTTTCTCAACAGAAGCGCGTGGTAATGCTGTACTTCCTTTCGGGTGAGAGTCTTTGGTACAATTGACTATTTCTCCTGAGGGCTCTTGCCAGTGCGTAGGAGGAAGCACGGTTACAGAAAACGTTTATATCATAAAACTTTCACAAATATTGTTTATTAAGCTCATCTTTACATAAATATTAATTAAAGTATTAAATTTTCAAATTATAAGCCTAGGTTAATTGGCTGCATTTAACACTTCCATTAACGCTCCAGTAAAGACTAAATAAAAATCCAAGCAGTTAAATTTTAAATGCGAAACAAAAAAATACTACTCCACTAATTGTAGTCATTAAGTCTCTATCAAAGGTATTTAATTGCGAAATCCAACTTCAATAGCACCAGGAAATTATTTTCATTTTTTAAGTTTATATATATAAAAAAGAGAATAATTAATTCTTATGTCCGGGAATTATTTAAAAAATTTTTTATTCCTTTCTGGGTACTTTTTCTGATGGTATTGTTGCGGAAGAATATATAACTGGTTTCTACAACATTAGCATTGTGAAGAAGCAGCATTATCACCTTTTCATGGGTAAATTTAATTACATAATTATTAGCTAATTACATGATGATTACTTAATTGCATGATGATTACTTAATTGGCTGATGATTACTTCAAAACATGAGAATTAATTAATGCCCTTTAAAAATCCTCTCCTCATATTTTTCTCCAATTAACCCATTCTAAAAATTTATGCACGTATTTTGAAAAATAACATCTAAAGAAGGGGTGGCCAACCCAAATGATCTTGCGGGCCATTTTGGAAATGCATCATAACTCCGCGGGCCGCACATAAAATTATATATCCCCGTATTAGATTTAGACCCACTGTAGACATTTCTTTGGAGTGAAAAATTGAAACATAATGAGTTATTATTTTTGTGTTTACTATTATTCTTACATTTAAACATAGATAATACAATAACAATGATACTAAGCGCACACTGTGAAGAAATATTTGATACTAAAATGAAATATAAAAATATATAAACAGAAATGAAATTTTAAAAAAAATGAAATCATTAAAAATATTTATTTTACTAGATATTTTTTCATCCACTCATCATGAGTTCGCAGAATAAAATTTAATCATTCTGCGAACTGATAACTGTAAAAACTCTTAAATAAAACTGGCCATATCTGTCATATATTCGCAAGAATATTATTTTAAAATTAAAGTTAATTTTTTCTCACAATTTCGGCGGTTAATTTTTGAATATATGGATGCACGCATAATATGACTTTTCATACATTGGTTTTCACTACTTCGGTCTTTCACTTTTTTGATTATAAAATAAATATATTTTGTAAAAGTGTGATAAATCTCAATGTTCAAGACGGCCACGGGTTGCCCCCCTGATCTAAAGTATGAAAATGTTTTTGGAAAGGACGCAAATTATACATGAAAAGAAAAAAAACTCAACAAACTGTAAATATGTACACGATAGAGACCTATTATCTGTTGCTGCTATTAGTCCGAGGAGCAAAAGTGCAAATAGAACGTGCAATTATGCAGATGCCTTATTTGAGGTTGTTCGTACCAATTGAATTGTGTTTAATGAAAAATTTATGCTAATGTGGCAAAATGTGTACAAAGTAGCAAACCTTGGTGTACCTTGGGCATCCTTAAATCTGCTGTTGAAATGGCAGGTTAAATTATCTACAATTTAAAAAACAAATTTGCTGGTGGATAATAAGGATAATCTTGCAGTGAATAGAAAAATTGTTATTACCAGCAAAGTAAAATTTAAGATTCGTGCGTTTTAGAGCAAAAAAATGGTAGTTTTAACACATTATCTCCAAACACTTTCGTCACTAATTAACGAGTTAAAGTTCATTTTTACCATTTTTTTTAAAGAAAAACCAAATAACTTTAGTTACTCATTAAATATTACAGAAAAAAAATCAGTATCTTTATTATCACTTATACACAAAATACACATATGCACTTAATTTATTACAAAAAAAAGATCTTATTTCTATAGAGATGGAAATATATTAGTGTTATTGCCCAATGCCTATCTGTTAGCTACTAAACCATTAAATTAGAGAACTGCAGGTATGTAATAGATTCAGTATTACTTATGGTGCTACAATAATTTCGCATCGTGCAATTATATATTTATAGAATTTACACCATCCTCTCTTTTTCTCAAAAACATTAGAAAGATTTTCCGGCCTACTGATTTATAAAATTTATCCCCGTCTTTCACGCAGAATTTTCCGAATTCTTTATTGTAAATTAAAAATAAATTAAAATTGCAAATTAGAATTAGAATTGCAAATTAGCATTAGAATTAAATTATAAATTAGAATTAAAATTCAATTAGAAATAGAATTTAATTAGAATTAAATTATAAATTAGAATTAAAATTCAATTAAATTAGAATCTTAATTAGAATTAAAATTAAATTAGAATTAGAATTAAGTTAGAATTAGAATTAAATTATAAATAAGAATTAGATTTAGAATTAGAATTAAATTAGAAATTAGAATTAAATTGGAAAAAAAGAATAAATTAGAAATTAGGATTATAATTAAATTAGAATTAGAATTATGTAATCTTAAGCCAATCTAAGATTACATAACTGGTAATAGAATAAAATCTAAAAGCAATTAGAAGATGCTAAAATTTTATTAATTTAAATTATTTTTAAAGCATTAAGCATGATTTCATATTATTATCTTGATTAGAATTTTTAAAAAGAATGTTTAAGGGCACATTCTTTTCCCATTCCATAACTTCATTTCTTTGATCTCTAAGAAACTTTGACACAAATACTTTTGGTCAATTTCTCATAAACTTCTTTACTCTTTTTCGCATGTATTCTTTCACTGAGCATTGTAGTTGGGCATGTAGTATCTCGATACAAGTGAGGTCTTTTCATTCCATCTGCTTTGTTAAAGAAGGTCGCTCGGAACATTGTTCACATTCAAGCGTTTTTTCACTCTTTGTCAGACCGTTTTGTTTCGTCTCCATCCTTGTGAAGCATACATTGTATCTCATGATACCTTATCAAAAATAATGGCACCTTATCAACCATTATCATAGTTTAATTTTCATTGTTGATTCATTATTTGGTCTAGACAAATTTTCGTCTTGATTTATTGATCAAGGATTCATGCAGAAAGTTTTAATATTAATAAGGAATTAATAAATATGTTTTGTAAGACAATGGTGAAACGCATTTAAATACGTAAACCTAGATCTATATAAATGTATGCATTGGATTTCTAGGTCTAAACCGCATATTTCTAAAGTAGAAACACAATATAACTAACTCGGGAAATAAATAGCAGAGATATGATTTTTAATAAAGGTATATAAATATCAAAATGTTAAAAATAGAAATTTTCAGCATTTCCGTCGTTTGGATAATAATAAACGGAGGTTTTCCAAATATTTTCAGTTAAAAATTTGAATGTTGATGAGTGGTAATTTTAGTTTTGAAATAATTTTTATAATAGTGTATAATATTATGTTATTTTTTTCAATAGAGATATATATTGTTTCGAAAATAAATAGTTTGAAATAAGTTACATAATACAAAGTTTGTAATAAAACCAACTGTCAAATTTGTAAAATTATTAAAAATCAAACACATTAAATTATAAATTAGAATTAGAATAAAACTTAAAATTAGAATTAATCTTAATTAATTAGAATCTTTTTTTAAATTATATTTTTCTAGAATTAGTATAACCTAACTAAACTGGTCTCGTAACTAAAATAAATAAATATTCCCTCATAAAAAAAAGTTATTTATTGATTAATATAATCCTGTTACGATTAACAATATATTACTTTAGATTTCAAAAAGGCTTTTAGAAAATTTATTATTAAAATATAACAATTTTACTAATATTATAATATTATTTAGCATTCTACCATAACTGGACTAATTAATTAAATATGTGATGAATAATAAAGATAATACTTAATTAATAACGATATAAATTAATGATTAATCATTTAACCATATAATTAATAATAACTATTACATTTAATTATTAATGATATTAATTCATAAGTTAATTAATTAACGATATAATTAAAACGACAATATTTAATTAATAATTATATTAACTGACAATTACTTAATTAATCATATGGCTAAAATGATTATATTTACTAAATAACGATATTAATTAATGGTTAATTAATTAAAGGATATAATTAAAACTATAATATTTAATTAATAACAATATTAACTATGGATTACTTAATTAATGAATATAATTAAAATTATAATGTTTAATTGATATAACAGTATTATTTAATGATTAATTAACTGGCCATATTTCCACTACATGGTTATAAATATTTTTTTTTTTTTACATTTCATGATTTATAATTGTTTGAAATAAATCAAGTAAGGTTATTAATTTCCTTCATAGTGTATGTAATATGCCCTAATAGAAGTATATTTTAAATAGCTCCTTCTGTCAGATTTAATTAAATGGAAACAAGGTGATGAAGATCCAACCGACAACCACCTTATGGGTTATGTTTTTCAAATAGAGTTTCCAAAATTGGATGCAGTATAATAGTCCGTACCTGACATTTTCGTAACAAATAGTTTCAGGTTAAAGTTCCCAGCATTTCAAAACAACAGCAGTCATAGATATCATGCTTAATTGCAACAGTTTTTCCATTCAAATGAAGATATTATTTGCTTTAAAATTTAATGCATCAGTCAAAATACACTCATGTCCATAAATTAAGGATAATTCAGAATCACACAAAAATTGAACTCTAAAATAAAAATTTCACCTGTAGAATTATCACACACATCTTGAAGAAGAATATGCAAATTACAGGAACCACCAGATGGCGCTGATAGTACGTCACAATGACGAGAGTGTAAGAGAGGGGTATATAAGGAATGGTGGCAAAGAAGTAAAATTGTTCACAAGCGCTTTAAAAGCCTTTCAGTGCAATAACCGCATAGTTATGGCACAAACGAAGCATTTGGATGATTTTTTACGTGGTAGAATTATCGGATGACTGGAATGTGAACATACCCAGCTGGAAGTATCCGAGGAACTTGGAATCGATCAGAGTGTCATCTCCAGGCTTTGGCAACGATTCCAAGATGATGGTAATGTGAGTAGATGTTACAGCACAGGTCGCCCCCGAGTTACAACGCCAAATGAGGACCGGTATTTAGCAGTTACTGCCAAAAGAAACAGACGGAGCACAGTATCAGACCTGTCTCGTCAGCTCTCTTCAGCTACCGGTACGACAGTTTCAAGTCCGACCACGTACAGACGCTTAGGGCACATTGGTCTATATGCTCGTAGACCTGTCAGATGTATTCCACTTACCGCAACTCACTGTCGCCTGCGATTAACCTGGACTAGAGAGCATGCATTGTGGACACCGCAACAGTGGTCTTGTGGGATGTTTTCCGACGAGTCCAGGTTTAGTTTGCAGTCTGATTCTGGCCGGACTTTCATATGGCGAGCGCCAGGTACCCGCTACCACCAAGAGAACACCATTGAACGACACCGTTACGGTGGTGCAGGATGGCTCGTTTGGTTAGGAATTATTCTTGGTTCCAGAACTGACCGGCATGTTCAGAGTGTAACGATGACAGGCCACATCTATCGGCATGTCATTCTGGAACAACATGTATGTTTGTTTCGTGGCGCCATGGGTGCTGAATTTCTGTTTATAGATGACAACTCCCGGCCTCACCGTGCAAACATTGTAGACGAATGCCTTCAATTGGAGGATATCACCCGTATGGATTGGCCAGCATACTCACCGGACTTGAATCCAATAGAGCATGTGTGGGATATGCTTGGCCGACGAATTACAGCCCGTCAACCCCCTCCCACCTGTCAACCGGAACTTCGGAGGGCATTGCTTGATGAGTGCTGTAATATTCCCCAAGATCAGATTGATAATTTGATACTCAGCATGCCTAGGCGTTGTAAGGCCTGTATTGCATCGTCCGGGAGACATACTCCATATTAACCATCATACTAACCATGTTATACTGTTTTTTTTAAATAGGTTCTTTTTTGAAATTTGCTCCAGGGAGTAAAAATCGCAATTTTTATTAATTATGTCAAACATATAGCATCTTTTTTGCTCTTTACCTTTTTTTTAATAAATAGACTTTACAAATAAGTCAAATTTGTTTTGCTTCTGTCTCTTTCTTTGCCTGAACTTCATTATCCTTAATTTATGGACATGAGTGTATTATATATGTTTAGAAATTATTTTCTCCTATCTATTAAAATACGAATTCCTCGTTCGAAAGAATGGTTCATCATTTGAGTCTATCCACGAATGAATTAACTTTTGACTTTTTGTAAATAGTGGAAGTGTTTCTCAAGTAGCCCCATGAGTCGTGGATCGAAACAGGGAGTAATCAGAAGGAGAAATATCTGGAGAATACAACAGGTGGAATATAACTTCCCCTCGATGCATTTACGATTAACAATATATTACTTTAGATTTCAAAAAGGCTTTTAGAAAATTTATTATTAAAATATAACAATTTTACTAATATTATAATATTATTTAGCATTTTACCATAACTGGACTAATTAATTAAATATGTAATGAATAATAAAGATAATACTTAATTAATAACGATATAAATTAATGATTAATCATTTAACCATATAATTAATAATAACTATTACATTTAATTATTAATGATATTAATTCATAAGTTAATTAATTAACGATATAATTAAAACGACAATATTTAATTAATAATTATATTAACTGACAATTACTTAATTAATCATATGACTAAAACGACGAATTCTTGTTGTCTTGTATTGAAAAAAATCAAAATCTTGTATTGAAAAAAGGCTTTATTGTGACTTGCCTAGCATTCTGGTGGCCTGATGGTCAATTGGTTAGCGCTCTGGTCTTTGGTACCATATGCTTCAGGTCCGGTATTACGGATGCTTGTGAGTGGTTCGGTATCCACGTTAAACTGTAGGTCCCTATCTAATTATCCCAACGTGTGCAAAAAATTACGGTAGAGCGACAAACCAAACTTAACCTGCTATTATAACTGTTTTTCTTTGAATGTTCAACTAAGCGTCTCAACTGCAGTAGATAATGGACATTAGTAACGGTTATCCCATGTTTTAGCAGCTCATGTCTTTTTTTTTTTTTTTTTTTTTTCAGTTCTAAGGGGCTTTCAGTCTCTATAAAAATCAACTATTTTTAAATCATTTAAAACCTTTTTGAAAAGTTATGTCAGTTTCTGCATGTTCCTCGTAAAAGGCTTCAGCTTCACTTTTAATTCCAGAAAAGTAAAGCTTCTTGCAAATCTTCCGTTTTTCTGTACAATATTAAACATATCCAAAGCTAATAAGAAAAAAAAATTATAAATTTCAACGCAAAAAAATTTATCTAATAACGATACTAGTTACGCCATCTATTAGAAAACTTCCATAATTATTTAATATTGTTTTATACATGAAATACTATAAATTCATTGATAGTAATTTTTCCTTGAAAATATAATGTATATATAAAATATGGGGAAATAATTGGTTATGTTTTATTTTATTCAATTTGAAACATCATTTGCATAGCAATATCAATGTAACTATGTCACAAATCACTTAAGTAAGGAAGTATCATTCTCCTCCCTAAAGCATAGCCATCCTCATCTATCTCATTAAATGGAAGACAAATTGCCATGCAAAGTTTCAGACACGAGAAGCCCAAGCAATCTGGAACTAACCTAATGAAAGAACTCATTGATTACATATCGATCACCAAAAGTATACCTTCTGGGCAGGTATGTGATTCCTGTCCGATCTGTCTTCCTCCAAGTGATTAATTACAACTCAGCGAAATGATGAAGAAAGAAGGAAAAAAAAGAAAAAAGAACATCACCCATGGAAGGATTTTCTAAATATTCAATAGTCCACCACTTTCTTCTTTTTTTCCTGTCACTCACCTTCGACCTTAGTAATTCCTTCCTACTTGTTTAAAATAAGCATCTTCGATTTTGTCTAACACAGCCACCAGCTGTTTTGGTGACCTAATCAGTTTTCTTGAACACAATAAGAAAGTTTATTTATTTTTTTGTTTCAAATGCAAATGTTTTTCTTTGCTTATTGTATTGTCAGAGTGGTGTTAGTTTTCCTGTTCGAATAAACAAATAAGAGTTTTTCCTTTTCAGATTCGTTTTTGTTCTGTGAATATTTATGCTCTTTCTTTACTTTTATTTTATTCGACCGCATAGTCGTGTTTTTTTTCTATATTAAGTATAGGATTGTCATTAGTTATGATTTGAAATAATCTCAATATCAACACAAATGACATATTTCTTTTTATCATTAATCTAGAAATTTTGCGATGTTTTTCAATGTTTCATGTGTTTCTCCGATGTTTTTTTTAATGTTTCTTCTTCTTTTCCTGTCATTCTTACCTTTGACCTTAGTAATTCCTTCCTACTTGTTTAAAATAGGCACCTTCGATTTTGTCTGCCACACCACCAGCTGACCTAATCAGTTTTCTTGAACACAATAAGAAAGTTTTATTGTTTGTTTGTTTCAAATGCAAATGTTTTGCTTTGCTTATTGTATTGTCAGAGTTTGTGTTAGTAAAGTAAGCAAAAGACGAAAAGGTTTCTGTTTGAATAAACAAATAAGGGTTTTTCTTTTTCAGATTCGCTTTTTGTTCATTGAATATTTATTCTTTTTCTTTAATTTTATTTTATTCTACTGCATAGTGGTTTTCTTTTTCAATACTGAGTATAGGACTATCATCAGTTATGATTTCAAATAATCTCAACATCAACACAAATGACATATGCCTTTTTATTATTAATCTAGAAATTTTGCAATGTTTTTCAATGTTTTTTTTTTTTTCAATCTTTTTCAATATTTCTTCAATGTTTTGTCAAGGTTTCATATGTTTTTTCAATTTTTCATATGTTTTTTCTATGTTTTATTTGTTTATCAATGTTTTATATGTTTTAGCGATGTTTTTTCAATGTTTCATATGTTTCTTCAATGTTTCTTTTCTTCTTTTTTTTTCCTATCATTCTTAACTTTGACCTTAGTAATTTCTTTCCTACTTTTTTAAAATAAGCACCTTCGATTTTGTCTGCCAGCTGTTTTGTGACCTAATCAGTTTTCTTGAACACAATAAGAAAGTTTGTTTATTTTTTTGTTTCAAATGCAAATGTTTTGCTTTGCTCATTGTATTGTCAGAGTGGTGTTAGTAAAGTAAATAAAAAATAAAAAAAAAAAGATTTTCTGTCGGAATAAATAAATAAGGGTTTTTCCTTTTCAGATTCGCTTTTTTGTTCATTGAATATTTATGCTTTTTTTTTTTTTTTTTTTTTTTATTTATTTATTTTTTTTTTTTTTGACTTTTTTTTTTTTTTACTACACCATACTTTTCTTTTTCAATATTATATTAGGGTTTTCTTTTTGAAATCATATCATCAGTTATGATTTCAAATAATCTCACCATCAACACAAATGACACATTCATTTAACATTAATCTAGAGACATTGTAATGTTTTTTGTTTCATATATAATTTCTGTTTTTATAATTAAATTATATAAATTGACGCAACAAAATAAAAAGGCAATTTTCTACATAAGCAATGAAAAAGACATTACCATTTTAATTAATTTTTTTTTCATAAGTTATGAAAAAAAAAAACATCAACACAATATTCATTTAACATTAATCTAGAAAGTTTGTAATGTTTTTTTTTTTTGTTTGTTTGTTTGTTTCATATTTAACTTCTGTTTTATTTAAATTAACTCAACAAAATCAAAAGTATATTCTACATAAATAATGAAAAAGATAGTACCATTTAAATTCAGGTTTTTTTTTACATCAGTTATGATTTCAAATAATCTCAATAATATCAACACAAATAACATTCATTTTATCATTAATCTAGAAAATTTGCAATGTTTGTTCTGTATTTCTTATGTAATTTCTGTTTGTATAATTAAATTATACAAATTAACTGAACGAATTAAAAAAGTATTTTCTATATAAACAATGAAAGAGACAGTACCATTTTTTTTTTTTTTTCATCAGTTATGATTTCAAATAATCTCAACATCAACAAAACTGGTATATTAATTTCAGCATTAATCTAGAAACTTTGCAAGGTCTTTCTGGGTCTCATATGTAATTGAATTATACAAATTAGCTCCACAAAATAAAAAGTCATTTTCTACGTAAACAAGGAAAAAGATGTGACCTTTTTAATTTTTTTTAGGAAACAAATGAGGTTTCATCAATTGGCAATTAATTTAATAATATTTTTTCAAATAATTTTACAAATAAAAAGCAATAAAACAGTTGCTTTCTACAGTCCAGTCACATTAATGTGACCACCGCCTACTTTCGACATCAACGTGAAATAACGAATCACAAAAGGCAGGTGGCAGCACATTGCAGTGGAGTATATATAAAGGATGTCCTAGGGCATCGGAAAGCATTTCAATCGTTGGCGTAATGCAGAAAAGTAGTGAACTTATCGAACTTTCAGCGAACTTTGCTGCGCATGGGCCTCCGCAGCAGACGCCTGATTAATGCACCTATGCTGACTGTTGTTCATCGGCTACGAAGGCTGGAATTTACAGTCCAGTAGCAGAGGGGTGACAGGTGGATTTTTCCGATGAATCACGTTTCATTCTCCATCGGACAGATGGACGTTGGCGTATACGGCGTGAAACGTCTGAAAGCAAACACCCTGCAACAATTGCCGGAAGGATCCAAGCTGGAGGAGGGAGCATTATGGTTTGGGGAATGTTTTCCTGGCATTCACATCATTTTGGATGGCACGATGAATCAGCACAAGTACGTATCTGTCCTTGCGGACCACGCCCACCCCTACATGCGAATTATTTTTCCTCAGCATGATGGCATCTACCACCAGGACAATGCGAGGTGTCATGCAGCTCACAGTGTATGTGCGAGGTTCGAAGAGCGCCAGGACTCCCCTGGCCAGCAAACTCACCGAATTTAAACCCAATCGAGAATCTGTGGGCCCACCTCGATCGGGTTGTTCGCGCCATGGATCCTCAACCGCTTAATCCAGCGCAACTGGCCATGGCACTGGAGTCGGCATGGCTCAACATCCCAGTGAACACCTTCAGAAACCTAATTGACTCTCTTCCTGCACGTCTCGCAGCGGTCCGCTCTGCCAAAGGTTGCATTTAAATTATACTAATTACAAAAAAGTACTTAATTTTTATAATTTTTTATTCAGTGAAATGATACAGGCTTAGGATTTCATAATCATAATTTTTATAACTCATTTATTAATAATTTGTAGGAAATCTTTTAAAAAGAAAAAAATAATAATGAACACTAACGTACAAATAATCACAGTATTAATAAATATATTCGGTTTATATTTAGTTTTTATTAATTTGAGGATTTCAAAACATTAAAAATAAGGCTAATTTTAAAGTATTTTAATATAGCCAACTTCAGTGAATCTAGAAATGATCGCAATGATTCAATGAATCTAGTAATGATCTACATTACAAGATTAACCCAAATTAATAACTAAAAAATGTTAAATTCCTGTTTTTAATGCTAGTTTAAGCTTACTTTTTAATTTATTTATATTTTTTTAATTTAAAATTAGATTAAGATTAATTTTTAATTAAAACAAATTTACAAATTTTTAATTGTACACTAAGCATGCATAAAAGTAATTTAAAAAAAAATACTTTATTTAAAAAAATTAAAAATAAAAAGTAATTTAAAAAATATTTTTAATATATTTTTATATTTTTTTAAATTAAATTTAAAAAAAAAATGTAATGAATATTAAAAATAAAAAGTAATTAATTATTTTTTTTAATTTCTTGATAAATATCGATATTTATGTCAGTCTTATTGTAACATTGTCATTAAAAGGAGTAAAAGGATAAAAAGATTTCTACGAAATATAAGCATAAGGAAAAACACTAAATTTTACAAAAAAATGTGTTTATTATTCGATTTCTTCTATTAGCTCACATTCTCCCTATATATATCTTGTTCAAATTTTCAATTGTTCATAAAATACTTTTCACTCATCCACTCAAGTTCAAATACCTTTTTCTTGGACTTGTAATGGATGACACTGGATGTTAATACAGTTTTTACAAATATTAATTTATTAATTAAATTTAATTAATTAATTTTAGTTTTTTTTTTAGATTTAAGTTGCATGTATCTACCAATAAATGGCGCCAGATAAACTTAAAAAAATGAATGAAAATTATTTATAAAGGACTTTCTGCAATATAGAGAAAAAAAGTAGGAAATGACTTAATTTTTTTTTATATATATATATATATATTACTTGTTTTAAAGTTGCATTTGATATTGCATAGAAAAATATTTTGTGATGCAAACAAGCATTATAACACACACACATACATACCACACAATAACCAACCAAAATATTCACTAAATAAATATATGTTCTGAAAAGCAAGGAAATTTCTCATGGTTAAACCTTTCATTTTTCATGTCATATAATGCATGTATGTAATATAGAATATAAACGTAAACAATGCAGTGAGATCTTGACGATGTCAAAGAGTCGATAAATGCATATAATGTAATATTTTTTGAAGTACAAAGTATATAATTTTGTTATATTTCTATTATGTTGAGAAGCATAATGTGACATTGTAATGTCTTGAAAGGAAGAATATTTATTGTGAATAGTTGTACAATAGAAAAAACAATCATTCATCCATGATTACATTGACATTGGAAAATACTATTATATTTTTAATTTTTTTATTTTTAATTTATAAAATTATCGGTTTATGAAATGAAACTGTTTATTCGATTAACACGAGACGTTATGAATTGCTCAATTAACATTTTATAGTGAATTAATTTAAGAAACTGTTTATAATAAAACTAATAGCTTGAAATTTTTTTTAAAAAATCGATTAATTCACATTGCACATCTTATTTAAATTGATGTCTATTGTACAGAATATTTTTCCACATCTAAATGACAAAATAAAGTATAATATGATCATATTTTACTTATAAAGCTAATAAAAAAGGTTAAAAAAAAACTTTTAAGTAGTTTTTCAAAATGTTTAGTATAGAATATTGGTCTTAATCCCGAAAAATTTCAACAAAAATTCAATAAAGAGATATTGCATTTTATGAAAGATAGCGCCTTATTTATTTTTGGAGATAATTATCATTTAATATTTATCATTAAAAATTTATGCTTAAAATATCACAATCCTAACGTTATTCACAGAGTATATATCAAATAGGTTATTTAAAATAGTCATAAAGTTATTTAACAAATATAGAGCAATAACAGATATTATATAAAAAAAACATCTTTTCTCTCTTTTAAAATAATTTAATATAGGCATTGTTATTTGAGATGACAACAATGATGATGCAACTTCCGTAGCTCAATTTGAGCCTAATAAGAAACTGAACTGTGCTGCCATCTATGGTTGTTTTTTAAAATTATCAATAAACACAACAAAATTATTGTGAAATATTTTTAATCTAACTTTTAGTATATACCTGATAATCTTTATTTATTTCAATAGTATGCTCGCAATCATCCACAAATTCTAAGCATAATATTATTGTAAAGAGATGTCAATTTGCAAACAGTTACAATCAGATTATTAATCGTAAACAATATATGGCAGCTTCAATTTTATTTTCTATTTTGTAAGTAAATATATTGAAACAAAAATGATCAAAATTTAGTAATATGTCTTTTTTAAATAATTTTAAGGCTCGATGGTTTATTTATTTATTATATTTGTTTTTATTAAGCTATTGTTAAGGAGCAATTTTGTATTCAAGATAACAGAAGTAATGTTCCTTACAATATACCTGTGTTGAAGCTAAGACATACCAGATTCTAAGACATATTTGAGTATTTATGTATATGAAACAAAGATTTATATTCCATGTTCTTTTAAAAAACTTCATTGAAATTAAGAATTATTTTTACTTCTTTATAAGATATATATTCACAAAATATTATCACAAATAAAAAATCAAATTATTTATTTAAAAATAATTTTTGTCAATTGATATGAAATGAGATTACTTTTAACGGCAAAAAATCGATTTAATTTTTAATTTCTTATATAGCATTTCTATAACTAATTGAGGGACAATACGGCTTTGAAGAGTATTTCTTAAAAAAATGTAAGATTATTTTAATTTATGTTTTAATTTTAAGTGAGAAAATTTTAATAAAAAAATCTAAATATATTATAAAATTGTTATCTTTAGTGTCTCAATAAAATTTATAAAAAAGAATATTTTCCACACTTTTATAGTACCATTAATTCTTAACCTAAAAGCATAATCATAATAAATATATAAAATCTCAAGGATTCTAAGAAATCCTCAGACCTGATCTTTGTGGTCATGTTTACCCCCAAAAAATAATAAATAAAATATGAGATTGTACTACAGTATATTCCGAAGTTGATAACAAAGATACATTGTATTTGCTAAATATATTTAAAAAATTATGATATTTATTAGAATATAGAATTATAAATCTGAATTGTCATAAATATATATTGTGATTTAGTTCGGTACTTTATTTTAATAAAGCTAATAAATTCTCTAAATATATTTAAAAAATTATGAAATTTATGACAGTATAGATTTATAAATCTAAATTGGCATAAATCTTGTAATTAAAATTCATAGTACTATGTTTTAATAAAGCTCATAAATTTTTTGAGCATTTTAAAAATATTTAATCAGAAAATATTCAAGCTTCGCTTCGCATAACCATAGCACATAAATACATTACAAACATTGAATGATGAAGTTGCCTGTGCGTTTTTATTCATGTTAACAAAATATTATTTGTTATTTTATTAATTATTTCAATTATAATTATGACTAATCAATTAGATTAATTTTTAATACTGTGTAAAAAATTCTTTTTTGTAATTGTAGAGACTTATATTTTTCCTTAGAAAAATAAATTGTATTTCGTTATAGGTTTTATGTCATATATTAAATTCAGTTTTAATTTCTGTTCGGAGTATGTTATGTAATAGTAACGATTCACCATGCATTCCCATAAAAAGCTATAACCTTGAACTCAAAGTTGATAGATCCTAATTCCAAGGACAGGTTGATCCTTAAGTTAGATTTTGAACTACGCGCGTTTTTTTCTGCCTGTTAGACTTTGGAACAGATAATGTAAGAGGGAGAAAGAGAAAAGGGAGTGTTAGGAGTCGAGTGTAGAGTTCCAGTTATTACGCAGGGTACAAGAGTCGAGTGAAGCTTTCCAGGCAAAGAACGAACTGGCGTTTTAAGATGATTTTGTAAACATATAATTTATCATATAATTTTGGTTTGTGTGCTATGTGTTGCAGTTGTTTTCGCAATTATTTTAAGAACTAATTTAATTTTCATCCATGAATAATACTGTAACAAGACCACAGGCATATATGGCCCTAACTTTTACTGTAATGTTATATAGTGAAATGTTTAATAATTTATTTTTATTAATTATACTTCCTATATAATCAACTATTGTAAGTTTTTATTAAAATCATTAAAATATTTCAATAAAAATCAAACTAATTAAATAATATCTTAAAATAATAATGATTTTCATCATACCACATGTTTTGCCAAACGCATTTTTAAGTACCTTGTTAAGTATTGTCCCTTGAATTTCTTGAATACAATTTTAAAAAATGAGACGAGTAGGAGATAGATATTGTCAAAATAAAACCACATGCTATTGTAAAATTTCAGTTTTATTTGCAAAAAATATCAGCAATACGATTTACAAAGTTTATTATGTACAAAAAGCTTTGGGCATGCTCGTTGGTGATGAAAGCAATTGATCATTTCACAAGACTAGTTAAAATATTTTGTAGCTAGCATGAGAAACTTCAGAAAGCAATAAAATTCTTGCTTTGAAGCAATAGATAATGTTCAAAATTTTCACAAGAAATGATGACAAATGACATTTACAAATAATGAGTATTTATCTAGCGTACAACAACATCAAAACAAAAAGTGGTTCGTTTTTTTCAACGCATTAAAAAATGATATTGTATACAACATAATAAATTTATAATTAACGTTAATGAATTATTAAAATCAATAATAATCCAGGTATTAAATTTTTTTTATTTTTAAATTCATAAATATATATGATTTAATTTTATTAAGTGTCTATATATTAACATAGTTAATATGTAGATTGTTAATCTATATATTAACAATTTATATATTGTCTATATATTATATAAAATTGACATAATTAAAAACACATAAAAATGAAGATAAATGGTTTAAAATAAAATAAGTTATAAATGCTTTGAAATGCATTTATAACTTATTTTATTTTAAATTATAATATTGCTATAATTTATATCTAATAATAGCAATATTATAATTTAAAATAAAATAAGTTATAAATGTATTGTAAAGCCTTTTCTGTGTTTTTAATGATGTTAATGTTACAAAACCTCAGTTCGCCGTATTTTAAAAAATAATATAAATAAATCACAAATAAAAACAATTTTATTTTAAAGATTCAAGTCTAAAAAAATTTTGTCTGTCTTTTGTGCACACTTTGCAAATTAAGGTATGAAGGCAATTTTTTTTAATAAAATAAATGCTTTTCATTAGACCTTTAAAAAAAAGATGATAATAAAATAAAAAATTAAATATGACCTAGCCTTTACCTTTAAGGAAATATTTTCTCTTACATTCTTTAACAATGGATTCAAATACATCATTGATGCTCTTAAATTTTTATATACAATGTCATTTACTTATTATATTTATTATTTTTGATATTTTATTATCAATAAAATATGAAAACAACAAAACTTTATACCTCATTTCTGACAAATGAATATGATATTATCTAGCAAAGAAAATGGTATGCTTTAAGACACAGAAAAGCATCATACATTTAGAAAAAAATAATTGAATTTTCCCTGTTTTAAGAATTTTTCAATGCATCAGCTAAAGTTTAAGAAAAGATAAAAATCAAATTATGTGTACAATATAAACTCTTTTTTTAAATAGCATGAAAAGAAAGGATTTAATTTTTTTGTTAGACAAAGAGGTTTTATTTTCATATTTAAAATGAAACAACCAAATCTTCTAATAAAATAACCATCTTTATATTCAACTTTTTTTCCCCAAAAGCTTTGAATTGATTCCAATGCAAACAAGAACATTGAAATCTTATGCATAAATATATGGTAATAGCTATTTGTTTTAAGTATACTAAAGCATGGTGTTGAAATTGGACAATCTTTAGCCCACGAATCTTGATTGAGGCACTATAGGGGGTCGTCCAGGAATCACAGCTGCTGCCCTGTCAACGTCTTGCTCATCATGGAGATTTACGTCTGGTCCAGCTCTAAGATTGGCGTTCAGGTAATAAAAGTCTGAGGAACTGGGACATGGCACAGAATGTTCGGGACTGGCACAAGTGAAGGATAATTGGTTGAAAACAGTCTGGTTGCCGCACAAGAAAGACCAATGGAACATCTCGGCAGCGCCATTGTTGTGGACGACTTCGTGGCACACATGGAAGATTTGGCAATTGTTGTCCATGTCCGCGTAGTAGCCATTGTCGCTGCATACGAAGGTGGTTCGTACGTCCCCAACGATTAATTCAGCTCCATCCGGAAGATCGTAAGCTGCCCGTTTTGACTATATAAAAATAAGAAATATAAGAGTTTCAAAATATTTTACGCATTAAAAACTTTAACAAAATAAGTCATTTATTAGCATGGAATACTTTTTATAGATGTGTCAATTGATTTAAAACGACACATGAAAAGGAAGTACAATTCTGTCAATTCACTACTTTTAAAATTATGTTCTATCTAATTCATTAAAACTTATCTTGATAATATTTTTTCCTCAATTTTTTATAGATTGGTTATTTAATTTTCCTTAACAACAATCATTTTAAGAACAAAAAACAATTGCTTTTAGAATTTCGTCATTCGTCTTACCAATTTTGCTTAATATCAACCATTTTAAGAAAAAAAACTATTATTATTAGAATTCAGTCATTTGTCTTCCCAATTTTGCTTAACAGCAACCATTAATTGTAAAATTAGAACAATTATTCACTTATTAAAATACATTTTAAATCTTGTATGACATACTTAATAGAATAAAGATCTTTAAGTACCAATGACAAATATAGAAACCATTTTTTGTCAATTTATCCTTAAATAAAAAAACAATATTACAGAAATTTCAATTATTAAAAATTAATTCTTAAATTTGATTTGTTTTAAAAATCGAAATGAAGGAAAATAAATAAATTAATTAAGGAAAACTTAAAATGTAATTAATTTTAATTAATGGATAACAAGACTCTTATAATGAGAATATTTATGCCATTAATGAGAATATTATTGTCATTTTTACAAGATTATACACGCATACAAATTTAATTTCACAAATAATAATATAATTAAAAAAATATTAATATATTTTATTTCATATAGTTTTATATACAGAACTAATATAAAAAAAATACTTCATAAAAGCGTTTTAAAGGACATATTTAGAAATAAAAAAAAGTTGTAAAAGGATTTTGTTTATTTAAATTAAGAAAAATTGTTCAATTAAAAACATAAGAAGGGACTGCCCACCCCCTTCCCTCTTTCCATGATGCCACACGGATTCTTGTAATTGGTATAGATGTTACTGTAGACCAAGTGGGATAAGAAACAACTTAAAAATAAATATATTTTAATACTAATATACTTAGTATATTTATTTATTCATCTATTTTAAAGTTTTCAAATACTTCCAACGCTAATTTAATAACAGAATTTGATATTTAATATTATCTATTGAATAGAAATCGTTATTTTAACAACTTCTCTGCTCCAATGTATATCCGCAGAAAAGTTAATGAAATTTAACTCACTCTGGATCCGGCCGATGCAAACGCCAATCCGGACAAAACTGAAAAATAAATACAAATGTGGAATTAAGCATTAAATTTATATGAAAACTTTTGTTCTGTATTTAACTTTTTTGATTTATTTAATCAAAACACCTGAAAATGTGCATGTTATATCATATTTTATACAAAAGAAATATAATTTAAAATAATTCAGTTCAATATTTTTCATCCAATACAAAAAAACTATTGTTTATTTGATAAATATTCGATTTATGAGATTTAAGTTTTAAAATTTATGAAAAATCCTTCTTTTTCACCTTTGATATTTCATGGTAGACGTTAATATACATTTTGAACATTTTTCAAGTAAAATTTTACTATCATAAAAATTATATATGCAGAATATTTTAATATAATTTTGGAATAAGAGGGGTTTTAATAGGATGTTTTTTTAATATTTAAATAGATATAAGTTTCCAATAAACAAAAAAAAAAAACTTACGAATTAATGCAAAGGACACCTTCATGATGAGGAGAGAACGGGCTTGTTTATTCTGTAGAAAAAAATCGTTTTTAATTAAATATTTCTTTGACTAAATTTTTTTTAATTTAATACATATTGTTGTTGTTGTTATCGTGTCCATGGATTTAAAATATAATTATCAATGTTAGATCAAGTCAAAATTTTTCTCGATAGCGGCCGCAAGCAATGGCGCTGCTTCACTATACAGGGCCTCGATTGGCACCATACCCAATTGCAAAACATGGGGAGTAAGTGCTGGGCACTCTAGAATGTGCTTAGGTGTTAGGAAAGCGTTGCGGCAATTTCTGCAGGGGATGTATTCCCTGGTCTTGTCTGGGTGAATCTTCATCCCTCTGTAATGATTAGTTCTGAGTCTGCTAATAACTGATGTCAGCTTCCTAGGGCAATTAAAGTCCGTAATTAGTGGCTTCTTAAAGTTATGAGCAATTAGTCGGCTTTTGGCAACTGCGTTAGCATCTGCAAGTGTGATGGTAGTCCTGAGTTGATCATTGTCCCTGGCTTCTTTGGCTAAAGAGTCAGAGCATTCGTTGCCCTCAATGTTGACATGTGCAGGAATCCATTGAAAATGACATGATTTGCCTCTACAATGTAGAGTCTCTAGCAGAACATTTATCGCAGAAGTGATGTTAGTATCTCCATTTTTAATTGCTTACAGAGCCGACTTGCAGTCAGAAAAAATCACTAACCCGTCAGTGATGCCTGAGATATTTGAGTCATTTAGATATAAAGCAACAGCCTCTTTAATTGCTATGAGCTCGCTGGTGAAGTTTGAAGCTATCAGGCCTGTGTTATGGTGGTATTTACTTAGATTTGGAAGTAGAAAGAAGATGCCTGCATCTCTCTTATTGAGGAATTTGTCAGAGGATCCATCGGTGTATGCTATTGCAAGATTACCTTGTGAGAACTTATCTATGATATCAAGGCCTTTTTGTTTGAGAATGTTGGAGTCTTCTTTTTTTGAACAAGGTTGTAATAGCATATTCTTATATGTAAATTATTTATTATCTTATAATGTATTTCCTTTTAAAAAACAAAAGAATCAAACGTCAATAAATTTAGGTATCTGTATCTTTTACCTCGTAGGAATTAAGAAATTTGTAAATTTATAAAATAATTTGGATTTATATTAATATAAAATTAAATAATTCAGTTGTTATTTGCTTTCATGATTAATAAAGTGATGTTTTTAGGATTGTTTATAAAATAGAAGAAGATGTTTTACTCGTATGCAAATCCTTTAATGCAATTTTAAAAAAATTTCTGTTAATTAAACAATTTTGACAATTTTTCCAATTTTTATCATAAAATAAAATATAACTTTTACAATACTGACAAAAAATATTACTGCTACTCCCATGATAGTTGGGTTATTTTATTTTTAAAAAATTTGCTAGCCCTTTTTAATTTCAAATTTTTTTTTCTTTATGTATCAATAACAATATAAATTAACATAATGAAAGGTTAAAAGCCTGCCTCTAATTATCTACTTTAGTTTTTCTAACTTAAAAGCATGCAAGGTTGAAACACATCCTCAAACATCTCTAAATTATGATTGCTTAATTGTGAAATGCTAATTTTTTTATAGCCAATTACTATACTCAACCTTCAAGATTTATTTATTTATTTTCTTTTCCTGAAAGAATATTTTGAAAACATCTATCGTAGAAACTAAAATTTATGATTGTGTACTTGAAATTTAACTTGCAGCTTTAATTAAATTTATTTTAAAACATATTTAAATCCACTTATAGCACTTTTTGTTGTGACTGCTTTCAGAAGCGAGGAGATTCGATCGCCATTATAACAACATGGGTAAAAGTATTGGTAAATGTATATGGATATTGACAATCAGGCTGCTTATTGGGAGTTTTTCGGGGCTTTCCCATAAAACATGCAAATGTCTCTAAAAGTTCACTCTAAATTCCCCTTCGGTGGATTTTTCGTAATATATATAAGTAGGTAAGAAACTCACTGTTAAAAGCCCAAGAACAAAAATTCAATTAGCGAAATTATATTTGATAGCTTAAGACAAAAGATAGATGTGACCTAAAATTATTGCGGAATATGTAATCTCTTAATAATATAAAATAAATATTATTGTGAAAGTTTATCAGCCAGTATTGGTTTGGTTTGCCGCTCTGCGGTCATTTTTTGCACACTTAAGGCTAATTAGACCTGGACTTAAATTTTAATGTGGATTCAAAACCACTAATAAACATCTAAGTCATGGACAGAATTAGAGCCTGAAGCATAAATGGCCTATTGACCATCAGTCCGCTATCAGCCAGTATCATTTAACAAACTTCATTAATCTGGGTGCAAGGTAGATACATGAAAAGGATATATCTCAATAAAGGATTTATAAATAGTTGTTCGCAAGTTTCGCAACATTTATAATTACTTTTTAATAGTGGCATTACATGATATTTAATACTAAAAAAATTAATGATAAAATCGTCAAATGTTTGACTTTTTAATTTAAGATACTGGTTAAATGGATATAAATTACAAACAACTCCTTATTTCCACATCTAATACTTAATATGATTCAGTAATAATGTGATTGCTTAGCATGCAAGTATGTTGGTTTGACGCTCTACGGTAAGTTTGGCTAATTATATCGGCACCTACAGTTTAACATGGAATCCAAACCACTAACAAAACTCCATGCCACCGCCAGGATTCGAACCTGATGCGTTGGTTTCAAAAGGCCAGAGCGCTAGCCAATTGGCCAAGGGGCCGCTGTAAATGTGTTGGAATCGTTAGTTTGAAAAATGAGCAGATTCAGTACAGATTATGAAAGAGTTCCTGGCATTGATTCAGACAGTCTAGCTGAAATCTTTCGGGTATTTTCAATGCGTTAGGCAAAGTTTGGTTTTCGCTAAACCTTCTACCCCCTAGTCTCGAATAGGTGCGCCAGCTCCCAGGAAAGGCCTGTGTTCCACACGCGTAATGTACTACACACAATAACCAATCCAGAGGTAGCCTCGCATAGAAAATGGCATTTTCGTACTGAGTTGCATAGAAAAATGTTCCTTAAATCAAGTTCGCAAAATACTGATTCAATAGTGATTAAATTTTTAATCTTCTTGGCAAGCATCAACTAAGATTATCAAGGTAATTGTCATTGGAAAATAAAATATATATTCCATCAAGTCGTAATAAAAACGATTAGTTATTGCTTATAGTTTTCAAGTTGAGATTAAGTTCATTGCGTATATGAACTGAGATCATTACATTTAGATCCATAGCCCACAAGCGGATTTGAGTACATACTTCAAAGTTCGATTCCCGCTCTTTATATATACAATTCATTGCTTTGAAGATTTGATGGTTTGGTTTGATGTGTCACCCTACTGTCATCTTGTCCACACTTTAGGCTAATTAGACCGGGACCTACAGTTTAACGTAGATTCCGAACTGCCAACAAACATCCTTGTCACCGCCAGGATTTGAACCTGAAGCCTGTGGTACCAATGGCCTGAGCGCAAGCTAATTGGTCATCAGGCAGCTTGATGATTTGATGGAAATCGCTATAAACTATCTAGATTAATTTTCCTTGTTAGAATTTTCGGTGTTTTCTCTAAAAAATAGACAAAATCGAAACAAATATTTCTGAAAGGCATAGCACTGAAAGCATTTCTGAAATGCACTTCCTTCATCTTTTCTTAGAATATAGCATGTGGTATGTCTTCAATAATGTTTATATTAAAACAATTCTACCGTACCGGTGGTCAATGATACAAGTCAAATGCTTGATGTCGACTAAATACATATATCCTCATCATCGGCTCAACAGCCCCGTGGTGGGCCAAGATCTTCGGCCTACTGGCAGATTTCGATTTTTTTTTCTTTTTAATGGGTAGGGTTATCAATACATACTCTAAGGGTAACAACCATATTATGCCAGTACCAACGGTTTAAAATGCTTTCTGAGTCACTAAACACAATGGCAACACCGGGACTCAAACTCGAAGCCTGTGGCACCGAGTGCCAGAGCACTAGTCACTGGGCCATCAGGCCTTATTACATACATACGGAATAAAAATCACAACTTTTCCATTAACAAAAATTCTGTCATGAAATATTATAGATTATTAATTAGCAGTAAAAGCAGTAATCGAACTCACTTACATTAAGTTAAGCAGGGAAAAGAAATAATTTCCGATAATAAGGAGAAAAGGAAATGTTAACTCACCTTCCAAAAGCGTTCTGAGAGCAGAGGGATGCTGAGGATGGTGTAGGATCCTCCGTTTTATACTAAATTCTTCTCGGGGGTGACCTAACGGAACGGGTTATTCGGCCAATCAGAGCACGGACATGGATGCCCACAAGTGTGTCACAAATGCTTCCTTGTCTGTTCCACTCCGAAAGAGCAAAAATTTATAGATTTTTCATTCATTTTTCTCTTTTTCTTAAGAATTCGGTTTCTGGGGAATTTTATATTAAAATTCGCAACTTTAAAATTATTTAAAATGTAACATCCCTAAAACTGAATTATTCCTAAAACACATGTGTTATGTGAATAATGTTTGGACCATTATTTAATGATAAAAAAATTGCAATTTATCATATTTGTTGCAATTTATAACATTAAATTCTTGAAATTTTTAACATTATCTTCTTTTCTTTCTACAAAAATTACTTATAATTACTTATTACTTATTATAAAAATTACGTATTACTTATTATAAAGTTCATATAATTTATCTAAGCTTTTTATTGATGAAATTTTGAAATGTAACATAACGTTTCCTTGTAGATTTAATCTATTTGTTAATAAGCATTTTAAAATTAAAATTTTTTTAAAATGTATCTAATATAAATTTTTAAAAAAATCATATATATAAAAAACTACTATGTACTATTACTGTAAGAAATAACGATTTATGTTTAAATTTGGCATTTCTTTAAACTTAAAAATTTTAAGTATGGTTTTATTTAGCATAGTTCCTTGAATCGTTATTTTCGTAAAATGTTAATCTTTGTGAAACTAATCTTTCTATTTAAGGGGAGATTAATGTTTTACTTATAAATATTCTAATTAACTGTTATCTAAATTAAAAGATATTTACTGTAATGATCTGAAAATAAAAACAAATACTTCCTTTTATTACCTTCTATATATTTGTAAAAAAATTTTAAAAAGGTTATTATTTAAATATTTGAGCAGCGTTTTTTTAAATTCACATTGAGATAAAAAAAATCCTCTTAATGGCAATTTCTTAACATAAAGATGAAATTGTCTCAAAAGCATCAAATTGATATTAAAGCATTCGGAAAACATTTTTTTAAAACGTTTGGTTAAAAAAATAAATAGAAAAACATTTTTTAGACGCATAATGTATCCCAATTTTTATATGTTTTCAAATATTTTTTTTATTATTAATATTCTCATTCTATTTGCTATGATTTCTCAGAAAACTGTTCATGTCCTATGCGTTCATGTTCAATACTGCTCTCCAAAATGAGGTTCATTTAGTTTAACCTGAGTATAGTTTATGTTCCAATATTAATTTCTATTATAATTTTTACATCGCTAATTGACTTATTTAATTAACAGTAAATCTTGATCTTTTACAACACCTTTCTTGAAGCCAAGTTAAATATGCAGTGTTTCCGATATATATATATATATATAACATGTGCGTGCGTAGGTTTTTTTACAGTATTAGGCAAAAATATGAAGACAGGAAGGAGAAGTATAGGAAACACTGCATATTTAACTTAGCTTCGAGAAAGGTTTTGTAATTTTTCTAATTAAATCAAAAGTGTCAAATCAAAAACAAAAATCAAAAGTGTGTACTACAAAAACTGCATTGGCAAAAAAAGACACAAAAATGTTTACAGAATATACAATGACAGGATGTAAAAGCATGTTGAGCAGAAAACCCAAAAGAAATTAGTAAAACCAAAGTCTAATAAAAAACTCAAATGAAATTATTTACAACTCCCTGAGGATACTTTATTTAGAAACATGTATCCACAAGATGTTATATAAACCATGTTATCTTTGCTCACTAAATAACACGTAAGAAAAAAATATAGAAGAATTATGATATTTTTCTAATTTATTCAGGACAGATAGTGTCGGAACTTTAACAATTGAAATAGTTTATCTATTATAGTTAAAAAAATATATGATTTGCATTATATAAATTATATAAGTTTCACGGTTTTTTCATGTAATGTTCATCCCCTTAGCAATATTGTGGAAGTCATTTAATACAATTAACATTGTCTATTGTACAGGCATTTCAAAGGGAGCTATTGTCTGAGGAATTTTTGTATTGTTCTAAACCTTTAATTTTTTAACAATGAACTGCCGATTCCTTGTAACGCTCTTGAAAATTTTACAGACATTATCACATTTCTAGTATTTAATTTTTATTTACAAATAATCTTCAATTATAGCGTTTCAAAAGCTTTATGATTATCTTATATTAGACTACTGATTAATAATAGACTCTGTTCCGCCTTTACTTCCCATGTGGAAAGGCGATCCATTTTTTCCTGATAGTAATTAATATGCGTTGAAGTATCAACATTGAAATGAATATTTAATATGATTAACATTCAACTTTAATGTAATTGTTTTTAATTTGTATAGTTCATCATATATTTAACTTATCTGTGTTTTTACAGATTATCTTTAAAAATTTAAAATGATAAGACTTTGTGTTCTTTTAGATCAGAGTGTCCTAATGGATAGGTTGTTGGGTTTTCACATTAGTTCGAAACCCATATGTACATATAATACATCATATACATAATGATAATATTGTACATATGTATAGTGATAATACTGTATATATGTGAAGCCAAATTTTAAAGTAAAATACTAAAATTTTAAGTTTGATTTTATATTTGCAAGCTATTTCTAAAATAACTGTCTAATGCATTTTAATTGATGATCTCCGTCGTAGTCATCTCCGTAGTGATAAATCATAAATAGTGTTGGAATGGTAATTGCTGCACGAAACTTCCTGGCGCTAGACTAACTAAGAAGGAAAGAGAAAACAACCCACCAGAGCACAACTCTGATCCAAACTTACTGAAACTCCCTCTAAATGAAAAGAACAGAATAAGGTATGCAAATTTGCTGGTTCAGCGCGAGACACCGTCATGACTAACATTATCACACTAGGTGAAGAAAAAGCAATGTGCATTGCTTTCGTACTCTTTGAACAACATGCCCCTTACAGGTAAACAACGAGAGAAATTGCAAATAATTATTGCCTGAATGGACAAAACCTCGCAGTGACATTGCGTGCTTTCCTTCAGAAACACATGGGTTACACCGAGGCCCCTGTTCTACAACAGCTGTAAGCGTTACGCAAATTTGAAGAAACTCCTTGCGATATGATCGATCACTGCCTGGACGACCTTCAATTCCTGTCGAGAAAGTTCTAGAAGTTCATGAGATGATAAGCGAAGTTCATCTTCCAAGTGCATGAGGTATTTCACGCATTCTACAATTGGCAAATTCTACTATCCGGAAGATTCTGCACTCTATTCTCCACAAGTTTTCGTATCGGTTCTAGCGTATCCAGATGTTTGAAGCCTGTGATAACCAACTACGATTAGATTTCGTGAACAAATTCCTCATCCGGTTTCACAATGATTACAGTTGGCCTTTACGCATTCTGTGGACGGATGAGGCCCATTTCTCGCTGACTGCTAACGCTAATTGGAAGAACTGTGCTCACCGGATAGAAGAAAATCCAAATGATGTGATTGCACTTCCGTTACACGAAGAAAAAGTGACTGTATGATGTGGGAAAATCAAACACCTTCTTCCTTTGCCTCTACTTTTTTGAAGAGATTACTGTCGAAGGTCTACAAACGTGTATGGTAACGAGTGTTCGTTATCTAGAAATGTTGACCAAATAATTTCCGATTTGCAACAGAAAAATGTTTTATCTAACATCATATGGATACACGATGGCGCTCTTCGACACGTAGGGTTTTCTGTAAAATGTTACTTAACACAACAGTTTGGTGAAAGTTATCTCCCACCATTTCATTTTTCCGCAACTGCCAAGGTCCCCCTATCTTATTCCCATAGATATCTGATTGTGGGGATATCTGGAATCCAAAATGTATGCATCTAATCTGCAAACTGTATCAGATTTAAGAAATGTCTTCAGACATCAGGTTCAACAGATTCGTCTTGCTATGGTACATGTTTCAGTGCTATTCATTACATATCGCATGCAGAGAGTCATCATATGTGAAGGAGGTCACATAAAATACTTTGGTTTCTGTAGCTTCTTCGCCGTTATTAGTTGTTCTCACTTTTCTTCTTTGTCTGTCTAGCACCGGCGATTTTCGTGCTACATTGGTGATTCGACGCTATTTTTGGTTTTTTCGCTAAGGATATCACATTCCAATAAAAAAGTAGGTGTTGCGATTTTTTTTCATATGATTAATGAGCTCATACCTCAAAATAACTTAAATCAACTTTTAAGAGATACCTTAAATCTGCTTATATTTATAATCATCCTGTATATTACGTACAAGTAAGATTTAGATACGTGGTTCCCAACACATTAACCTTTTTAAAAGCTTCATAACTACTAAGTAAAACTTTTGAGCTAATTAATCTACAGGAAATGATGTCAGTTTGGCTATCTGCATTGTTCCCTGCCTTGTCTCTAAAAATAAAATTATAATAACTGTTAGTTTAACTGCAATGCTTTGTGTGAGAAAGCAATGACTTAAACACAAAACATTTTTACAGCTGTATTCCCTTGTAACTGTGCTAATTTGGCTAATAACTTCTGATATATATGTGGAGATGTGACATTTGATGCCTAATGTGCTCCAAAAAAAGGGAAGAAAGCTTGGAATGTTTTCGCCCAGTCACAAAGAGGTATAATAAAAAAGGTATATCACCTATATTTCTGTTTTCTTCTATTTCTGACCTGTATTTTTTATTGACGGTCCCTGGGCGCCACATGCTTGCTCAAGCAAATTTTAAATACTGCTGAGGACAAGAAAAGATGGCAATGGAACATAAACTTCCATCCATTCTAATCGGAAACGCTGTCTATATGAAATAAATTAATGAATAAGTACAGATAGCATATTTTTTCGGGATTTAAATGTAGTAGTAGTAACTCTTCTCATTAGTATTAAGTTAAGACCTACGAAGTACACCTGATTTTTATACGAGTGGGACTGTAGAACTAATTTTGTAGAATGCAAATTTTGATTGAGTGCTCCAAAAAGATGCCAAAAAGCTTGGAATGTTTTTCGCGTAGTTACAAAAATTTTCTTAAGAAATATGAAGTCAACAAAATATAAGAATTTAATTATTGACCTATCGTCTGCGTACAAGAAATTTGGTTGCACTGTGCTTGCTGTTTCACAACTTGCCTTGACTTTTGCCAACTTGCCTTGTTTCCCAACCAACTTGACTTTTAAGTTGTCATTTGGACTTCTTTCTTGAAAACTAAATACATTTTCACCAAGAAACTATTAAAATTTAAAAGGTAAAATGATATACTAAACTGTTGACAGTTTAATGATGGACAATTTTCAATGATGGTTTTAAGAAACTACACAAGAGATCATCCAAGAGACCCCATAACATAGAATAAACAAAGTACAAGTCTTTGTTAACACATTGTTTCATATTGAAAACATTAAGTTACAAATATCTTAGAAATCGGAGCTAATTATAAATTTTCACTCTCACATTCATGTTCAGCAACCCAAAATTAATAAACAATGATTATTTTAATCACTGAGAAAAAGTTTTCATTGAAATTTATTGTCCTGTGATATTCGGTAACACACTTTCATAAGTTGTTGTTATCGTGTCCGTGGATCTAAAATATGATTATCAAAGTTAGATCAAGTCAAAAATCTTCACGATAGCGGCCGCTAGCAATGGCGCCTCTTCGCTATACAGGACTTCTCTTAAGTTGGCCTCGATTGGCACCATACCCATTTGCAAAACATGGGCAGTGAGTGCTGGGCTTAGAATGTGCTTAGGTTTTAGGAAAGCGTTGGGGCAATTTCTGCAGGGGATGTATTCCCTGGTTTTATCTGAGAGAATCTTCCTCCATTTGAAATGATTAGTTCTGAGTCTGCTAATAACTAATGTCAACTTCCTCGGGCAGTTGAAGTCCGTGATTAGTGGTTTCTTAAAGTTATGAGGAATGAGTCGGCTTTTGGCAATTGCGTTAGCATCTGCAAGTGTGATGGTAGTCCTGGGTTGATCATTGTCCCTACACTTTCATATAAAATGACTGATTAAAGACCATTAAAAATTTGTATAAAGAACAAGAATTCTGAATGGAAAGTTTCTAAATCTTTAACCTGGTTTACAGAATTAACCAATATATACTTATGTGATCTTTTTTATTTTTAACAAAGAATGCTTAAAAAAATACGTTAACTCATAATATGAGAATGTGTCAGGATTAATACTCATTACACTGATTATGTAAAGTAGTGAAATGAAAATTATTTGACTAATCAAATATTTCACTTTGGCAGAAATACAAAATATTTGTATTCAGACAAGCAATTCGACTCAATTTAATTGCAATCAAATTAATTTAATTTAATTTAATATTCTTCTAAATTTTGTCCGAAAAATTAGATATTCCACTGATTAAAAGATCCATGTAAATCCAGATACTATTGTTACATCAAAACATGACCTAGAAAACGAAAAAGTGTAGATTCTACTTCTTATATAATTGAAAAGAAACCAAGAATACCTAGATGTTGCAACATTATAAAATTTCTTCAACAAAATTATACTAGAAATTCGGAACTTTTGAATTTTATGAACTTATTTTTATTTACATTGAAATCCAAAAAAATTCATTAGAAATAAGAGGAGAAAAATTACTCTATTGAATAAGCAGTATTTATTATTTTAATTAGTTAAGTTAAAAATTCTATGAATGCCAACAGCATGTTTATGCATTTAACACATAAAAATTGAATAATGTAATATGATTAGAATAAAAAAATAGAGATTTAAGAACTGGATATGAAAAGGGATCAAATTATTTTTAGTAATTTTAAATAAATCGTTCAAGACAGGATCAAGAATAATAATATAACCATAGTTATAGGTTTTTAGAACTCAACATCAATAGTCAGTTTCCTTCTACAACCACTAGAATAAAGGATATAAAGGATTTTTAAAAGGGGGTTAAAATACCATATGCTTAATATATATTAATATTAATTGTTAATTAATTATTGCTTAATAATTATTTCTTTATTTACAAAATATTATCAAAAATAATTACTTTTTTGTACTTTCTAATTATTAAATTGTTTTATCTATCATATTCTTATTACCACATCTTTTCAGAGTGGCTTGGAGAATACCAGATAATTCAGCTATTTATATTACGAACAACTCTTTTTAAGTAAAAGTTTATTTACTTGTGGAAATGTTTGAATATATGTTATTATTTTAATGTAACAGTTACTAAGTTTCATTTTAAATAATGAATTGCAGATACAATTCTGTTAAAAAGGGTTATCAAAGGCTTCCATGCTGTATACGGATGAAGACTACACACATGTAATTTTAATGAAAGCTATCTATTTGATAGATTGATACATTTGATACATGCATTTGATGAAGACTACACATTTTGCAATATTACAATATTGTCTTTAATTATTAGAACAAATCATAATATCCCTTACTTAATTCACCGTAACACTTCCAGATTGTATTTAAGATTCAGTACCAGTTCATAAGAGAAAATAAAACATATTACTACATTGCATAAAGTATTTAGCTCATGTCCATGAATTTTTAAGAAATTTGCTCAATAATAAATGATAATGTTATAAAGAATGCAACTTAAGAAAATTGCTTATAAAACTGCCCGAATTTGTAGATGGTGATTATGTAGACTAAAATTAAACACATTTTGTAGATTGAAAATTTAAATTATTTTACATAAAAACGATTTGAATATAGACGATCAATTATAAAGTATTGTTAAAAAAGCCTTTAACTTCGATTTGAATTTAACAGTCGTAATACAAATTGTCCAGTAGAAATTGGTTCATCGATTTTGCTTTTACAACACAATGTAAATAACCATAAAACCTTTGTAGTCTAAGTTAAACTTGAGAAATATTACATACTTATAATTATGTCAGAAAATTTTTATTAGTGCATATGAGCACCATTTTTGGCTCAATTACTGTACTGTTAAATTTTATATTGCTACCATGTGCTTCCGGTATTGAAGACATTGTAATTTTTTTTGTAGTCATACAAAATGCTTTACTTTAAACTAGTGTTTATGACATCAAGATAATATCTATTTACTTTCTTCCAAAAACATTCATGTAGGGTGTTATATTATAATTTGTTCTTTTAATATTTTTTTTATTTTAATATTTGTGCCTTTAATTACACCAAACATAAGCAATAAATAATTTTTTTTTAACTTTTTTATGATACATTTACAAATTTTTTAATTCTCATATTTAACAATGATTTTAAATGAAATTTAAAAATGTTAAATTTCAAAAACACTATGAAATTTTTAAAATCTTTTTGCTGAATTTTGGAATAGAATACTTAGTTACGTCAGAAAAATTTTTATTAGTACATATAAACACCATTTTGGGCTCTCAATTACTTTGTTAAGTATTATATTACTACCATATGCACCCGCCGGTATTGAAGACATTGTAATTTTTTTGTAGTCGCACAAAATGCTTTACTTTCAAATATTGTTTATGACATCAAGATAGTATCTATTTACTTTCTTCCTAAAATATTCATATATGGTATGATATTATAAATTGTTCTTTTAATATTTTTTTTATTTTAATTATTGTGCTTTTAATAACACTAAACATAAGCAATGAAAAATATTTAAAATCTTTTTAAAATGCATTTATAAATTTTTTACTTCTCATTTTTAACAATAATTTTCAATTAAATTTAATTAATTAAAAAAATTTTTAATTTAATAAACACTACGAAACTTTTAAAATTTTTTTACTGAATTTAGGAATAGAATACATACTTAGGCCAGAAAAATTTTATTAGTGGATATAAGCATCATTTTTGGCTCAACTACTTTACTGTTAAATTTTATATTGCTACTATGTGCACACGGTACTGAAGACATTGTAATTTATTTGTAGTCATACAGAATTCTTTACTTTAAACTAGTGTTCATGACATCAAAATAACTATCTATTTACTTTCTTCCTAAAATATTCATATGGGGCCTTATAGTATAAATTGTTCTTTTAATATTTTTTTATTTTGATTATTGAGCTTTAATAACACCAAACATAAACAATGAATAGTTTTTTTTTTTTTTTTACTTTTTTATGATGCATTTACAAATTATTTAATTCTCCTTTTTTCAACCATATTAAATTACGCGTTTGTTGGAATTTTTAAAAATATTTTTGCTGAATATTTTGAATACTTTTTTGAATTTAATAATAGGCTTCTAAGCTATTTTATTTCTAAATTTACCAATTATTAGAATAGTTACATTAGTTACATTTAAATATTACTTTATGTAAATAACAAAAGACCACACGTGTTTCTTTTGAAATGCTAACTTTATTAACAATAACAAAAAACAAGTGGCATTATATAAAACAAATTATATACAAGCATAGGTGAACAAATACGCGCAAACAAGTAACAAGATATTTTACAGTTTAGAAAGAAAAAAACAATTTTCCATCTTCCCCAAGCAACCTAATGGAAAAGCACAGGAAGCTTTTCTCGCCGAAGCAAACCTAGTAAACTACACAAACAGATATCGCAGTCGTTAACACAGATATGGTGGTAGATGATGTCGTCAACCTGCAAGGTTTGTCCTCAATCAGGCCTTGGATGTATCTGCACAGAAAAACATTTAACAGTGATTAAAATGTAATTATAGAAAATTAAAAAATAATACTAGTTAGTCATAGTAGTTTATTGAAAAAAATAACTTTGTATTCACGATTTAATTTGAAGAAAAAGTAAATACTATTATAGAACATTATAATTTTAAGATTACCATATCCTCTTACTTTGAAGATGTTTGTATGCATAAAATTAATCACATTTTTGTATACAGGACTAAAAGGATATGCTCGTTCTAAATTTCAATTATACTTTGTAAAAGATAGTTTATTGATAAAATACGTCGTTAAATTTTTTCTGTATTATTCTACATAGGTCTTTTTACATTTTTATTAACAGTTATTTACATGAAGGGTTATTGTTAAATTAAATGAGGTGTAATGCTCCAATTTAAATACATATAGTAAGAAATACATTAATCTAATGTATTCTTTATTATAGCATTATATTGTAATTGGGGCTTCATAGCCGAATGACTAGAGCTCTGGCGCTCAGTGCTGCAGGATTAGAGTCCCGGCAGTGTCATGGATGTCTGTAGTGGTTCAGAATATACTTTAAACAGTAATTTCAGGTCTAATGACGGTTGGAAGTAGGGCTACTCCTTAAAAAAAAACATCTTCTGTCTGTAAATCTGCCAATAGGCAGACGACCTTGGTCCACCATGAGTTTGTTGCGCCAATGAAGAAGAAGAATATATTGTAATTATTCTAATGTATTATTTACCATAATAATGTATTCTAACGAACTTTTTATTAATTATGTGCTTTTCCATAATTCTCTACAAGTTGCATTCACATTAACTGGGATTGAAATATATGCCCAAAAACATCTGCTTCATACTTATAATATACAATAATGCATGAAAGATTGTTCAATTTGTAATTACTATTTAATTTGAGCACATTTTATTTCTAATGGCCAAACTATCTACAGATTAAAATAAACTGAATTCTTTACAGTAAAGCTCCATTTCATATTCAAAATTAATTTCTACATTTTAAAATTTTGTGTCCTACCAAACTATTGGAAAATGTATTTAGTTCTGAAGCTGCACTCACCGTTGGAGCAGGTATGTGAGTCTTATGAATCTCCTCAACCTCTGATGGGCGGTCTTGGCTGTCCACCACCAGATGGCGCGAAAGGCTGTGCTGGTCTTCCAGGTGTCACAGCTGCTGCCCTGGCAACATCTTGCTCGTTGTGGAATGGTACATTAGGTCCGGCTCCAATGTTGGCGTTCAGGTAGAAGAAGTCCCTGGCAGCTGCGCAAGGGATGGCGTCTTCGTAACTTGAGCAAGTGAAAGAGAACTGGTTGAAGACTGTCTGGTTGCCGCACAGGAAAGACCACTGGAGCATCTCTGCGTTGCCGTCGGGCTTGACGACGGTTTGACAGACGTGGAAGATTTGGCAGTTGTTGTCGATGTCAGCATAGTAACCGTCGTTGGCGCATGCGAAGGAAGTTTTGACAGCCCCTACGAGAAGCTCAGCGCCGTCTGGGAGTTCATATGCTGCTCGTTTGGACTATAGAAAGGGATAAGAAATGCATTGAATTGTATTCAAATATTAAATAAAATGTATTAGTTAAACTAGTTTTATCATTGGATTTATTGGCTTAAAATAATGTAATTAGCTATCGCCAAACGTGTGCGATTTAACATTAATTTATTTGTTACAGAAAGGGATTTTAAATTTTTGGTGATGCATAGATTTAATACATGGCCTCATACATAGTTGCACTATTTTAAATCTATTTTAATTTTAAACTTCTGAAGTTATTTCCTACGATGCATAAAAGAAAAACTTGCCGAATTCTAACGAAAAAATCTTATAATAGAACGAAAACTTAGAAACTTCTGAACGCTACAACGTTCAATTTCTAATTTTTCCTCCAATTTCTAATATCAACATTCAGTTTGTAATTTGCAGACATTGTTTCATAGATTTACACTTTGGATTATTTTTAAATGCATATTTATTTATTTATTTATTATCAAAAGGAGTTTAAAAATAGCTAATAGAGAATTTGAGGCACTAGAGGTTCGAAGATTGGAAGCGATTAAGTTGGAATATTGTAGAGAAAATTGTAACTGGTGGAAAAAAATCCGTTAACTACATGGGGAATTCATCAATTGCTAACATATTATTACATTAATTCAAGCTTTAATTGATTACGTGATATTATTAAAAATAGGAGAAAAATAAAAATATGTAATATTGATGAAAATAAAGCATTATACAAATCTATATTAGAGTAAATAAAACAAAGCATTAAATTTTCCTTTAGCATATATATTTACCTTATAACCAAGAAAATATGTTTTGACGTTAGCAAATAATTACTTCGAAAATGAATGGGCTAGTAATAACATTATAATTTTAAACACTAATTGCAAATTTAGACTTGAGAAAAAGTTTACTGAATTTTTAATTAAATATTTTTATCATTATAAGATATTGTTTTGTTTTAAATGGAACTTACTCTAGATGCTGCGAGTGAAAGGGCCAATCCAGACAAAACTGAAAAAAAGAAAAGTATTGATAAAATAAATTGAATTAAATTAAACTTGATTTTAAAATGCATTGTAATATTAAGAAATTACATATGTAGCGTAAGAATTTTTTTTTCTCAAGAAAAGTATTAAATATTAACGAAAATATGGAGACAAACTTATAAGATGAAATAAATCAAATATATCCTTCCTCCAATTTTTCAATAAAGAAATATTTTGTTTAAAGTTTTTATATTAAAAGTTTCTGAATCATTGAATAAAAAAAATAACTTTTTCACTTTTGTAATTTGTTAACTTATTAAGTAAAAAAAAATAGTTTTCTAAATTACATGATAAATTATATAACAGAAATTGTTTTAATGTAGATAGTATAAATAGATAGGTATTAAATATATAATTAGAATATAGGAAATAAAAATGAGTTCCAAATACTTACAAATCAATGCTATAGACAGATTCATTTTTACAGAATGACTGGTTGATCAACCTAATGGAAGAATTTGTATTGTTAATAATGTATAGCATTACTGTAAGCGTTGTATAACATTAATGTATAATATTGGTACAGTTTATCACCTTACTTTTCACTCTGTGTGCTTATGCTTTATTGCAGTTATTAATCTGTGATTGAGCTTTATTCTAATTATTGCGCTGTGCATATGCTTTATTGTAATTATTAACTGTGCCTTATGCTTTATAATTACTACGCTGTACTTGTGTATTATTGTAATTACTACGCTGTGTTTATGCTTATTTATTTTGCTGTGTGCTTATATGTATTATAATTGCTGCACTGTGCTTATGCTTATTTATTATGCTAAGCGCTTATGTGTTATTGTAATTATTACACTGTGCTTATGCTTATTTATTATACTGAGTGCTTATGTTAATCTCTTAATCTATCTCGTCTTTACATTTAACAGTACTTCTATTCTTTTTAACTGACCTGAATAAAGAAATCTACAATTTTTAAGAAAATTTATTGATCTCTTTTAGATATATTATAATTTAAGTTATATAGATTTTTTCCCATCCATAATTTTCGCCTATGTATTAACTTCAATCTTAAATTATAAAATTTAATTCTACACTTTACTTTCTTGTAAATATTATTTATAAAAGATATCAATTTGTTTGATTACATTAAACATACAATGATATCTTTACAATATATAATGGATTTTAGTACAGCCAGCATACAATTTGAATCCAAAATTAAAAACAATGATAATTATAAATATTTTTTGGAAGTTTTGCAAAAACTAGCAAATATATATATATTTAACTCAAATTCAAGGATTTACAAATTCTTTCTATTAAATATTTATTGTTAAATCCTTTTAATTAAGAATATAAAACCAAAACCAAATTCTATGTTTACATAATTATATGCTTTTTATGATATCCCTCAATGCATCTGTAGAAATTCAATATTATAAAATCATGTTAATTTATATCATTATAACTTGTTTATTATAAAGGAAACTCTCTTTCTTTTAAAGCCGGTAAATTGATTCTTATGTGTTTTTGAACTAATACGGATTTTTATAGCAAATTCAGCGTTACTCGAGATGGAACTTCTGTTAGTTTATACTTAAGAGGGAGAATGGTTAGTAGTGACTTTCTGGAGTATTTCTAAGATTAAACAGATTAGTATTTCGTGTTAAACATGATTAAAATCAGCAAAACAACCACACACTCAGCTTAATGATGGCGAAGCATATTGCGAAAACATGTAAATTTACCTGTTTACCCAAATAAATAACCTGTTTTTCTGAATCAGTTACAAGTTTATTAATTCGATGCTTTAATTGATCAAACTATGTTGGTATAGTTATAAATTGTTGCAAATTATTACATGTCGTTTTCAATTCAAAATCAAGTGTAGTTTTTCTCCTTTGATGTATTTTTAAAGCTAGTTAATAATAAGTTCGCATAGTTTACAGCTAATTAATAAATAAACAAAATGATTCACAGTATCGCCTACCCTCTATCACTACCCAAAAATTATTTTTGTTTTAGAGAAATTCGTATTTATATAAAATGCCAAAATATGCGAAATAGCCAATCTTTTATATCTTTTATACAAATACGAATTACAAAATTAAACTTAATAGGTTACGTTTTTGGCTGCAGTTTTAATAACATTTTACTGAATCTTATTTCAAATATGCTCCAAGTAATGATTTGGCACTCACGAAAATTTTGTATTGAAAGCGAAATGTTTTCTTATAGCTGGTTTTAAATGCATTTGTTCTCACACAGAATCCCTATTCATATTCTTTTCAACTGCAATATAGGGTTTCATAGGTATTAAAAGTAATAAATATTTGCAATTTATTACAACAGTAAATATAATTTTTAAAGTTAAAATATAAAATAGCAGTATCCAATTTGAAAGTGTAATCCAAGTATTAACAATATACATTTATGCGAGATATTAACACAACATGTGTTTAAAAATATACAATAAAAACCAAAAAAAAGGAACTCATTGTGGTTCACATGTGTCCCAATATGTACTAAAAACATGTAAATAAAATATACTTAAAAAAAGTTAGTTAATTTTCATAGATTATTTAGATAATTTTCTTTTAGATTGATCATTTTATTAGATAATTTTTACACAGATAATTTATATTAATACTTCTGGTAATACCCATTGTATTTAAACTACTCCAAAAAACATTATTCCGTTTAAACTTCTGTGGAAAATTTACACATGTATCATATAATGGGGCCTTATGGTCGAGATATTAACGCTTAGTGCCATAGATTTCGTAATCCTAGATATTTGTAGTGATAGATATTTAGATATTAGTGATAGATGATAGATATTTTCCTTAGATATTTGTAGTGATTCGGAATCCACTTTAAATCGTATATCTCTGTCTAACAGAACCGTAGAGGTTCAGACCGAAATCCATTTTAAACCATAGGTCTCAGTCTAATATGTCTATTCGGCGTAGGGCTGACAACCCTACCCTGTAAAAAGAAATCGTCTCCTGTCTCGAAATCTATCAGTAGGAAACAGCCACGAGCCGTACAACCAGGGAGTTAGTTATTTAGTTACATATATATAAGTTCAATAAATATTTATCAAAAAATAAACATAAATTTCAATTTCTAATGTCTAACACAATTAATAACTATTTAATTACAGAACAAACTGCGACACTCAGAAGAATTAATCAAAACTTTAAACTATTGATTGCTTATTTCAATTTTTTACCATTCAGACTTTTTAAAAATATCAGACAGAAATAATTTCAAACTCAAATAATTCGACTCAATAATCAACTTCAAACTCAAATGATTCAACTCAATAATCAACTTCAATTCAGCAATCAATTTCAACTCAAATAATCGATAACTTAAAAGCTGCCAAACAACGAGTTCACCGATTTAACAAAGAGAGAGAGAAAAAAGAGCAACCACAACTCACCGATGCTGAGAAATCCCAAAGGAGCGAAGAGGATGCTGAAGATGATGCTGGATCCCGAATCACCATCCGTTTTTATACCTGAAATCCCCTCTCGGGTCGCCTGACGAAACAGGTCATTCGACCAATGAAATCACGAACACGAGTTGACCACAAGTATGTCAGAAACTCTTTCTTGCCCGAACGAGTCCTCTCCGTGGACCCGTTCAGCGGATTAACAGTAAAAAGTGGTTTTTACTCTTTTTTCCAAACCTGAAATCCCATTTTCTAATGAATCTGCTTGAAATCTCCAGAATTTACTTTCATTAGATGACGAGTGAATCTTCAATCGAGAAGCATCAAACTAACCTCTCGATATCTGATTATTGAGGCTGCTTAATCAATTAGACAAGTTGTGTCATTTTAACCAATGGCCCTTTTTGGCATTCGCTAGGGTAGGAATCCCTAAGATCTCTAATTGTAGTTATCTCTAATCTCTAGGAATCTCTAATTGTAGTTATCTCTAATCTCTAGGAATCTCTAATTGTAGTTATATCATTGATAAAGTATTCATAAAATTTTCTAAAAGTAGGTAGATTTCTATTTTAAATTTATTTAGTATTATGGATTTAGTCATTTCCAACATCTTTTACTATTTTTCAATATTCAAGCAAAATAAATGTATTGTTTTTCAATGGATCAATGGATCAAACTAACATTTTTGATGTGTAATATTTAGAGATAATATTGCTTTTTTTAAGATAATTTTGTTATATAAAATATCAGAGAAATAAAATTACTATAAATTATTAAATTATTAAAAATGTAAAAGTAAAAAATTAACAATTAATTAAAATTACGCCAGTTTTATTGTAATTTAGTAAGTTTCTCACTAGCAAAACTCATTGGGTATATATTCACATTTTTTTCCTGTGGTACACATGCTCCAATTCTATTCCTTCAAGTATGTTCCAATATATTTTGCTCACCAAAAAGTTTATTCGCTTATTCTTTTATATATTTGGCTTAACTATTTGCTTCCTAGAATCTTTGATAATGTTTCTTTCAGCATTAATCTTGCGTTATTTTCTCCAAGTGCTTTCTACTGTATTTAAAACAATTTCATTTGAATCCCATATATTATGGAAATTATTTTTAATTTTTAAATTTTATATTTTTTTATAATTTTATGAAATACTTTTTTAAATTAACATAAATAATTTAATAAAATTTAATGAACAATTTAATTTTACGTAAAGACACCCTAATGGTGATTAGACGTCTGGATAGTTATTTCCAATTTTTTCAGCTCAAGATACTAGAATAAAAATGCTCAAAATTTATTAATTGTGTTACATTGAAAGTGTCCGATCGTCATTTAATTCTTTTAAAAATAGTTTTAATATTTAATTTTTAATTGTAATAATTTAAGATATTTTTAGATTTTTTCAGTTGATTTATACTGAATAATGAATTGAATAATACTGATATTATACCAAAAACTTTTGCAAATGCTGATGTAATGTTTCGCTGTTTAAAATGCAAAGACAAAAAATAACATACTGTGATTTCTATGCCAACTTTTATTTGGCTTATGTAGCAGATTCTGCGATTTATTTCTTTTTTCTATTAAATCTATGGCTTGGAAGAATTCTAGGAATGATTTTGCAATTATGTTGAATATTGTTTGAATATAGATTTTGTAATTATTATTGAAATAAATGAAACTTCAAATAGCAGCTAAAAATCTTTAAATGCTATATTGATTAATATAGCTTTAGTATAAAAGGTCATTGGTTAATATGGTTATATGGATTAATAAGTGTTCAGTGTAGATTATAAAGCTAAGCTATTTCAATGCATTACTGAAGTAAGTAGATTAGCAAAATCTGTAGATATAAAAAATATCTTCTCTTATAAAATTTAAAATATTGAAAGTTAATATAAATTTAAATTTTTATTTTTATAAAAGACTTATATATTTATCATATTTTACGTAAAAGTTTACCTTTAATTAGAGAAAACTGCAAGTAGACTATCTGATCCTAATCATTAAACATATCATTGATTAGGTTTGGTTTGTCGCACTACGGTCATTTTCCTTGCACATTTTAGGCTAATTATACCGGGACCTACTTTTTAACTAGGATTTCGAACTACTAACAAGCATACATGCTCCCTCCAAGATTCGAACCTGAAAGCTGTTCCAAAGGGTAGAGTGCTAGCCAATTGGTCATCGGGTTGCGATTATTATAGGTACTAGTGAATTTGTCAGCAATATTTGAATAATCAGTAAGTACAACAATCAGTAAATGCAGCAAATATTTGTATAATCAGTTCCCAGCGATATCTGGATAATCAGCAAGTACAGCAATCAATAAGTGCAGCAATATTTGGATAGCCAGTTCCTCTTATTTTCCAGACTGTTTGAAGTCGGACCAATAGAAGAATTAAGTATATACAAAAATTTATATTTGGCTCCAAAAAAATTTTTTATTATTTTTCAGTAAATAAAACGAGAATAATAAATTCAAATGTCTTTATGAAAAATAAATATGCATGAAAACGTATCTGCGCATTTTTCTTCTTTCTTTTTTCTCTTTATAAATTTCTTTGTTGTAACGAACTGAATTGTTTATCGTTCAATAAATTGTAAAGCTACATTCTCGATATTGGGATCAGCTTCCATGATACGCTCTTCCGCGATATGCTTCATGAAGCTGATTGTATCGTGCTTTTGTTCTAAAGTTTATTTAGTTCATTTAGGTTTAGATTTCTTGATGATTAAATCACTTTCAAGTGGCTTTCCGTAGTCATTTTAAATGGGTTTAATATTTAATTACTATTGATTAATTTTACTGTAGATTTTCATGTCGAAAACTAATAGATCACAGAAATTAATTTATTATTAAAGTTCATAGTTGTCCGCCGCTTATTCGTACGTATTTTTTTATTTTATACTTTGTACTTTACGACATTAAAAGAGAGACCACGAAATATAATAATAAGTTTCTATTCTCTTCGAGTCTAAGCATATACAAAGGTATACATTATGTCGTTATTTTGTCTAATCCTCAGTGTCCTACAGTGCGGGATAGACATCCCGTGAGAAATATATTCATGGATGGAAGAAAAGAGAGCAGCTTCTGATGTGATGGAGCACTCGTATGTAGAAGTTTGACTTGGCTCTATGTCGCTGAAGAAGGAGGATAGTACCTTCCGGGATGACTTTTAGGATGAACCACCAGGTAGTTCGACTAACAAGGCAATATATTGAACATCACAAAAGCAATCGAGTCTCCTCTTTTGTGAAACAGTGTCTACAACAAAGACGTCAGCGGATGGAACATCCGCCCTAATGCTCAGCAGTGACAGTCACATAAATACTGAGCCACGAGTCGGGTGGTATACTTTATACAATATAGAACGAGAAACTCCCAAAAAGTTGAAATGTCGTATAACATGTCATAAAATCTTTGCTAAGATTTAAAAATGGACTGTAGTGAATCTGGACTATTTGAAGATTCAGCGAAGTATTGTTCGTATTAACATGAGGGTTTCTCTTTGTAAAATGTTTCGATAAAATTTAATTCTTAAAATTTAATGATTTTAACAAATTTTTTTTTTCGGACTCAAATTTGTGGAACTTTTTTAAGCTGCGGATAATAGAACACACATGACAAATAATACATTCTTTCAATGCGTGTCTTTTGAGCATATTAGTGTATGAGAATATAAAATGACTGGGATTACTTAATTATTCTGGGGAAGGTAATGTTAATTATTAACTGTAATATGGAGTAAAATTTTGTTTTTGTCTACCATTATTTCCAACAATATTAAATTATATCAAATAAAATTTTTCTACATAGAAATTGTATCATCATTTTACATCAAATTATGTTTTTATTTGCATCTTATTTCTTAAGTGAAATTTAAAAAATTCACCAATTAAGATTACAAATAGTAGAAAATTTTTATTTCTTATAGAGAAAATTTTATAAATAAAGGATTTAACAAAGCTGAAGTTTTTTTAACATTATTTTTTGTTTAATGTTATTTTAAAAGGATTTTTACATTCTCGGTTGACGTGTTTTGTTTGAAATTAGAACTGAAGTTTATAGGTAAAAATACAGCCAAATTTAATCGATATAAGATTAAAATGATAAGTAAATATTATAATTTCATTTTAAATCAATCAATAACATCACATCTCTTTGTTAATATACATTTTTTTTTTTTTAATTTTAAGAAAATATGTCAGAAATATATTTGCTATTTATCATGAGAATCATCACAGAGTTATTAAAACACCATAGCTTATAAATATGAACTCTTTTAAAATATATCTAACAATGCATTAAAAGTCAAAAAGTTACATACAAATAAAAAAATAATTAAAATATATTAAATAAGTTTAAAACCATATAAACCTTTAAAAAAATGTAGAATGCTGTCCAATTCATTCACAAAAATTATATCCCCATTATACAATAAATTATATATGCTTTTATTTTTCACCGATAAAATTTAAATCTAATCCCTTAGTTATGCAGTTTTATATCCTCAAAGACAACAATGAAACATACATAATAAATAATACATTCTTTCACTGCTTGTCATTTGATGACATGTGTGTATGAGGATATAAAATGCAATGGCAATTCTGTGAATTTCATTAAGATAAAGAAATATCCATAACTTTGCTAGGAGATATTATCATTAGCTGAAGCATTTAAATTCAATATTTTCCCAAATATAAATATACGTTAATTCTGAAATTAAACGTTCATTTGTATGATCAATCATAAAGATTCAGATCCTTTACAAAGTTTTTTAAACATTTATAAATGCATAAAACGGTTTTCTCCAAAGTTACTTCTTTCTTGATCAGGTTAATATTTGATTTTTCGCTCTACGGTCATTTTGTGCGCACCTTGGACTAATTAGATACCTACGGTTTAACATGGATTCCGAACCACTAACCACTTCGAATCCATGCCATAATCTCGTTTATCGTTACAATTGCTTTGCTTCTTATATCACAAATATGCATAACAAGGAATTAAGATTATAATTAATGCTCTTGAAGAACAGTTTAAATATACTGAAATGTTTATACTAAATAACGTGTATTAAATCCTCTTATTGCTCTTATTGGTGGTTTTGTTAAATATGCTTTGTCCGTTATTTTGAGAATAAATATGCCATGAATCTTTTTAAGAAATGCACAAATATATCTTAAATATCCAATAGAATCAAATTAATAAAGAATAGGTAAAAAATAATGTTGTAGTGTGCAGGTTGGGCAACCAGATTGTAACTGGTTGTGGTTGGGTTGTGATATACGAGGCATAGTTTGGCAAACTCACGGCTTTATTGGCACATGCACAAACACCACACAATTAGAGGCATACAATATTTAAAGACAGATAATTATAGATTTCTAAGCAGAAAACCTGAAACCCGGATACGCGCAGGGTACGCGAAATATACTTTCTGTCCGGGTGAGAATCTGTAGGCTAACTGACCATTTCTCCTACACGCTCTTGGCAGGGGCGCTCTTGCCAGTGGGTAGCAGGAAGAATGGTTGCATCGTAAAAAATAGATATTTTGTCAAATGATTGATAAAAAATAATTCATCTTACAAAAACGTGTAAGAATTGCTTATGATTTATTCAATGAACTTTTACATTTCAATTTATTTAAAAAAAAATTAAAAACGAATTATATAGTAGAAGATCATAAGGTGTTCATGATATAGATTTCAGTTCTAGCCGGTCGATTTAAAAAGTTTTATTTTAAAATTAAATAAATATTAACATTTTAATTAAAAGTATTTTCATGTTTTATATTGTTAGAAATTAAAAACCCATATTTATAAAGCTATGCATTTTTTCAATTATGTAAATTAAAAGGTTCGTGAAACATTAATTTAACAAATTAATATAATATAAATTTTTCTTTTTCATTAATGAATTAAGTAATGAATATTTATTTACTGTATTTCATTAAAAAACTAATGAAATAAAAAAAAAGATTGGAACAGAATTTTGGTATTTTCACATGTTTTTTAATATATATATATATATATATATATAATTATTTTTAGAACAAAAAAATGTGTGTTAATAAATAAAAGTACATCCTTTAAAAATTAAAACTATATATTTCATTGAATACAGTAATTTAAAATCTTTAAATTTTAAAACGTTATAATTTGTATTAAAGTATGGAAAAAAATTTCTAAAAATTTTTGAGCATTAACAAAATAGAAAAAATTGCTGATATTTATTGATACTGCAATATAAAAACTTCAAAGAAGTAAAAACATAATTATTTAAAAAAAAAAAACTTATTTAACATTTAACTTTAAAAAATATTTTTTTAGTTTAATTAAAGTCATTTAAATTTTAATTTTCAAATTCTTACAGTGTTTTTTTTTTTTTTCCTTCTTAAAATAAATAATTCTTATATATCAATCATTATCTTAACTATCATCAAGAATTAAGTTAAACCAGAATTCTTTCGTTTAGAAAATGAAACGGGTTAATGAAAATATTTTATAGAATATCTAATTTGAATTTTCTAATCAATATTTTAAAATTTACAAAAACAATGAAAAGTATAAAGAATCTGAAAATAAATAATCGTTGCAATAATAAATCGCAATGAAAAGTATAAAAACAATTTTTTGCAGATGCTCAAAATCTGAAATAGTCAACTGTGAACCTTTTTTTTTTTAAATATAAACTGTTTTGCTGAAAAATTAAATCCTCGTCCATTTTAAGACCATTCCGGAAAAACTATTTAAATACATATTTTAATTGTAAAAATAGTTTTGACCTATGAAAATCCCATATTTAAAAACACAGATGAATAAAATGCACGAAGCAACAAATAATTCAGAGATGGAAACAGGCCAAGGATGAGCAAATAAAGGAAAACCAGTAATTAAAATTGATATTCACAAACTGGAAAAAAATTCCATCAGGATGAGCGGGATGAATTCCAGTAAAACTAGCTTGATTAATGCAAGCGCCCTCAAGAGAAAAGTTGGCGAAATTTTTGGCTCATTTACAAAGTGCATCTTTTCTTGTACACTTGCATTCCATCTGCACGTTCTGCCACTTGGCTACGAATGGGGTTTAAAGTGACTCTTTCAGGTTTTATGGGCCTTAGATATTTAAACAAAAATTATGCATAGCCAAGTATATTTAATAGCAATATGATTAAATAGTTTTTCTATACAATATATAATAAATATATAAAAATTTAAAAAATAATTACACGATTTTTGTGTGTCTACTACTCAGTGTGCTGCCATTCGGGATGGACATCCCATGAGTAATCTCTTATGGATGGTGGGAAAGGGGCAGCTTCTATTGTGATGGATCACCTGCAGGTAGAATTCTGATTTGATTCCGTGTAGCTGAAGTAGGAGGACAGTGCCTTCTGGGAGGACTTTTAGGGGGAACTACCCCGCATTTGTGTGTCTTATGAGAGAAAACACCGAAACCCCCACCAGGTAGTCCGACTAATGAGGCAAGATACTGAATATCCCAAAACCATCCAGACTCCTCGTTTTTTGAAACAACATCTGCAACACAGTCGCCAATCTCAGTCCTAATGCTCATCAGCGGAACACGTTGCCACTGGTCCACGAGTCGGGCTTACATTATTTATTATATGTATATATATTTGCTGTATTACTATTTAATTTTACTAAAAATTAAATATTATACTAAAAATTAAAATTATAATATAATATTAAAAAGATTACGAAAGATTTTTTTCAACTTTTTAACAATATGCGATTATAAATTGAATTTATAATTGCATATTGTTAAAAAGTTGTTAAATATTTTTTTTAATTACAATAATGGACGTAACGGCTTGATGGACAACGCGTTAGACTTTTGAATAAAAATAGCCTAGTTTGTGACTACACATGCGATGCTAGAGCAAAGGTTTCTGTGACTATACTGGAAATAGTCACAATAAATTTGTAATCTTCCATTAACCTCGAAGGGGAAAGTGCTGGAATGATGATACTAACCTCATTGGGTGTGTTCACTTCAAATAGTAGTGGCAAAATATGAATGATGAAAAACTGATCCTGGGTAACTCTGGATTTTTTAGAAATATGCCCCTCCAGTGGAGACTGACAACACAACTCTTGGGCCACGTGAGCCTTTAGCTTGCAGGAAGACTGAGGTTCAAATAAACTAGCATCATTGATGTAATCACTGCGTTCCAAAAAGAGTTGACGATTATGACGCGTGTAAAGTCTCTCTCATCGATAATCGGGGTGGATGATGGTAGTTTTCTTAATTTTTTACAAATACGACACCTATGATGTGCATTTACCCCGGAAGAGACTGTTCTTCTTTCAACCACCTTCGAGGGACTGTTTGTATCTGCATAAGTCTCACTGATGTTCAGATTTCACCATTCTAAATGGTAACGTCTACATGCCGCTAGGTATGAGGCTGATTTGAAAAAAAAAAAGAGGCGAATGATCTGAGGTCAAAGTGTTTGCTATTTAATAGCAGCAATAATTACAATAAACAATTACTTTTGATGGATATATATACACGTGTTATGAAGGATATAAAAAACATTAATCAAATAAATCAGTGGTCCTCAAACATATTACTTAAAAATTTCTTAAGAGGGGAAATTGCTTTCATCATCATTTCATTGTTTTCCTTGTTAAATTAAAAATGGTGCGACAACTTATACTCAGTTAATTAATACAAATTGATTTTTTTAAATTAAACATTTAAGATACTAACCCCCAAAAAATTGTTTTATTTGTATTTAGTTAAATTATTGACATATTGTGGTGAATAAATTTAATTTCTCGCTGTATAAATTAAAAAATTAACTTTCAGTGTAAAGGATAATCCTGTATTTAAATTTTCTTTCCTTGAAAAAAAAAAGATGCATTATTAGAAAGTTATTTCTTTAGAAATTCGCAATTATTAAAACAGAAAAGTTACAATTGTATAATAAAAATAATTTATACAGTAATAAATTAAATAAGAAACTTTTTTTGTCATCATTTTACGTGTTTAGAAGCATTGGTCTATCATAATTAGAAAAAAAAAATATAATTGTTTTTTTATTGTATCTGATGTATTGATTTTATCATCGTCTTAGTATATTTTCAATGAACTAATAACTATAATCTTATCTTTAAGGGACTATATTAAGTAAACTGATTATATTAAATATTATGTATATATATATATATATTACTAAATATTGTTATTTTATAAAACTTATTATGGTACATATATATATAGAGAGAGAGAGACAGAGATTTAACATTTTCAATGATCGTGAAAAAAGTTAAAATGTATTTATGTTTATATGATTATATTTTCTTTTCTTTTCTTCAATGATCGTGAAAAAAGTTAAAATGTATTTATGTTTATATGATTATATTTTCTTTTCTTTTCTTCTTGAGACAAAAGTTTTTTAGATAAATTTTTTTTGTGAGACGAATGATACATAGAGTCATTAAATGTATCTGTAACGAAGTAATATTTTCCTTCCATCCCACGTTCATTTTGTTTCAACAATTTCAGAATTATTTTCAACAATTTATGAATGCGCATAGCAGCATTAACTTTTACTTATTATCTATGCACAATTTTATACGTTATTTATGTACAACTTATCTTTATAACTGCATGATTGGTGGAGAACTGACAATACATATTCCAGAATTGAACATACAAGAAAAGCCATAAGAAAATAGTAATATCAAAATGTTCTTTGTCAAATTTGCCCATTAGAAGTCTGTTTTTACAGCTTTAGTAAATTTGCGTCAATTTTTATTTTGATAATTCTTCATATTTTTTTTAGCTTAATTATTTTTTTATAATGTCGTTTACTTTAAATATATTTTAATGTTTAAAAATTTTGTTGATGTTTACGGTTGAAATTCCCGTGCCATACTTCTAAAAATTACGTGAATTGATTCAGTTTCAAAAAATGCATTATTACATTACAGATAAATATTGCATTACAGATAAATAAATTGCAGACAGATATTGCATTACAGATAAATAAATTGCTGTCATAAACAATTTTTATACAGGACTACAATCCCTGTAGAGAATAACTTGTAAAAAGTAGTAAAAGATGGATTAAAGAATCACGAACTCAGTCTGTTATTACAACATTATAACGCCGGTTAGGAATCAAACTTTTAAACTAATCAAACTTTTTTTTTATTTCTTTTTTTAAATAAAATATGTATTATAAATAAATATTATTAAATAAATATATTCTTCAATGAAGGCTTTCAAAAGTAATTATCCGATCAAATTGTTTACTAGTAGGAACAAATAATATAGTGGCTGTTTATTCAAAAACCAAGTGAAAATGTATACGAATAAGTTTTTTTTTTTTACAGGAAGAAAAAAAAAAAAAAAAAATGAAGACAAGTGATTGTATTTCAAAAAAACTATTATTAATACCATAAACATAATATTTCACAAATAAGTTAACAAGACGTACACAAATAGTGAAGTTGTATAAAAAAAAAACTTTTTTGTTAAGTCAGACTTTCCTTAAAAATTTTATCCAAAATTACGACAAAGACAGTCCTTTTCTAAAGTAATTCATTTAATGAATAATGGAAGGGAAAATTTGATCAATTAGTTTTTAATAATTATAAAAAACAGCTTTCAGTTGCATGTGTGGATTGATATCTGAAAAATCTATTATACAATCCACATTTAAATAATCAGCGACACTATTGAACAATTTAAGCAATGAATAGTAATTTTCAAATCCATCAAATATGATTTTGTTTATAATTATAACGTGCCAATGGCCGTACCATGCTGAATATACCGGTTCTCGTTAGATCACCGAAGTTAAGCATCATTGGGCGCGGTCAGTACTTGGGTGGGTGACCACCTGGGAACACTGCGTGCCGTTGGCAAAATTTGGGACCTGAATGGCCGAGTGTCTGGCGCTCTGGCGCTCGGTGCCACAGGTTTCGGGTTCGAATCCCGGCGGTGCCATGGATGTTTGTAGTGGTTCGGAATCCACTTTAAGCCGTAGGTCCCGGTCTTCTATGACTGTAAGAGCGTCACGGAGCAAAAGTCAGGCTTCTACCTACGGGTGCTCCATCAAAACAGAAGCTGCTTCCTTCCCCTTCAATCATGAGTTCATATGGGCTGGTGGGCTTGGCCAGCCAAGTGGGATAAGAAACAACAACAACAACACATTTAAATAATCAGCGACACTATTGAACAATTTAAGCAACGAATAGTAATTTTCAAATCCATCAAATATGATTTTGTTTATAATTATAACTCATTGTTTTTTTGACATTAAACATTTGACATTACTCTAAACAGGAGTAATTTTTATCTTTGGAAAATATTTAGCATTCCCATTCAGTGCTTAACCTCATTGTTTCAGAATCATAAAAGTAAATAAATTGATTAAGTAGATTGCAATAATCCATAGTTGTTTTTAGTGGTTCAGAATCCCCTTTAAACCATGGGTTCCGATCTAATATGACTGCAGAGAGTTGCGCGTAGGACTGACAAGCCTATTCCTTAAAACGAAAACCTATTTCAAAATCTTCCAGTAGGTGGATGGCTTTGGCCTACCATGAGGGTGCTGCGCCAATGAAAAAGAAGATTGCATTAATACTGTATATTCCAGTTTTAACATCACAAAATTAATGTTTTAAAGTTAATATCTATATAATAATAATTTGTCTTTATATTTCTTCCTTAATATGATAAAAAATTTTTCGTCAAAAAAAAATCAAAATTATTTAAAATATAATCAAATATTATCAATTGTAACTTAAATATTTGATAATAGATTTTTTTTGTATTTTATATTGAACTAAATTATTACGTAACATTCAAATTGGAAAATTTTTGAAATAGCCATATAGCTCTCAGATGTCACTAAAAATTCCTGTCATTCTTTCTGCTTACTGTAATTAAAGGCAGGCAAAGTTCGTGAAAAACTGCTGACATTTATATTTTAGTTGGAATTTTTATTGAGTCCTGTTATTCTAATTTTTAAAAAATGCTTTTAATCTCATGCTTCTTCAATGGTGCAACAGCCCATGGTGGGCTAAGGCTGTCTCCTACTGGCAGATTTCGAAATATAAGATGCATTCTTTTTACGAGTTAGGGTTGTCAGTCCTATACCTAACAGTCCTAAATTGAATTCCGAACCACTTCAAACACTCATGCCACCGCCGGGACTCGAGCCCAAAACCTATGGCAACAGGTGCCAGAGTGCTAGTCACTCGGCCATCAATCCTCTTTTTTCATGTTATTACATTTACGTAATACTACTTTCTACTGAATCCTCTATCCATTTTTATCCAACGCTGTTATTTCCATTTTTGCCGAATCCTTTTATTTATATTCATGAGCATATAAATATGCTAATAAATTTATCGTCCGAATTACATATCATTAGGAGGATAATTTAAGGTGCTTTTATATTAGAATTTTTTTAAAGGTATTGTCCTGCTATTGTATTTTTAATATTGTCTTTAAAGCGGCTTAGTCGGTAAGAGATCTGAAACATTGTGATCTATAACATAGCAAACCAAATTTATAACATAGCCTATGTGATCAAATATAACATCAATGTGTGTGTATTTAATTAAGGAGAATATCTACTGCCTCCGATATACCATAAATATTCCCTGGCGGATAAAAGGAATTATTACTTTTTGGTCGGGGTAATTACATTTTTCAGATAACTGCATACTATATACTACCATTCAGGAGTAAATAGTAAGTGTGAAAGTGAAGTCTTTTTTAATGACTAAAGTTACTATATACTTTTATATGACTAATAATATATACTTTTATCTGACTAATAATATATACGTTTTAATGACTATTAAAATGCTATTGGAGCAAGCAAGTTTGGAAACATGCTACATTAAATTTAAGAATTTCCTGGTCCTTTTACGTGTAACACAAATATACAAATATCAAAATACAAATAGCCTCATATGTGTTACTTGTAACACAAATATCCTCTTATGTTGCGTATAGCAAAAATTTCCAAATATTAATACACAAATATCCTCTTACATGTTATGTAACACAAATATCCAATCACTCTTATAAAGATATTCCTCGATATTATTGTAACATTTGGGCCAAACTTTTTATAATTTTGCCATATTAGTGGTTAAATATAAAATCATTATTTCTCATCATTATTGAATATTTATACGGCTTTGGAGAAATATATTTCTCTAGTTTCGAGGAAAGAAATAGATGAGAGTAATCACTAAGATTACAGGGGAGAATAATCATGTTAATTTTAGAGACTGTTCGTGTAGGGAATTGTTTTCATATTCATTTTAAGAATTAATGGATTCTTTAAAGTACTAGCATTTAAATGGCTATTTTAACAAGACATGTTATAAAATATTCATGGTTTAACATTAAAAAATATTTCTAAATTGCTCAAGTAAAAAAAAAATCTAGAGCTTATTACTTTTACTAATAATACGGATTATTCTATTAGTATTAAGCATGAAATTCTTATTAGAATCTCAAATTCAGATTTAAATCTTTTAAAGGTATTCTACTTTTTATCAAAATGTATATCAATCATATTTAGAAAAAAATCAGTAAGAATTTAACCTAAATATAACATTTAATAAAACAAAGTCGACTTTTGTCTTTTTGAATGCTAACTTTATTAAAAAAAATGAGTAATAAACATTTGCTCTATAAAAAAAAACATATGATATACAAGCATATATACATATACAAGCGAATGGACGAAATCACGTTAACAGCTCATGTTTAAAACTTCTGTCGTCCCCCAGTTACGATATGGAAAAGTAATGGAAACACTCCCTACAGAAGCAGGTCTTCGCTGGGTAGGTGTATCTGATTAAATCAGACAAACTGACGAAATGGATGTTTTCAACCAACATGAGTGCCTGCAAAGAGTTACCCGCAACCAGGCCCTCGATGGATCTACATCATAAACATTCCACTGTTATAAAAATGCAAAAAGAAGTTAAATAAAATCACATAGGAACATAAATAGTTGGCATAATAGTGTTTAAATGCTATCAAATGCAATAGGTAGGATTTTTCTTTAACTTAACAGAAAAGGATAAAAGCTTAAACATTTTAAGTTTAAATTCCATTTTACCATTTTATATAAAAGAAATCTTAAAAGTTTAATGCAACAGAAATATTATGCCTTGATTTATAGATATATTTGTGCAGGAAAAAGTCACGAACCAATCTGAAGCAAAATAATGAGAATAATTATAGTTATGTTTCATTGGATAATATTTATAGATATTGCTTATTGATAAGATTTTGTAGCAAAATAAATACAAATTTATACAAATAAGTAATAAAATTGCAAAATAAGTACAATTTTTAAGCAAAGCACATAATAACTTATATAGAAACTGGCACTAATAGACCCATTTTACCTTGCATTTATTGTACCACAATAAAAAAGTAAACTAATACCAACTAAAAATAACTCTGCATTTAAGTACATGCTTATTAATACTTATTACAGATTTTAGATGGCTTAGTCCTAACAAAGTAGCAAAGATAAAATAATTAAAAAATATACATAGTTCCTAGACTGTGCGTACCAAAGAGACAAGTGTTACGAATCGAGTCGAAGATCTTTTTTAGCCCCTGAATGGCCTTCCTCCTGCTGGTGGTCTTGGTTGGGATATTGCTGGGGGCACGTAGACAGGCTGGGCCGATCGTCCAGGCGTCACAGCTGCTGCCCTGGCAACGTCTTGTTCGTTGTGGAAGTACACGTTGGGTCCAGCTCCAATGTTGGCATTCAGATAGAAGAAATCCCTGGCACTTCCGCAAGGTACTGCATCTTCAGGATATGAGCAAGTGAAAGAGAATTGGTTGAAGATGGTCTGATTGCCACATAGGAAAGACCACTGGAGCATCTCAGATGTGCCATCGGTGTTGACGACTGTGTGACAGACGTGGAAGATTTGGCAGTTGTTGTCGATGTCAGCATAGTAGCCATCGTTGCTGCATACGAAAGAGGTTCTCACAGCTCCTACAAGAAGTTCTGCACCATCAGGTAGGTCATAAGCTGCACGTTTAGACTGGTGGAGAGAGGAACAAAATGAATTTTTCAGGTTAAGATATATATCAATTTTACAAAATATAAAATGGCACAACAGGCATTGCAATCCTATAGTGATTATGCTTTAAAAAAATCACAGGAACAATATTATTATTATCAAAAATTATAATTATTTCAATACAACATTCTGATGAAATTCAATCCTGAAGATGCAAGAATTTCTTAAATTAATATTTTATTATTTTGTTAGCTTTTTTATTTTATTTTAAGAAGTACGTAAAATGAAAAAAAAAATCATTATTAATTTTTAATTTTTCAAATAAAACTTAAAACAATAAAAAATTTGATTTAAAATAAATATTTATAACACTTTTTCGAAGAAAATACTAATTTTTAATAAATAATATTAAATTAATTGCTGTAACCGTGCTTCCACTTACGCACTGACAGGAGCGCCCCCTTAGCGTTCAGAAGCAATAGTCAGTAGGCCTCGTGACTTTCATACGAGAGGAAGTACAGCGCAATCATGCGATTTTGTTGAGAAATGTTTAGTTTACAGTCTCTCACCCTGAGAGGAAATATATTTAACATAACCCTGAGTAGTAGTTGGCCTACAGACACTCATCCGAAGAGAAAATATGTTTCTCACACCTGAGCATACTTGAGTAGCGGATTTTCGGCTTAGAAGTGGAATCTTTTCCCGAATCTATAACTATATGTCTTTAAATATGTTAAATATTGTATGTTTCTAATTGTATGGGTATGGTGTTTGTGCGTGTGTAAATAAGATGTGTGTTCTCCAATCTGTGCCTCAAGTAACTTAACAAACCACACCCAATTACAATCTTGTTGACCAACATGCACATTACAATGTCATATTTACATAATTTATTAACCATGTATTAAAAATGTGTTTTAAAGACAACATTTTGAAAAAAATAATATATTTCTATATTAAATTATAACTGATGAAGTGTGTTGAATATTTAAATTTATGAACTACGAATTATACATACTCTAGATGCAGCCAGTGAAAGGGCCAATCCAGACAAAACTAAAAAAGAATAAAACAAACATATAATTTAAATCATGAAGCTAATATAAATAATATAAAAATATATATTTTTGGCATCCGAAGTTAATTATGAATAATTGATAAAAGATAATCTTAAAGCCTTATTTCTTCAGGTATAATTTACAAAATTAACGATAAATCTCTAAAAAATATTTCCAAAGATTTTATGTAATTTATAAACCAATAGTTTCCACTTAATCAATATACTCTTTAAAAGTTTTAAGTATTAAAACTTAAATATTACTAATTCCATTAATTAAATGATAAAATTAAACATTTTTAATTGAGATACTTTCTAATAATACTCAATTTTTTTAATATCGCAATAGAATATTGAAAACAGATTCTATACGAGTATATATATTGACTACATAGTATATTATTGCGTTATTAAAAGCCTTTAAATTTATTTTCCGTTCTGCAATATAAAACTAACTATGTTTGACGATCAACTGTTCGTTCAATTATAGATCCCTTTTATTCAAATTCTATGTTACAGAAAAATACTTCTTGATATAAAAGGAAGTAGAATAAAACGCCCATAGTAAAATTTGCATTAATTATCAGTCTCTTTCAAACAATAAACATTTTAGTTTTTATTAATTGCCATTGACACGGTTTAAATTATAGCATATTCAACTTTAATCAAGGTGAAGAGCATTTGTTCGCTGTTATCAGGCATAGCAAATATCGTTATTTATGCACTTTATGGGGCTTTTGGCTTGGATTTGTTTGTCATATTGCAAAAAATTTGAACAAGCAATCCTAATGTCGACACGAGACATTTTTTTTTTTTTTACATTTTCCCCTTTGTCTTCTTTATTTTCAATGTACTAAAATTATGCATGCTTCAGTAAAAAGGTGAGCTTCTATGTTTAATTCATTAGCTACAAAGCATTATAACTGAAACAAAGGTAGGGTCACTTATTACAAAGTAAAAAGGTGAGCTTCTGTCTTTAATTCATTAGCTACAAAGCATTATAAATGAAACAAAGGTAGGGCCACTTATTACAAAGTAAAAGAGCTCTCAGTTTATCCCTATATTGAGTTATACATAAGCAATCCCAACTTTTCGATGTTCGAGTTGTTTAAAAAATTCTGAAAAAAAAATTACTTTTTATTATTTTTTCCGTTTTTCTAGTTTGAGTAATAAATTAAATGTTGTAATAGAAGAGTAATCATATTTTAAGATACATCTATGATTAATAATTAGTTGCGCCAATATAAAAATATTGTAACTTAGATAATTTAGATGAACTTCGTAATAAAATTCTTAAAATAAATAAAATATCTCATAGAAATGAAATTACTACAATAATTATTTTGAATGTAAAATAATACAAAGCTAGTTTTCGCGTGAAATTTCCCAAAAAATTAAAAAAAGACCTTAAAATTAACTAAAATATTAAAATTTCTTTTTTCTCTAGTTTTCTCGTACTTTAACCCAATTTTTTTTTCATACCCTATTTCAAATTGAAGTATTTAATTGACCATCTACGATCTCATGTACTTATATTATATTATTATATAGCTTTTAAGTAAACATCTTATCAATTTTGTCAGTTTTCTTACTCACAAAAATGTACAAAAGAATCATAAACATCCGAAATAAATAAAAAATTCAGGATATTTTTTGCAAATGCTTCTTTATATTTTATATCTTCAAAAGAAATTTTTATAATTTTAAAATTTTTTACTGAATGCAAAAATACGTATAATTAGTAAACTTATTTTTTCAATTTAGTAGAATATTTTTAAAAAAAAAAATATGCATATATAAGTTTTAATATTTATTTAATATTGGAACTTGTATAATTTTTTTTAAATATTAAAACTAGCTTTTAAAACTTAACTTTTAAACATTCATGTTTATCGCAGGGAAGTTTTAGCTTACCTAGATATGTTATCAATACGTAAAAAAAAACCTATACAACTTTTCATTAAATTATTTTTTTCTTGCAAATCAAGTAAAAGGATGTAGTTAAATAATCAAGCATAAAAATAATATTCTGATATCATTAAATTTCTCACTGTAAAGATAAAAATTAAATCATGTATTTCATTTCTACGGAGATTAACTACAATATTATTTTTTGAGTACCAAAATTGTTTTAATGGTGCTTAAAAATGGAGTTTAAAATATACTTACAGATTAATGCAACAGACAGCTTCATTTTTTGAAAAGTATGGCTTAAACAACCTGTTAAAAATTAAATTTTCATTTTAATACAATTATCAACCTATTATTGTATTGTATTTAACAATTTTTTCTTTCAAATATTTAAAACATAGAAAATATCACTTTTTAAAGCCAATAAATGAGTTGAAGATTCGAAAAAGAATTACAGCCATTATATACAATAACTAATTGCGGGTCCTCCAAAACATTCTTAAGACTTACTTATCTCGATTTTATCTCCCATTTTGAATATTAAGAAAAATATTTTAATTAACAATAAAGTTGATTAACAGTAATTGTTAATGTCATTAAAAGTATGATTGTATTAATTATTATATTATAACAAAGCATTTTCTTGGTTTAATAAAATTATTATTGTTCTACAAACAGAATAATGATTGCATTTCTGAGTAGATCGATTATATCAAATTTATATTTTATGGAATTTTATTTAATATTTTGAAAATTGTAGAATTTTGAAAAAGGTATTATGAAAAGCTTAAAAACTTCCTTCAAATGTTGAAATGAATACTAGAGCTTATCCCCATGAAAATATGAGAATGCTTAAGTCCAAACTTTCACTCGCAGAAAGTTTTAAAATACATTTATTAATATATGAAAAATGGTTAAATAATTAATTAAAACATGTTTTTTTTAATACGCTTTTATTAGCTTCACCTGTATGTTTGTATGTATGTATGTATGTTTGTATGTTTGTATGTTTGTATGTAACTCACTTTTTGGGCTCGATTTTGGGACTGATGGCGCCATCTACTGGCGAGTCAGTCAACTGATCCGCGATCGAATTGCGCTCTTCCTATTGGCCGAAAATTTCGGTGGCTAAAAAGAGGTGGATCTCAAAGGCATAGGAGTGCGATCATGTCGAATTGCGCTCTTCCTATTGGCCGAAAATTTCGGTGGCTAAAAAGAGGCGGATCTCAAAGGCATAGGAGTGCGATCATGTCGAATTGCGCTCTTCCTATTGGCCGAAAATTTCGGTGGGTAAAAAGTATGTAAAGTTAGCGGATAACCGGCCAAGTGGAAAACAAAGTAAAAACAATTATACTTTAAAAAAACTAAAAAAATATACTTTTAGAGTTAAACAGACTAAAAAGTAAAAAATAAATTAATAGTTTAAAAAAACTAAAAAATACGCTTTTAGAGTTAATCAATCTAAAAAGTAAAAAATAATTGTTAACATAAGAATAAAATGACTGACGAGAAAATGAATGTCACTGTTCTAAAAGCGTGGGGTGCTTTGTATGACATTTTAAAACTAACTCTGCATTTCGGAATGAAACTAGTGAGAAATTATAACGATTGATATCGAGCACCCCACGCTTTTAGAACAGTGACATTCATTTTCTCGTCAGTCATTTTATTCTTATGTTAACAATTATTTTTTACTTTTTAGATTGATTAACTCTAAAAGCGTATTTTTTAGTTTTTTTAAACTATTAATTTATTTGCAGTTATTCTTGATGCATCTTAATGATTATATATAAGATTACACTTTTTAATATTTATATCCTTAACATTTGAAGTACTACTTTTCAGAATAAAAAATAAAATTGATTTTATACTTTTCTAAGCTTAAATTTTGGCTGAAAATTTTTATTATATAAATCCGTTAATAAATACCAAAAAATCATTTTTATTAAGAGGAACCAAAATAAACTGAAATAGGCAAATTTCTCTAAATTTAAACATTCAAATTTACAGAAATTATTTGGATTTAATTTTACCTGGCAATTTTTTTTTTTAATTTCGCCTAGATTTTTTTTATTAAAACTGCATGCAAATAATTTTAATTCTGTTTTTATGTTTATCAACAAAATGAATAAAAAATGTTGTTGAACTAAAAATTAAATATCTATTAATCCATTGGCTATAAAACGAGTGGGAACTTGTATAAAACTTCAGTGCCACTATCAATTAGCAGAAAAATCTTTTCAAATAAATTTCAGACAATAACATAAGTTTTTGTTAGACTATCTCAATTTAATTTTTTAAAATGTCTTATATATATGCATATGTATATATAAGCCTGAGATAAGAAATAATCTTTAGTTACTAGACACTTTCAGCTACCAATTTTACTACATCAATAGATAATAATTATATTAATAATATTATTACCAATTAATAATTATATTATTTCCTTATACTATTAATTAATACTTGAAAACATCGTACTAAACAACAAAAACACAAAATATTCATTAAAATAAAAATAATCCAGACATAAAATATTATATTGCATTTTCCAAAAAAATTTATTACCTACTTTAAAATTTATTTAATTTTATATCCTTTCTAAAGTATCCTTACATTTTTTTTTAATTATTTACATACTAAACGTTAAACTAAAAAAATGTCTTAACTATTTTACAAATTTCCAAAATTAAAAAATATATATTTTCATTTTTAAAACTTATATTCACTTCCCTTCTCCAAAATTCCCTTAAAGAGAAAACTAAAAATTGAAATCAAATCAAATTTTATACAACCCACAGAGAAAGCGAAAGCGAAAAACAACTCACCAACGCTGAAAATTGTAAGAGAAATGGGATGCTGAAGATGATGCGGGATCTTAACAAACCTCCGTTTTATACCTGAAATCATCCCTGAGGTCAGCTGACGAAACAGGTTACTCGACCAATGGGAGCACGGATACGTGCTGCCCACAACTGTGTCAGAAAACTCTTCCTTGTCTGTGCTAGCCCATAGAGTAACAAATAAAACACTTTTCATTTTTTAACCTCCGGAATTTGGTGTGTGGTGGATGGTTCTTTTGTCTTCAAGGCTATCTGTGTCCTGATCTTAATCTTGGGGCTTTTTTGGGAAGAAATTAGGTTTCTTTCACAGTTAAGAAATTTCTGGGAAATGAAGATGATGTTTGTTTTTTTTAAATTTGTGCATGTCTTATTTTGATGTTTCATAATTTGTATTTCATGCATACAGCAGGTGTGTTGTGGCAATTATACAATTAAAGTTCCTACTGTTTGGCAGCATGTAGTAATGCTAAATACCAAAATGGTGATTCAGCGAAGAATTCGGTTAAGTTTAGTTAATGATTCAGCATGAGTTCATACGGGTGTACCTTAAGTTGTGTGCATAGAAATATTTCGACTGCTTTTAAATTTCTCTGCGAAATTATAATAATTAAAAAGATAAAAGAAATTGTAAAAATAGTAGATATTTTAATCACTTTTTGGAGAAGATATTTTATTTACTTCTTAAGTTCGTCATTATAACCATAAGTATACAGAAAAATTTAATAACCAAATTATTTTTATCAATATTTAAACTTTCACAAACCCTGCTTAAATATTCTAACATTAATTCCATTTAATTGCACTATTAATTGTTAGATTTTCATTAAAAAAATATTAGAAAATACATGAGTCTTTTTTAAACTCTACACACACAAATAAAATTTTACGTAATTAGCACTCAAACTTCAAATTATACAATCATAATTATTGTAATGATGATGATTTCATGCCCATCTCAGTCAGAAATGAGGTTAATATTGCTTCAAATTATCGTACTAAAAGTGAAAATTATAATAATAGATAGGAATAATAAAAATAATAATAGAATTATAATAATATATAATAAAAGGAATAGTAAAAACAGTAGATATTTTAATTACTTTTTGGAAGAAGATATTTTATCTACTTCATGGGTTTCATCAATATAACCATGCATATATTAAAATGTTGAATAAGACATTTATTTTTTGTTAATATTTAAACATTCACAAACCCTGTTTTAAATTCTCTATGTTAATTTTATTTAATTGCACTATAAATTGAATAATTAAATATTCATTAAAAAAATAGAAAATGTCTTCTAACATTTTTTAAACGCGACACACACAAATAAAATTTTACGTAATTCACATTAAAAATTTAAATGTATAATCTTAATTATTATAATGATGGTGATTTCATGATCATAATCAGACTCAGACTTTTCATGATAGAAGAGAGATTGCTTCAATTATCGAGTTAAAAGCGCAAATTATAATAATAGAAAATAATAACAGAATTATAATAATAAAAAATAAAAGGAATAATAAAATTGGTACATATTTTAATCACTTTCTGAAAGAAAATATTTTATTTACTTCCTACTTTTCATCAATATAACCATGAGTAAATTGAAAAGTTAATTAACCAAGAGATTTTTTTATTAATAGAGAGTTTTGCATAACGTTTTTTTATCGTCCGATATTTTTTTCTTCCTAGCGTGCATGTCCATAGGAAACATTGTACCTATTGCGCATGCGTATCTCTAATTCTGCACTACTGAGCTATTCCTATGAGCATGCGCGCAAGGAAGAAAAATATCGGACGATAAAAAAGGTTATGCAAAAACTCTCTAATATTTAAACATTCACAAATCCTATTTCAAATTTTTTAATGTTAATTCCATTTAATTACGCTATAAAATACTGGATTTTCATAACAGAAAACAGAAAATATCTGCCTTTTTTTTTAACTGAACATGCACAAACAAAATTTTATGTAATTAACATTCAAAATTCTAATGTACAATCATCTTTATTGTAATTATGATGATTTCATGCCGATCTTAATCATAATCAGACATCATAGAAGACCGGTTAATATTGCTTCAAATTATTGTACTAAAGGTGCAAATTATAATAATTCTGAGTTTCATTAATTTTGACTGTAAACCTCAATGTTTAAGAAACCATAAAATCACAGTGAATTTGTTATAAAAATAATTAAAATTACAATAAATTTAATGAAAATATTTTTAGCTAAATATATGGTATATACGCTTTTATAAGAAATAGCATTTGCAGATTTATTTATTAATTTTCTTTTAATTGAAAATGACTCTACAAGATTAAACAAATCTAAAATAAATAGTGTTTTGGAATTTTTAAATGCCATAAAATAAAAATTATTTATTAACTTAACTAAAAAAATGCAATTCATATTTAATTTTAAAATTTTATAAATAAAGCCAATAAAATTCATTAAATTTTATATTCTAATTAACTGTGAATATTATATAATATTATATGAATTTTAGAAATGCCTTAAATGTCTGATCTAAAAAACTTTCTCTATAAAATTTGAAAACTATAAGTTTTTGAATTTTTTTTTTTATTCCCACTTGAGGAAAGTAATTTAATTTTTATTTGGAGTTATTAACTATTAGTTATTTTTATTTAATAAAATTTATATTTAACTTAAAAAACCCATCTGCATATCAGACAATTAAAAAAAACTCTGAATTTTAAGTAAGTTGACTTATATGCACTGAAGAAATTATTAAAATAGAATAGAATTATTAGTATTAAATATGGATCAGATTTTATTAAAACATAGTTTGCAAATGATAATGTATTTAAATTGTTGAAGCTGCATAAGATTTTCCTAAAATAGCATATGACTTTTAATGATAAAACGGTAAAGCATTTTAATTTATTATTTTTGCACCTCCTAAATAGGATTAAATTCTTCTGTATTGCAGTTGTTTACTGACTAATATGATATTATTCATCTAATTAGTTTTAAAAGTTTGATACTAAACTATATAAAACTTTCAGTAAATTTTCCTCAATATTCAATTTTTTTTTCTTTCAATTCTTTCAAATTTCAATGAATTTTAACTTCCAATGTGCAAAAAAAAAATTATTGCGTGTTTATCAACATAAAATATTAATAAAATAGGTTTATCTTGTGCACGTGATAAACACCTCAGAATAAAAATTACGTCATTTTCACTTTATTGATTAATATATGACTCATTAGCCAGACCTCGAACAAAATTTCCAAATCACGATCTTGATTCACTTGAATTTCTTGGCATTTTATCAATATAGGAGAGAATGGCATGCATATTCAATTTCACCCAGTCCGTGAACAATTAGGACCACAGAAACGCCAAACTGGGAAATTAATATTGCTTTATAGCTAAATGCATCTTATTTTATAAATAGCAATGGAAACTGAAAAATTGATAGGCCAAGTAAAATCATGTCATGTCTAACTCATGTTTTAGAAACCAATTCTAAAAAATTGGGTTGTTTAAGTTAAAGTGTATCTGGAAACACGTTTTTGAAGAACTGGACACATAGCAACACCATTTTATTATTAAGTTGTAAACAATTTTCAATTCTGGTGCCCTCAAACAATACAACTAATTGACCTACATTAGCACTTGAAATACACTATAATGATGTTAAACATGAAGGCATCGTGTTGTCGTGGCAATGCCATCTTTAAACATAATAGTATTTGATGGCATATAATGTCGTTAAACATTATGACATGAACGATTTGCTGTCTCTAGTGATTAGATAACAACAAATAATCAAATAACTTATAAATATTCATTTTCTTATATAATATATTATAATTGCGTTTCTTAAACAATTCAATAGTATAAATGATAATCTTTACAATAATTTTAAATATTATAGGAATACTATGTTTAATAACTAATACATTAAGTATCAAGATACATTAAGTATCACGAGTTGCTGATGAAGAATTACTTGAAATTATTTACTAATTTTGTGTAATTCAAAAATAAATCCCATTCATTCTTCAGTGTAGTTGCTGACATATTTTATTATTTACATTAATTTGTAATAATACTCCTTTCGTATGTTGATTTTTAAATAAAAACATAAATTTCGATTAGAACAATATGATAAACATGCAAGTATAAATATGAGCAATTTTCTTTAAGTAAATCGTTTTTGAAATTTTTATTTAAAATTTTCAACATTTTATTGAACTTTTATATTATTTTTGTCATTTTTACATTGTCAATATAATAAATAAAAAAAACCAGAAATGTAAACTCAATAAGAAAATATTTGTAGACATTAAAGAATATATTTGAATACTGTATAATTTGTAAGAATGGGGCCTAATAGCCGAGTAACTAGCCCTCTGGCCTAAGTGCCGTGGATGTATGTAGTCGTTCGGAATCCAATTTAAACCATAGGTCCCGATCTAATATGAAGGTTGTCATCATCTATCTCAACTGTAAGAATGACAACCCTACCCCTTAAAAAGAAAACGTTTCCTGTTTAGAATTCTGCCGGTAGGCAGATTGTCATGATCCAATATGGATTGTAGTGCAGGCGAGTTACTTAAATAGTTTGCAAAAATAAATTAGTGAAATTAAAAAATAAAATTAATGGAAAAAAAAATGTGAAATTTTAAAAAAATGTATTTCCATTTGTACAAATTTGAAATTTATAAGACTCGATCAAATCAGTTATTTTATACCAAATATAAGTATGTCTTCATCTCTATGTAATTTCTCCTATGATTGATATTTAATATACAAAGGTTTGCCATTAGACACATTAATAAACCAATACTATATTTAACTCAATTTTAGAATAATCTTTTTATTACAAACGATAAAAGTTTGCACTTATTCAAACTTTTTTTTCTTTGCATTCTTCTTCAAAATTCAATGTATGCGAATAAAAAAAAAAACTCCCATTCTTCTAAAAAAAATGGGAGAATATGTTTCTTCGGATGACGGAAGAATCTCTTGTCATAACCCCCCAGAGTCCTTGGTCTTCTTTAATCTGAGCAATATAGGCTTCTGAAGGTCCATGGCGTCACAGAAGACGACCACGAAGGTTCGGACCCCTAATCTTTTGTCCAATCTTAACTCCGCATGGCTGCGCACAGCTTTCACTTCCATGTTCTTCTTCAGTCTTTGGCGCTTGTCCTGTCATTGTCTGATGGTTCTGTCGCGCGACTTGATAATGGTTTTCGCCTTTTCTTTTGAAAGCGGTTCCATTCATCCCTTTGGTAATTTCTTTTGAGTAATGTTCTTGTCATCACGTTGACGCGCTGACGATCGAAAGTCAAGAACGAAACACGTCAATTTCGTTAGACTGTGTCCCATTGTCATTTCTGTGTGTTGTTATAAATAACAGATTTATCTGCCAAAACTAGTCTTTTCTTTTCTTTTCTTTAAGAAGAAGCCTGGCTGGAAGATATAATGGTTAATTGTAGATACTAAGGCCATCGTAGCGCTTTGAAGGTTTTAAATATCATTTAGGTCTTATCGCGTATATTGTTGATGGTTACGCATTCATTTGATTCGTTCATTGTAATGAACGAATCAAATGAATGCGTAACCCAAACAACCGATCAGTGTTCGCTGTTTGGGAAATGAGTAAGCTATTTCCATGTAATGATAGAAAATAATAAAATAATAAATAGCTTAATAAATAGAAATGTCTTGATGCAATTTAATTTTTTAAATTGTCTACACAATATTCAATATATATATATATATATTCAATTAATTATTTTTAAATTAAAATATTCATGCTGATTTAAGAATTTGTTGATTGCTGATTTGATTTATTATAAATTTATTCGTTGTATATTTGTTAATTTTTTATGATGAAGTTTAATTATAAAAAAATGTCAGTATTATTCTTTTGATAATCATAACAGTAGTCAAGAAAATAACTACTATCTATCTGCCCTCAAACTTCCGTTACACACCTTTCCTTCTCTATTGCCACATTTAGAATTTACAAAACATGGATTTCTTATGAGGATTATATTTCCCAACGTATTTACTTCATAATTAAGTGAATTTTTTCATTATGAGTTGTCGGAATTTTTTATCCGGAAATTGTAATTTAAAAATATAATAAAATTTCTCATAGAAATTGGAAACTACTTAAGTACAATCTGAAAGTCTAAGATTAATTATATTTACTTTGTGATCTGCGTTTACATTTCTTTACGTTTCATTTCGTACAATACATTTATTACTGTAAAATTTCTTCAATATTTAAAAGACAGTTTTTCGTGTAAAGCGTCGTTAAATAAGTCATTCTTAGTTATATGGATAAAATACTTTTTCTCTAATAATATTAAATAAAAATTATTGTGTATTAATAATTGATTTTGAGTTGCACTTAGTCTTAGAAAATGATAAATTCAACAAATGTTAAATTAATTGGCATAATAACTTCATTATGCTTAAAATATATAGAACTATTTATGAAATCCAGATAATAGAGGTATAAAAACTTTCAGTTATTGGATTCCTATAAGTGGGTTCGGTGTAATGTAAAAATGTTGGTGAATTTAAAAGGAGGAAGAGACTGTTCGTTCTACATTATCTTTAATGTAAATTATTTACAATATTTAAAAAGCATAACATTTTATATTATAATAACCATTATCCGACTCTCAAAAGATTAGCCACCGCTTACCCTGAGTTCTTCACTTCACAATCCTGATCTCTCACAGTTCTATTGAAGTTTTCATCAAATTTTGAATCCGAAAAGATCTTTATATATCAGTTGTACTAAATCCCTACAAATTAGGTCATCCTGTAATGTCACTGTAGTCATCCTGCATAATCACAACTTATATTGATTTTTTGTATTTTTAAGAGTCCTTTAGAGACTTTTAAACGATAAAAAAATCAAAATGCTCAAAATTAGAATATTGAATTCACATTCAAAGATAACGGTACAAAACGGGTATAGAGGAAATAGCACATACAAAAAAAAACATTAAACCCTATTTTAAAAACAGTTCTATCATTAGAAATGTGGTTTAATTTAGTTTAGTTTTTCGTACAAAAGGATCAGAAGAATCATCTTGTTCCCTAGAACGTCTTTTAATGCGCTTGTTACAGTTTGAATTTCCCTTTCTATTCCAAGTTCTTCCCCTTGAATTAATATGCTTTCTAGACTTGCATCTGGAAAACTTGAAACGAGTTGATCTATATGGAGCTGTAGATTATCAGGTATGGGGTAAGTCGAAGTCCTCTGCCCTCTTATGATATGTCACGCCAACGATTCCATCGCTCATATATCTACATTTGTTGGTCATCACCAATCTTAATGATACTATGAGTAGAGTATTTTCCAGTATATTTATGAAGAACAATATTAAATTCCATTTTATCTCCAGATTGCATGTTTTCACCTATTTTAACTTCAGACGTGTCGTGTGTTGGCCACTTTCTGCTTCATACAATAAAAATCCAAAATTGCCTTTGATTGTATCCGCAAATATCTTGAATAGCACTTGCTCGAATAATTTTAATGTTATCAGAGCATTCTATTCCATCTTTGGTGACGTCTATTGGAAACTTAATTACATATCATTTTTCTAGAAATTCATAACAATCGTTTAAGCTATAAGTAGTTATACCAAGTTCATACTCAACCAAATTTTCTTCAATTGTTTCAGCATTAGATGCTAACCGAATATTCCCTGGATAATGTTCTTGATAAGGATTGAAGCATCTTAGGTTGAATAACTATACCATTCACGATTTCAGGTTGAAGGATTTTTTTTGTAGGTAATTTGTATAGAGGCAATTTACGGACACATACATCAATTAACTTATTGTTTTTTGGGGGGTAGGGTGGTGGAGGTGGTAAGAGGTGGAAATCATCTTGGTAAGAAAATATTAGAGCAGGGTATAAGGACTACGTCCTCTACAGATGGAGGAAACAGACATCGTGGAGACTTCAAAATTAATCAAGAAGTTTGTGTAGAACAACTACGGACCTGTAACTTTAATTCGCAGAGTACTTTACTAGGATGGTGGTAGATTCAGAACTCTTTAATTGAATACACAAACAATGAGGAACTCTTTATGAGGAGGGTTCTTGGTACGAAACTCAAAAATACTCATGTAGCAGTTAATTCCAAATTTTTTACCAGGATGGCGATATATCCAGAAAGTTCTGCCAGGGGTTTACCCAAACCCTTTCGCAGGGCGATGGTCTATCTTGAATTTTTTTTCTAGTGAGGTGGTTTATCCAAGATCATAGACAAGAGGGAGGTGATATTTAGATCTCTACCATAACAGCTGCTTCAAGCTAACTAGGATAGCTACATCAAATATTTACGACTCAATAACCTCGTCCAGATCGAGCCATCATTTATATAGGTTGGGTGCGAATTAAAAATATTGGTGATGTCGAGGAGTAATTTAAAATGAGCAGGCTGTTTGTTCTGCATCACTTCTTTAATGCTCATTATTTACAATGTATTTGATTTATTATTTACAATATTTTTAAAGAGCATTATTTATATATATTTAATTAATTTATTATTTGCAATAATAAATTTTACATTGTAATACCCCTCATACGACTCTCAAAAGACTATCCACTACTATACCCTGAATTCTCCATAATTATGATCTCTCAAAGTTCTGAATTCGAAAGGACCTTTATATATCACTTATAATAAAATCTTATATATATGTAAATATAATAATTTTACAAGTAAAATGGCTACTTTTGTAAAACAGGATCCGACAGTCAGTGATTTGATGATATAGAAAAAGGGTCCTTATAAAAAATCGAGAGTTGAGTAAAAATAGAAATATTTTGGCGAACTATTACAAACATTGGTGGGATAAATTGTGAAGCTTACAATGGTAAAGAAAAATGTTTACAGTACTAAAAAATGTATCATTAATTATTACGTTAACTATTATAAATGATTCATTAATTATAATTTGTATTAGTAGTTAAAGATCATGATCTTTATTTATTAATGATACATATTTTATAAATTATTATTAAACTTGTATTTAAAAATTGTTTTAACTGAAGACTTTGATTACCAATCATTTATATGGTAAAACTTCACTTTGACTTATTGACTTTGATTATCAAACAATTTGACTATCAGATCAATGTCTGTTAATATGGAGAACTGTAGCAAATTTAGGATTGACTAGAGTATACCGTTGGCTTGGCTACTACGCTATATCAACTAGAAAATAAAAAATAATAATGCCTTATAAAAGAGTTTTTAAGTTCTACTTTCCACGATTTTTTAAACGTTAAAACTTTATTAGCTGAATCAATTATCTCGTTCTCTTAATTATTAGTTACATGACGGCGTGATGGTCAATTGGATAGAACTCTGTCCCTTGGTATTATAAGCTTCAAGTTCGAATCTTGGAAGTGGCATCAATGTTAGTGGTTCGGAATCCACGTTAAGCTGTAGGTTCCTTCTTAATTAGCTTAAGATGGGCAAAAAAATGACCTTAGAGCACCAACACTAGTTATATAAATTACAATAATTATAATTTAAAGAATAAAATAATAAATTAAACATTATTTAAATAAAACATTTTAAAGACGAAAAGCACAGCTAGAGGAAATAAAATATCTTTTTCTAAAAAAATCTTTTGTTTATATTTCATGGAATCAGTAATAATACCTTGAAAATGCTATGTTTAAATATATTTTAAATCCATTTATATAAAAAGGGAACATAATATTTTAAAGGTTTATTTTATTTTATTTCAATTTCTTCTATTAGCTCACCCTCTCCCTATATATATCTTGATCAAATTTTCAATCGTCAATAAAATACTTCTTATTCATCCACTCAAGTTCAAATACATTTTTTTTAACTTTTAGTTTATGATACTGGATGTGAATACGTATTTTTTCAAATATTAATTCAGTAATTAAATTAAATTAATTAATTTTAGTTTTTTCTTAGATTTAAGTTGCATATATGTACCAATAGATGGCGTCAGATAAACTTAAAAAAATGAATGAAAATTATTTATAAAGGACTTTATGCAATAGAGTGAAAAAAATAGTAGGAATTGACTTTAAAACTTTTTTTTATATTGCTTGTTTTATTTTTTTATATACTAAAATAATTGAAATCAATGATTCACATATTATTTGATATTCAGTTTCGGGCGACAGCAAAATGTAAAAATGTCTTCCACGTGCCAAGAAACCAAAAAATAAATTACAAGAAGCAGGAAGTAAAAACGTTTTATGAGCAAAAGAACTAAAAGTGAAGTTTTGAATAATGTCTTGTCATTGGTGTTGTGAAAAAAAATAATAAACACGTGTTATAAGTTATGATATATCCATTCACACAGAAGTAAATTAATAAAATTATCAATAACGAAACTGACAAAATATAGCAGCATTCAAAAAATAAATAGAAATGAAACCTATGAAATATTTGCAAAACATTTATTTACATATTTTTTTATTAATATCAATCATTCTGTTGTTTAAAATTCGTCAAGAATGCTCAACAGGTTCAAGTGGCTGATTGAAAATTTGAAATAAGCGTGATTTCTTTGTTATGTAAATTTTAACATTTTATTATCTTGTAAGTTTTAAAATTGTCCTAAAATATTTTTTCTCAAGAAGATGGTAGTAAAAGGTTTAATTATCACAGTTACATTTATTACTGTCATCAAACGTATGTAGTAATTTTGGAACTGAATAATAATTGAATAAATAAAAATGATGCCAATCAATTGTACTGACTTTTTTCACAAAATATGCTTGCAGCATAAAATATATTTTTGTAAAGAAAATGGATTTGTTTTGTTCGCTGTTTGAGATGTATGCTCGCTGCAACTGCTTTATCTCAATCTATCTAAATGCTGTTAAAATACGAGGAACAAAAAAAAAATTCAACAAAGGTGAAAGTTGAACATTCATAATTGAACTACTAGATAACTCGAAATACATGAATCCATGATGATCTGTCAAAAGTGACTGACTCTATCTTGAGCTTCAAACATAATATTAATAGAAAGGAATCGCTGTACATTATTTCCGGCAATCAAAAGAAAATAAGAAAGATGTATAAATATGAAAAAGAAAGAGATAAAACTGTGTAACGAATAGGCCACAATGTTTTAACATTGGTACGATGATTAGAAAATGTAAATTATAATCATAATTAGAAATGAAAATGAATAAAAAATAAAAATTCTCAGAAAGAAAAAAGTGTGGTACCCGTAGCATATGAAGATACGAGAAATTTCATAACAATTGAAGCATTTTTGCCGTCTTATAATATGCATCCTCTGGCATATCAAATATCAAAGAATATCTGACAGCACCTTTATAGTTTGTTTCTTGGCTCTACATATTTCGTACATTTTAACACATGAATGGACATAAAAGTGATAGGGTTAGGGCAAAACTATAAAGTTTACTGTTAGATGGGTTTGTGTTTTTGTTTAAAAGAAGAACGTTTTCTTTAGAAGATAGAAGTCAAAAAGAAGATAAGGTTGTTAAAATGAATAAATTCTTGAACGTATTTTATCATTCTACACACTGTTCTATTAATTTTGTTTGTGCTTTCTTTTTTGTTGAAATATAAGGTCTTCAGAAGCTATCCAATTGAAAATTATGTCTACTGCAGATATTACGACAGAATCTGCTAGTTCATTCTAAAGAAAATGAATGTCTTAATGATACTGAAAAGAAATTTATTTTATTCCAAGTGCTCAGCTGGAGAGAACAGTAAAGAAATTCACATGAAATCCCTTCGATTGATTAATTAGTACATCATTAGTAACTAGCTACGTGAGGATTTAGAAGGACTGGAACAGCCTGATGGATAAATTGGATTTCTGAATTATGATAGTTAGGTTTGAAACCCTACAAACTACATGGAAGTTCCCATTTCTATACAGGAGAGGGGTTTATTATATCAATAGGCTAGAAAGTCCATTCACTATACTTGAAGAAGTGGAAAGGTGGATGCAAAATGCGGGTACTTTTCCAAATTGCAATGCAAAGATTCCAAATCTGGTAGATAGATTCCAAGATTCCAAATTTGGTAGGCAATTGAAGATCTTCTATGATGAGTCAAACTGAAATTAAATCCTCATCATTAGATATAGAATGTAGAATGTATAGAATATATTTTATTTTACCCGAAACCAGAGATATGATAATCAGACCACTAAATATTAAGATTCTGCCGATAACCACAGATTATCATATCTCCAGCTCTAGTTCAAAACCTAATAGTAGATATAGATAAAAATGTATAGATTTTCTTAAAATCCTATATATATATATTGCCAGTTTTAAAAGGAGATTAATTCTGTTTGTTTCATTTATTCCATGTTATCAGAATACTTCACTAGATGTTTCTTCGAATTGTATCTAGTCATCGAGCGAGCAGAAATAATGAGGTTTATAATATTCTAAGAGAACTGCTTCCTTGATAAAACTATCCTAGGATGTTATAATTGATTTCTCTTGTATTTACTAATTCAATTCGAGTTTTACTTCTGGATAACATGCTTTCATATTTTGCCATTGTATATTTTGTGAAGATCTTTATGTTCTTCTTTGGTCTGCCAATGCAGTTTTTGCTAAAAATATAATGTTTAAAAATGTAATGTAGTTCAAAATGCAATATTTAAATTATACTTGCAACATGGAACTCTGTTCCATATAAAAATTATTTTAAAGATTTATGATTTTATAATAATTAAAAGGGGTTTTTTTGAAAAATTATTTTTATTTTATTTAACAAAGCATTTCTTTGTAGAAATAATTTAATTTAAATAAAATACAGGTTTATTTACAGTATTTTATAATTTTTTACTTAGGGTGTTTAAATCATACATGTGCAAAAATTCAAATTAATTCAAGCATGACAAACTTATTTCCAGCTTTTTAAATAAAATATCAATTAAAATATTCTTGTGTTCATTATATTTCATGAATGATATTTTGAAATATAATGCGTCAAAATTATACCTTAAATTTTGCAAATAGCATGGTAAAACATATCTAAAGAGTAAATTTGGCAATTTTTTTCCCTTTATCATTACGTAAACCAAAAAATATGCTAAATTATTTTGAAAGAAGTAAAGTAAAACACAGATTATTAAGATTCTTAATGGAAAATTTTGCTGTTTCACATAAGCATATAACTTCATTATTGGCATTAAGCTTATGACAACATCATTATAGATAGCAGCTTGAATAACATGGCCCTTTTCTAATCAAGGCAGCCATTATTCAAATAATTCCCTATTTCTTTTATTTGAAATCTCTTTGAGAGAATTTTGCTTTCCGTATAAATAAACTTCAACCTTGAATGACATTGAAATGTGTTCCATTGAGAAGGGAGGTAAATATCATTAGTAGTCGTTTTGTAAGTGCGTATAAATGACATTTTTTTATTATAATTACTTCTCTATGATTAGAAACGTAATTTTAGTTTAATTAATTTAATTTCCTCGTCCATAATTATATAATTTTCACAACACAAATTGTTTTGATGGGACGAATCATAAGCAAAATATTTTTGCCTGTTGCTATGCTTTACACATAATTTGTTGTGAAAGATTGGCTATTTTAATGAAAAATAAAAAAATACAAATAATTATAGTATTTATATAAAACTCAATTTTAAATTCCTTAAATTAAATTCTTTAAATGAATATGTGAGATTGTGACTAAACTTTCATTTTAAACAGCTTTTATCAACAACTAAAATTAAAGATGGTCAATGAATGATGGTAAATTAAAAATGATTAATGAATAATGTTTATTAACCTAAAAATGTCTTATTTCATAGCTTCAAGAAAACCTAGAAGATATTTTTCAATAGTTCAAATAAAATGTACATTTAAATCCACTGTACTGTATTTTAATACCAACTGGATATCCTGCCGGTTATTAGGTACGAAAAAATTTATATTTATGATTAAATTTTTTTTAATTTTAAAAATTAAATTATAATTATAATTGAAAGTTAAAATTATTTGAAATTTACTCTTAATCATAAAATGGTTTAATAGAGATTCCTATCAAATTTTCAAGAAGTTAAATCAAATATAAGAATTGTGATTTTTAATGTCAATAAATATTTATCAATATAAAATGATTCTTTACATATATTTTAAAAGTTATTAATATTAAAGCAATTTCCAATTAAATATATAATCAACTTTTGTTAGTAATTGTTTTGCTACAAAAAGTAATAACCAGTTTGAAAGTATTTATTTATCAAAGTACATATTTGAAGGGAACATATTTATTCACATTAAAATATGATTCGGTTAAATAAATATAAAATCGTTTGCAATGAATCGTTTTTCATCTTAATCGTATTTCTTTATTTCTTAAGTTTTCTGAACCATGTAAAGTTCAGGTTAAAGTTAAAAACCTTATTTAGAACTGTTATTTTAAGTATTAATTATAACTCTATTGCACACTTTCAAGATGGATGACTTATAATATATTTAAATTATTAATGAATAAATGGTATATATAAATGTAGTAAGAAAGGTTCTAAAAGTTAATTGAAACTTTTTCTGCAATATATTTTAGTACGTAGATTTAATCAATCAAAACAAAATAACAATTCATGAGCCTGTTTTTGACATTTTCATTTGTTTCAGTAAAAGGAAAACGCCTTTAATTGCTAAAGCCTTCACCTAACTAGGTGTGATGAAATTAAAATATCATCTTTAAAGTTATAAAAAAGAAAAATGTAAGTTTACCTACACAAGTTCTGAAAACAATTATTATTTTTAAATTAAAATTATTATTAATTAATTAATTTTGTTAACGTATTTAATTTAATCAATTTAATGAAATCAATTTAATTTATATTAATGAATTTAATTAATTTAATTTAATTAATTATATTTTAATTAAAAATGAAAGAATTTGTACTAATTTATGTATTGACAATCTTTTCCGACGAACGTCTATTGAATCATTAAGGAAAATATTATTATTTAGATTGGTTCTTATATTTTTTTTTTTTTATCTTTTGTCAAATTTCTTATTTTCCATAAAAAATATAAATTTTCAAAACTTAATAGTATTCCTTACTTTGCTCATTAATTTTCTACTATTAGTTTAATTGAAATTTGCTAAATTAAAAACTCATTTTCATGTTTTATTTTTCACATTTTAATATACAAATAGAAAATAAAAGAAGTAATATTTTTTTTTCTTATCACACTTGGTCGACAGCAAATCTAAACCAAGTTCATGATTCCGTGGTCTCATGGAAAAAGAGAAGTGTGGGGGAAGCTTCTATTGTGATGGAACACCCGTAAGTAGAAGTCCGACTTAGCACCGTGTCGGTGAAGAAGGAGGACAGTGCCTTCTGGAAGGACTTTTAGGAAGAAATACCCCACATTTACGTATCGTATGGTAGAAAACACGGAAATTCCCAGCAGGTAAGGCTCGTTCCCACCGAGGCGTGAAGCGTTGAAGATTCACGCGGCAGGCAAGAAAATTTTTTCGACCCTTTCACAGCGAAACGTCAGAAATAGCATTACGCCTAATGAAGTTCCGCTTCGAGTTGAAAGTTGGTCAACTCAAAGCAGTGGATTTCAAACTGGTTTCAGGCGAACGTGGGGAGGCTAGTGATTGGTCAACGCTTCACGCTTAAACGCCTCACGCCTCGGTGGGAACGAGGCTGTAGTCCGACTAACGAAGCAAGTTGCTGAACATCACAAACATCCTCGTTTTTTGAAACAGCGTCTACAACATAGCCGCCAGCGGATTGAACATCGACTGCTATGCTCACCAGTAGCGCACGTAGCCACGAGTGGGTCTAGAAGTAATTTTATAAATGTTTATAATATTTAAAAAAAACTTTGCAATTTCTTCAAAAATAAGTCAATACTTATTAGTGAGAACATTTCCAAAGAAAAAGAAATAACTTAACACAATATTAACACATTGATCCCTATTAATTATTGTTACTTTAAAAAATAAAATATTTAAAAAATAAATTAACTCAGTTTTTATATAGTACAATAAAAGCTGAAAAACTTATTCACTTTATGAACTTTGGAGTATCATTAGAATTTTATTAAAATTTCCATTGTTGTTTATGAAAAAATATTATTGATTTATAAGAAAACACAAAATAATCAACATCCTTTTCACATTTTAATTCTAAGTGTCTTCTACTCGAATTTGTAACTAAATTTTCATTTAACAGTTCACTTTTAAAAATAGAATCATCTTTAGATAGTGATTAAGTTAAATATTATTCCAATACATGCAGTTCTTTAATGCTGATGTCATGAGGAAAGGCTATGAATTGAGCGGTACTAGAAAGAAAGCTTTATAGTCTTTCTATATCTAATGGTTTCTTCTTACAATGTAACTGTTTTTTATTACATTGAAGTACATGATAAATGTATTTGCATTTTTATCTCCAAATAACTGTACTTTTTTACAAACTTTTGTAAACATAGATTTTATTATATTTTCGTGCATTTATGTTGCCTAGATGACATAGCTGAAGTTTTAAAATCGCACATTCTTCAAATTTTATTATAATTCACAAGTCTGTTCATTTCACTTGTAATTACATATTTTTTATGCTCAACATTTATTTTTATAATTTATTATTTATATATTACCTCTAAAAATATCCTTCTATGTTTTTTTGTTGTAAAGATTTATTAAAAAATTTAACGTTTTTATAGACGTTAAAAATCATCATATTACAGAAATCTAGTACACAGAAAAAAAGAAAATACAGTAGTTAATAATAATACAAATCCATATGTACAATTTTAAATCAAAATGTAGCTAATAAAACAAATATAATAAATAAAAACTCTATTCCATTGAGCAATTTTACTAAAAACATTATAATTAGATAAAAAGCTACATGCATAACTTACTTAATGAAATTTAATCTGCTCCAAAAGTTTAAATATAGACATAAAATTGTATTATAAGTATATATATAATGAAAATATTTCTCTGCAAAAAACTTTTAAAGTTTTATTAAAAAAAATAATAATAATAACAATTAAGAATTTTTGACCAAGAACAAAGTTCTAAAATCTTTAGCCTTCATAAAAAGTTTTTGATATCGATTGCGAAACGATTATTATATCATTTTCGAATAATTTAATTTCGATAAATTAATTTAATTAATTTAATAATTAATTTAATTTCGAATATTTTAATTTAGTATCGTCTGTCTTCTTTAGTAATTTAATCTTTCATATTTTTTTATGATTTCAGTTATTCAGCACATATTTATTTATTTATTATTATTATTTAATTGAGGAAAATATAATTTTTTGCAAAAGATTCTAAAAAAAAATTCTGTTTATTTGTGTACGAGAGAAAATTTTTTAGGAGCATTATTATTTTCAAGGTTTTCTAAAAAAGTTATTAACAATATTACATAGTCAATTAATAGATTATGTAATATTGTTAATATGTAATATTATTTCATTTATAATTAAACTTTTCTTAGTAGTGGCAACAGTTTTATAAGAATTCTTTATTCGTGATTATAGAATGATATAAAAACTAAAACAAGGCGTAATGCGCATTAAAATGTGGAATATTAAAAAGTGCTATTTAACATGAAAGAATTATTTTCAGAAGCGTGAAAAACTGAAAGTGTGTTATATGATTTGTGAACAATTTGTAAAATACTGAAAACAGATTCCGTTTCTCATTTTGAAATCACCATTTCATTTCACAAAAAAGGTAAGTTCTTTTTGCATTCTTTACTATCATAAAAGTACGAAATTACATAAATTTTGAATTCATAAATATGTAAGTTTTTTTTATTTGAAATCGAATATTAAAAAATTTAAAAATTGAAGAGTTGCAATTGAATATAAATGCATAACTGATGAATTTTGTATATGCAATGTTGTTATTATATCAGTGATTTTATAAAGCTTATTCTTAGATTTATTTTATTAAATATTATATTTATTAAATTTTTAATAATTTTTTAAATAAATTGCATTAAATTAGGATTTTTAAAAATTATAAATTTAAGAATCGAAAGAATGTCGAATTAGTTGCAATTTTATTGCAGTTGAAATATATGGTTAGTTTCATATGCCTCTGATAAAAAAAATCAATGTATGTATTTTATAGCTTATTTAGTTAAATTATTGTTATGATAAGGCAGTTTTTTTTACCATGGCACTAAAGTCAATTACGTGCATCTTAAAAAAGACAGAAATAATTAAATTTCATACGATTACTTTATGAAAAGAACTTCAATTCATTCTAAATAACGCAGTAACTTTTAATGAATCTAGTAGTAGCTTTTCCTTTTTACAAAATATATTGAGGAATAAATATTAATAAACAAATAAACGTAAAAAAAAATTTCAATGTTATTTAGGTTCGAATCTAAATTATCTATTTCACATTAATTTTCAGTCGTGATTAAAAAATAATTTTATACACTTTGCAATATTAAAAAGAATCGGCAACTTAAATAATTAAATAGTTTTCATCTGGTATTTATTCATATGATTAAAATGTCACCATTATAATTTTAACCAACTAAGCATAATTTGTTAGAAATTCATACATTAATTAATTTCCCTTAATATTATAAATATTATTATATATTTCTCTTAATATAATACTATAAAAAATTGTGCAAACTGTTAGATTAAATTATTGTATTGTTTTTATATCATAGAGTGTTAATATTTCGATTATATTCATACGACTATATTTTTAAATCATTAAATGCATAGAAACCCCATTCATAAGTGGAAAAATAAACACTTACATAACTTTGTAACTTTACTTCCACCTACACCCTGACAAGAGCGCCCTCTATGGCATTCAGGAGAAATAAAATTCCTATAAAATTCTTTCAAGAATTCTCACCCGAGAGGAAATGCAACGCTACCTGCGCTCCTATTGAGAACGTTTAGTTTAGTCTGTCATATGAAATATATCATATCTCATATGAAATATATCATGAGAAAATATATTATATCTCATATGAAATCTATCATGAGGAAATATATTTAGCGCAATCCGGCGTAGCAGTTTGCCTACAGACACTCGCCCGGAAATTAGTAGACCTTTACCCGAGATTAGTCTTATTTCGAGCATTCTGTGCTTAGCTGAGTTTCAGGTTTTCGGCATAGAAGTGGGATCCTTCCACGAATCTATATAATTATCCATCTTTAAGTTTGTTAATTGCACATCTCTAATTGTGTTTAGTATTAGTGCGTGAGTAAATAAAGCCGTGAGTTCTCCAACCTGTGCCTCAAGTATCTCAGCCCAACCACGCCATTTTAAATACATTATTAATATCAGAAAATTCTTAAAGTTGTATTGATAAACCATTTGGCCATTTTAAATCATTGCTTTAAGCTATTTTTTTAAACTAAAACTTTTAATTTATTTTGAGGAATTCATTACATTTAATTATTTTATATATATATTTAATCATCTCGGATTTTCTTATTAACATTGATTCATTAATTAAAATAATTACTCCCTAGCGCGCATGCTCATAGGAAACTGAGCAAAGAAAAAGCTGACGTCCTACGGTTTTGTTTATCGTAAAATTGCGACATTGCCTCTCAATATCATAAAATGATGTGTAAATGATGGTCTTAATAATTTTTAATGGAATTTTGTAATAATGTAATGATTATAAAATCTACTATAATAATGGTTAACAATATAATGAGGGATTTATTAATTGTTAAGATTTCTTACTTTCATTTAGAAGAATAACTTTAAAAAACTGAGTGATTAATAGAGTAATAAATAAATTTTTGTTTTTGATGATTTTTAAAGTATTGATCTGAAAATTAAAAGTTAACGCAAATTTTTATCCCTAATTTCAAGCGCATTCTCTCTCATTTCAATTTTATCTTTAATTTTTATCTCTAATTTCAAACGCACTCTCTCTCTCTCTCTCTCTCATTTCAATTTTATCCCTAATTTCAATTTTATCTTTAATTTCTAACGCACTCTCTCTAATTTCAAACGCATTCTCTCTAATTTCAATTTTATCTTTAATTCTTATCTTTAACTTTTATCTTTAATTTCAATTTTATCTTTAATTTCAATTTTACTTATAATTTGTATTTTTAATTTCACACGCACTCTCTATCATTTCAATTTTATAATTAAAAGCAAAATAATAAAAATAATTACAGCATAAACCCTATAAGTTTTTTAAAAATCATCCTCAATTGACAAACCATTTTTTTTTTCTTTTAAAAATATTAGTTCTATATTAAATCTAAATCTAATATTTTAACAAATCATTTCATTAGTTTTAACATCCTTAGCACTCAGTCATTTTTCGACAATTTTCACCGATACACACCTCAGAACTGACGAAGACTGAGTGAACTGTTCTGAAAATTAAATTTTCAATAAATATGCCTCATTTACATGGAACCAGTAACGTTTCAGAACTTAACTGCAGCTCATGCAGTTCAAAGCGGAAGCTTCAAAACGACATGTCGTTGCATACATCTTCATCTTGAAACCTCTTAAGAAAGAGAAAGAGAAAACTGCAATTTCCATTTAGAATGAGATTTCATTCCATGTCCGTGGGAAAAATTCTCGCCCATAAATCAACATACACTTGAAGAATTGGTTTTCCCGCTTCAGCGGGTTAAAGAACATCAAGTAATGCAAATTACTATCGATATGAAATGGTTGCTTTCAATAATCGATTTAACTTTGAATTAAACATTTTTTGTTTATTTTTTATATATATAGTTATTTTATATTTTTCATTCAAAATATTTTATGTTTTTGTTTAAAACGACTTTCATAAAAGCAATAATTTAATAGAAAATTAAAATTCAAGTAATTGAAGTGTTAAAGATTGTATTTAGAGATCATGATTTAGAGATTATTTTTTTACGTACTCATGCTATTGGTAACTTTATTGTTTTCTTACTTAAATCTATGCATAGTATTTTAACAAATTTACTAACATTTAATTTGTTTAATAACTGTTATT
>BPLQ01005009.1:0-137955 GCA_021605075.1 Caerostris darwini
GTAATAGCTAATATTGGAATTTTTTTCTCAGTGTTTTCTTGTTGAAGGGATATTTAGTATATGCAACACGTAACCTTCTGAAAGTAAACTGTCTTTGAACATGATAATTTATATTAGCTTAATAACATATTAAGGATAAAGATATTATCGAAACATGTGTATTTTTTATGACAACAGATTTAACGATTCATAGCTCATAATAAACAATCATCCTTTGATTTATTTTTATTTCCCTTTGATATTTTTTTTTAAAAATGCGATATGTATTGATAATTTTTTTGATTTTTTTTATTTTCTGTCGCATTGTTAATCCCCCTTCTTGAGTAGAATGTTTCATGCGTTCTTGTTTAATAATCAATATATATAAATGAAAAACTTTCGCGCGGTTTGTACCAGTCTGGCGCTTTCACTCCGCAATCACCCCTGCAGCCCCATGGGGAGTTACATGGTACAATCCCTGCAAAGATTGGGTTCACAGATTTAGAGGCCCGCAAGGGGAAACCAAGCGTTCATGTAGAGCGATTCCATTGACAATATTAAAGTTTTTTTTTTATTAAATTAAAATATTTATAGTTATATAATTTATTATAATACAAAATATTTTGTAAAAAAACTTCGTAAATTGATTGCGTAACTGAATAAACTGAAATCTAAACTTCGATCTATATTGTAAAATGAACGCTAGTAGTAGTCCGAGGTTACCGGGGAACAGAAGTGATGTCACGAAAGAAGCGCACGCAACCGGAAGTGCGAAGGTGTTACCTTAGCAGAGGGGGTCCTTTTGGGAGATAATTTCGTCCCTGGTGGAAACATCGGAATACTGTCTATAAGACAAGTTCGTTTGGAGGAATATGAAATTTTTTTTTTAATTCGATTGTTTATAAATTTCTTTTTAATTGGATTATTTTACAAAATGGGTTTAGTGAAGGAGGTTATTATTATTATAATATTTTTCTACAAATTTTCTTTTAATTTACAATAGATTTTTATAAAAACAAAGGTTTTTTAACTTTAATTTATATATTTTGCGGCATTTTACAAAATTTATTTGGCAAAGGAATTTATGTAATTCCATTAGTTTTTTATTGGATTATTTTATAAATTTATTTGGTCAAGGAATTTATTTATTTTTATTAATTTGATTATTTTTAATGTGCTTATTTTTTATTGGATTATTTTACAAATTTATGTTATTATACAGATAATTATTTTCTATTTGCAAAATTTACTTGGTGAAGAAATTAATTTTAATTTTTATTATTTTATTTTATTATTCATTTATTCTACAAAATGAATTTTTTAAAAATTGTTTATATTTATTTTCAATTTGACTTATTATTTTTTTTATCATACTAAACTTCTTTTTATAAAGGAATTTATTTTTATTATTGCTCCTTTCAAATTTATTTTATTTAATTTTTTTTTACTTTTGATAAAAGAATTTATTTATTTTTATTTAATATTATATATATATATATATTTACAAAATTTATTTTTCTTCTTATACATTTTTAATTTTTAATTCCAATTTTTCTTATTGATCCTATTTGTTATATTTTGCACAGTTTATTTTTGTAAAGGAATTCATTTATTTTTTAATTTATAATTTTTCCCCTTTATGTTACAAAATTTATTTTCCTTTTTACAAACGTCTTTTGTTTAAAGATAATTATTTAATCAAAGGATTATTTTCTTTTCATTTTTTAATGTAATTTGTTAAATTATTTTATATTTTCCTTCCTTGTCAAAATAATTTTTTTTCTCTAGTGTGTTACAGCATTTTTTTATCACTTCATTAGAAATTTCCTTATCTCAAATGTATGTTTGGCTTTTATAGTTTTCCTTAAAATCTCTCGCATTTCTTATTAAAATCGAAATAATTTTCAAATTTTCTACCCAATATTAAATATTTCAAAGCATTTGTATTGAAAGATTTAATATAAGTTCAACTCCAAAGAAAATGTTACGAATTTATGTATATTTAATCAATTAGTTACTTTCATTAAAATGCAAATATTTTAACATAAATGTACATTAATTAAAAGGGCATGAAATTTTCTTTCAACTCACATTTGTATCTCTTTCTAATGATATTTCTTCTTTCATACTCGGTTATATTTTGATAAACACTATAGCTTCTGGATGATACAGAAAAAAAGTTTTTTTGCATGCATTTCTTTTCAAGCATTTAGAAATAAACATAGATTTTATAAGACGACATAATTAAAAAAAAAATTCTTATCATGAATTTACACACTTTTATTTTCTAATATAAATAGAATTGTGTAAATTATTAAATGTATATAATATTTCATAATATTATATACATTTAATTATCTCACCAATCATTTTTACCTAGATTATTATTTTCTTTACAGTCGTACACAAATCTTGTACTTACACGGAGATATATTTGGTAAAATGTTCCACAAGTAAATATTCAATACTAGTAAATATTATAATACTAAGTTAAAGAATTTGTATAACATGAAAAGCAATAAATACACACACACACAAATTTCAATAAGAAAAATCTTCTTATAAAATCTTAATGTTTAAGCATGTTAAAGTTATGGATCTTATTATTTTTGCGTGAATTTCTTAAATCCTTCTTATTTGGGAAAAACACAATTCATTACATTCTATTTATGCACACACATCAGCGAATTATATTTATAAAATTAATGTGTAAATTCTTTTAACCAACTATTTCTAAAACAATATTATTTTAAATGATATTTAAATTATAATTTTTATCGTGTATTGAATTTATTTAACCAAAACATCTATCATTAAAGAAAAAACTGTACGTATTTTCTTTTCGAATGCTGAACTAAAATTCTGGTATACAACCTTCATTACAGAATGCTGATAGCATATGTCTACCCCACCGCTGGCCAATTTCAGACAAGATAGTATTTCTTTCTATATGACTAGGATTGGAAAGCTTATCAGTTTAGATGTGCATTTTTTAAATTTCAACAAACTTTTTATTCATTTGTAGTGCAATTTTAGGTGAAGAGAAATAAAATTATTATTAAATAGCATATTTTTAAGTAAGGATATAATTTATAAAATTTATTTTACTAATTTTATTTTATTTTAATTTTGGAGTATTTTTCAAATTTAAACTGTTTTTTTTTTCATTTCTTTAAATAAAGGAAATTACATGACTCTTTCACTTATTGAAATTTTTCACTCAAAATCTTATTTTTGTACAGCGTATTTTTCATTTCGACAGGCATTCTATTCAAGTACACACGTCAATAAGTTAAGTTATCCATTTACTTTTATATATGCGTTAAGTATTATTTAAACTGTTGGTAAAATTATACCCCGTTGTTGTTGTTTTTTTTTTTTTTCACCTGCCCAAGAGATGGATGTCCACTGGTGTTTAGATGATTACCCTTGGTGTTTAGATGGATTACCTGCCCACTTAATTCTATTTGTTAAACCCTGTAATTTCTTGTTAAAGCAAATTTTTTAGCTTTAAGGGTTTTTTTTTTTTTTTTTTTTTGAGAAATAGAGTCTCATCTCAATATTGTACATTTTACTTTTGTATTTTCAGGTGTGGATACAAAAATCTCTGGTATCTGTTTTTTCATATATGGTTTCTTAGCAGTTTTTGTACGTAGTTTTATGAATTTTGCAAAATGTTTATAAGTAAAAATGTCAGCTCTGTCAACCTGAAAATCTGACCTCAGTGCTTCACAATTTACGTTGAAAGGCGTGGTAAAAATATTCAATTCTATTTGAATGGCACTGCGTTCGAATTCAAAATGCAGTTTTTTCGAGCCCTCTTCATAATTCTTAAGCTTCTCTTCATTTACTGAGGGTATTGAATTTAACTTCGATAAAAGAGACAAATCGTTCTTAGACATAAACATGTTCTTAGACATGTCCAGAAAAGATATTAAGTTTTAGTTTAAAAGCTTTGAGACGGCCCAGATATCGTCGATAAAGTGATTTTTTCCTTGCATCTTGACATTCATGTTACTCACTTGACAAAGAAGATCTGTAAAAAAATGTCCGAAAGCCATTCTGTGTCTTGTAACATTTCACACTCCACAGAACACTGCTTCTCATGGAAGAACGACACAATGTCGTCTTTCAACTGCAAACTCCCTCGAAAACACATCCAACACTAAGCCACATCACTGTCGTGTAATACAGTACGTCAGAGTATTCAGATTGCACGGACTGAAGAAAATCTCGAAATTGCCTGTGAGTAAGCCCACGAGATCGAATAGTATTTACAAGCTTCACGACTGCATCAAACACGGGTTATTATATTCAATGCAGATTTACACAGAGCATCTTGATGTATAACATAATGTAGAAAAACAACATTGTTCCCGGGATAGTTTTAATTAAAGAGTCTAAGAAATCCGGATTTTTTTTCCTGTCATATTTAGTGCTCCATCTGTCGTACTATTACATATATTTTTTATAGGTACTTTCAAAGTTAAAAGTCATTCCTGAAATTCGTGAAAAATATCACATACCGTTGTGTTCCCTTTAAAGAACGCATGCACGCCAGTTCCTCGGTAATTTCAAAGTTCTCATCAGCACATCTTTTAAATAATACTAATTGAGCAGTGTCATTTATATCAGTGCCTTCATCCATAGCTATGGAGCAAAATTTTAAACTGGCCAATGTTTGACTCTAATTGTGATGTTAAATTTTTATCAGCTTCGATTCTAGAAGTTACCGTTTTTCGAGATAAGCTTACAGTCTTAAAATTATTTTTCTTGACTAGACATAAAACATCACAAACTTGGAGCATGCATCGTTTAACAAACTCCCCATCACTGAGAACTTTATTATTTTTAGCAAATATTGTATGCTACAATGTAACTTGCATGTGTAGCTGCTTCTTGAATACTGTTTACCTTCTTGAAAAAATTTTTGTCGGCCTGATAATTTTTACCAAAGACTTTCTGCATTTTGTTTTCTTTCATTTTCGGACATTGCTTCGTAATTGGAATTCTTATGCTTAGATGTGAAATGACGGGAAATGTTATATTCTTTGAAGAATTCCAGAGCTTCATTGCAGATGAGATATATTGGTTTATCATTTACAACTGTAAAAAAATATTTCGAGGTCCATTCATCATTAAAAGCATGGCACTCTGAAACAACTTTACGGTTTTAATAGCTATTTTGGGGTTGAAATATTTTACGAATAACCCAAACAAGCACTAGCTACGCTATACTTAATAATAATTTCACCACTATTCCCAATGATGCTATATGTCCGCAATCTTTCCATACACAATTTGTAATATTAGAACTCACGCTAAAAGAAAAAGCCGCTGGCTAGAGCTTGAAATGCACAGTCAGCCACATGTAAGGTCTAATTCAACAATATTGGATTCCATGTCTGCAAATAGAAAAAGTAAACAGAGAAAAAGACAAAAATAGAGAAAGTAAAAAGATAATCAATCCTTTGAAAAAAAAAGAAAAAAAAAAAGTAATATCAAATTAAAGTAGAAAAAGAGATGGATATATAATATATAAATATATATTTCTTTTAATTTGCCTCAGACTGGCAAATTAAAATTCTATCCGCGGGCCGGATAGAACCTTCCGGCTGGCCGTAGTTTGCTCATCCCTGATCTAGATGATGCTATCGAGGAAATGAGACATGAAACAACAACAAAACATATAAATATATATTGCAAAAAAACATTATTAAAATATTCAAACTGTAGCATATAGTTAAACAAATATTATTTATGTTTCACTTTTTTTTTTGTAAGGTACACATAAATTCTGAAAATAATGCGTGATACAAAGCTTTCATGTTTTTATTGTTAGCAGCCTTTCCAGGAATCGATGACCTTGGTCGAGACAAATTTTTGAATTACGGTTTTAAAAAAAGCATTTTTTTTCTTTGTGTCGTATCAGATTTGCATTTGGAATGCAAAATAGATTCACCGTCGTCGTTTTTTCCTTTTATGTACGTAAACAGAAATATTACGCATATTATTGCTCAACATCTTGTTTTTTGGGGTGGGGATGTTACTTTTTTTGTAAACAGTGCAGGTTTGACTGTAAATATTTACAGATTAATATTAATAAAATTGTATACTGGTAAAAGTAAAAAAATAAATTTCTAATTTTACCAAATTTTTTAATTCTTAAATGTTTAATGGCTATTAGAAATAACGATACAAAACATAGTAAGTAATATTACAATATTAATGTGTAATAACTTTCTTATATGTTGTATTATGAGCAAGTGTTTTTAAGTTAAAATTTATGGATCAATATTGTTATCATTTTAAAATTCTTGGAAACAATTTTGTCTTTTCCAAGATTCATAGTTGCATAGCTGTTATTGTTTTTATGTTTTTCTGTATCGTTTTTCCGAGTAAATTCTTCTACGCTCATAAACTCAAATATTATACGTACACGTTTGTATGTAATTAGATTGCAATGGTAGCAGATAATGAGTCCTTATATGCTACCATTTTTGAGAACATACAATTTAAAAAAAAAAAAAAAAAGAAAAGAAACGAACTCCAGATATCCTGGAAATAGCTCTTAAGACTGAAGCGGAGTTTTAGAATCTTATTGGGGGAAAATGATACCTCCTCCAATATTGATTTTTACAAATTCCACGCCTTTTCTTAAAACCAGCTTGTTTGTAATAAAGGTTATTTAAACTCTTGCTTGTTGAAACAGCAGCCATTTTCCAAAGCTGCGAAGAAAAAATGGGTGAGATTAATAGTAATATTTTTTTATATTTGTTCATAGGTAATTATTAGGTAAACTATATTTAATTAATTCAATAGAGAATCCTAACTGGGTAAATAATAATATTCTAAATTGGTTATTAAAAAAATAACCAATTTTTAGTTTTTTTTGTTTATATGATTAAATTTGATAAAAGTAACCCAAAATATATCCAATCTGCGTTCAAAATAGGAGTAAGCTCCACATGAAATTTTTCTTAAGTCTGTGATTCATAATTAACTTTATTAAATAATTTGGAATGAATTTAATTTTTTTTCACACGTATTAATTTAAAGGCACATTTATTTTATTTTAAGGAAAAATTATAATATTATTATCAAATGCAAACAGTAACATTCTACGGAATATTCCTATTACTTAGTTTATAATATTATCAAAGTTCTGGTTTCTGCATTAGGTTTATGCTATTTTTGTGAGTAATTGAGTTACTGATGATGCATACATTTCCACTGTTATTTTACTATAACAGGTTAGCTGAAAAGTTCGTAGGCTGATACATAGATAAGGCTACTAGTATTAAATCCATATAAGTTTTAGTTAGCCCTAAACTTCAAAAGACACGTTTATAAATTTGACTGCTGTTGCTTTCAAATTTATACATGTGTCTTTTGAAGGTTAGGGCTAACTAAAAATGGATTTATTACTAGTAGCGCTATCTATGTGTTAGCCTACGAACTTTTCATTTCACCTGTTAAAAACCACTCATTTGTAGGAACTGGAATATTTTTCAAAAACAATGGAAAATGGGCTAATATTTTATTTAAAGTCTCAAAAACTTCGGTCCTATTAATAGTTTTAATTAATGTAATTAATTTTGAAGAAAAAAAAATATAAAAAAAAATTCAACTGAATAAATTATTGATTCTTGAATTTTAAATTCAATTGAATATAAAAAAAAATTCAACTACAAAATTATCCCCATATTCTAAAAAAATAGCATTTATTAAAAGTACAGATTATAATTGTTTATTTTATTAAAAAAATTTATATTATAGTTAGGAAATTTTTTACAACTAAGGAATCAAACTGAATTAAACTTTGCATTCCTTTACAATAAAAGAATCGAACTGAAGCTTAAATTTAAATGAAAAATTTATTTCTTACAAAAGGTTGAGGTTCACACAGAGGATGTATATTTAAATATGAATTATATTATTTTCTTACTGTTAAGTATTATTACAAAAATGAAATATATTTTATACATTTTCGGAAATATTAAATTACTCGTAAAATATATATCTTTTTTCAATAATTCTATTGTAAAGGACTGTTTGTTATTTTATGGATTCTGTTGGGTTTTTTTAATTTTTAATATTTATTACTTAAATCACCATTATTTATCACATTATTGTTATTTACAAGATATATGTAGTTATTTTTCTTTCTGTTTGTTTGTTTTCTTGTACATTTTAAGAAATTTGCGATATTTTAATTGCCTCTTATTGCTTGAATGCTACTTTAAATATCACTAAATCTTAAAATGCTATCCTTTTATTGTTGAATAAATATCAAAAAATAAATAAATACGGATTTGGCACTTAAAAATATAGGAACATATAGAATATTTTTGTGTTCAAGCTGAATTACTACAATAAATCCGAAAGAAAATAAATTGGAAAGATTTCACAGTAGATTTTAGGAGATAGAGTGAAAAGATACACTCCTGAGTGCTGTGGAATATTTGTCCACAGCTGTTACAGCATCAGAGACTAAAATTGATGTTCAAATTTGTAATTCAACTGCAAAGTGATCAAAAAGTTTCTTTGACAAAGTTCAGTGTTAATTGTTCTAATGAATACTCAGTCGAACTTGACTGGAGGAGTTTCAAATGAAAATCAAAAAACATTACACGTCTTTTCTCATTATAGAAAGAATAACAATTGTTTCGACGAATTGTTACAAGGAAAACTGGTTATTTTTCTTGCGAACGATTTTTGAATTGAATATTTGATTGAAAATTTTATTAGTGTAGAATTATATTAGTATGCATTATATTTTATTATTATATCTAAATCATAATAAAATCTAACATATATGGCATAATGTATATATATATATGGTACATTTCTTTATTTGTTCTTCGATAAAAAGTTTTTTGATGGTTTAAAAATAATATGAAAAATTTAATTTGAAAATTTTGTAAAACATAATCCTACATTAGAACTTTAATGCATTTTGTTAATCGTAATATTTTAATTAAACTTCTACTGATGTTACATAGTATTATTTATTAAAAACCCCTCTCATTTTTAAATAATAATCAATACATGTGTTTATAAATATATTTTATTGTTTTGTTTATTTAGTTAGTTCACTTTTTAATGTATCAATTATTCTTTTACTAAAAATATATTAAACTAAATCATTATATAAGTTTCACATTAAAAAGCTAGTTATTAGTTTAAACAAATGAAGATTTATTGTATTAACACAATATGTATTCAAAGGTATATACAATATGTACTCTCAGCAACAGGGTGCTTATTTATTTACGTATGTATGCAAATGCATTTGTAGGCAGGTACGTATGTGCGTGCTAATGGTGTGTAGATATATGGAAACGAGTGTGCGTAGATATATGTATGTAATATGCATGTAATTTGTTTTTTTTATTGTATTATTTTGAAAATTTATTTGGTAAAGTAATTTATTTATTTTAATTTTCCACCAAGAAAGAGATTTATTTTTTACTGCAGTTTTTGATTCTGCGGGTCTTAGAGCAAGCTTTAACAATGCCTTTTTGAAATATGGGAGTAGCATGATTTAAGTGACGTGCATTACTAACATAATTTAGTGCATTACTAACATAATTACTAACATAATTTAGTGCATTACTAACATAATTACTAACATAATTTAGTGCATTACTAACATAATTTAGTGCATTACTAACATAATTACTAACACAATTTAGTGCATTACTAACATAATTACTAACACAGTTTAGTGCATTACTAACATAATTACTAACATAATTTAGTGCATTACTAACATAATTAAGCATGTAAATTTGTTTGTGAATGAAAGGAGAGAAATGATATAGAATGTCCCACTGATGCAGTTTCAAATTGTTTAAATGTAATAGTTTTCCTTGAATAAATAATTGTTCTTATGTATTTGTGAGCACTAAGAATTTCTTCGTCTAGAACTTTTCAATCACATCTGGATACCACGAAACGAAGGCAATTTGCGTCGCCAGCTGAATGGCAGGAATTGTCGTTTTTTCTATTTTTAACATTACCATTTTGGCAATTTATGAAGTAAAGCTCATTTGTTTTGCAGTTATATGAGTAAATCCGTGAGTATACAGGGATATCATCTTCGTACACAGTAACATTTTCTGATATTGAGTATATGGCAATAAATAATTGACAACCTTCATTTATCATTTATCAGAAAGCCGCTTATGAAGCTTCCCCAATCTTGTTTTCTTGCTTTGTTACATTTTTGTTTTGTTCCTTTGACCTTGAAAGAAATTTTGAATGACAGTTTGTTACGATCAGTTGTATTTTCCTGAAGTTCAATATCCTTGAGTTGTTTCGGAGTATAATAAATAATTAATTTTGGTAATCTTCGACGGGTCTTATGCGAAGGTTTTACAACATTTTTTCATCTGCTCTGTTCACGGCAACGCCTTTCTGGCTTACGTTTCTAATACACTTAAATTCCAATTTTTCTTTCTTTCAATATATTAAAAAACTCAACTTATCTCTTAGAGATGGTTTGCTTTCAGTGAAGAATATACCTGCAGTACATCAACACTATATGAGGGAGCATATGTTCAGGAAGAAGTTGAACCAAGAAGAAAATTTTCTCAGGCAGCAGAAGTATTTGCTGAAAAGTTATTAACGAAAAGATCAAATGTGCTTAGAAGTTTATCTTCGTAATGTCGGAATTTAAATTTTAAAGTTTGCATTTCCTATTCAGCAGATTTTTATTTTTGAGATGATTTCCGGCGGTTGTAAATTACTGAACTCTTCATTTTCCATAATGTGTCAGACCTTGATCTTGATAGCTCTTCCGTTTGATTTTCATTTCCTAAATTTAGAGTTTTGATAGTTAAATTCAAAAAATAAAAAAATAAATGGAAACTGAAAAAAAAAAAAATAAATAAATAAAAGGAAACTGAAAAAAAAAAAAAAAATCATATGCTAAAAATAAAAAAAAGAAAAGAAATATATAAATAAAACAGGGAAGAAGACGAAACAGTATGAGCTGCCAACACAAAATATTCCAGTGTATGATGGAATACATAAATAAGGTGGTAAAAATTGTTTGAAAAAGAAAAAGAATTTAATAATATTATGAGACATGGATCGAGTCCAGGCCAAATGATATAAAAATTTTTAAAAATTCTGATATTGATAGTAAAATTATATTTGGAACTTGTGTTAGAAAATAATTAAATTTAAATATAGATTTTTAGATTTTTCAAAAGAATTTTATGAAAGAATATATCATATTTAAAAAAGTGTTATATTTATGTGTTTAATGCAACGTAAAAATAATGAAAAAAATAAATTTGATATTAAAACCAAAATACAAAGAGAAAATGAAAAATATATAATAGATGTTACAACATCCTCTGTACTTAGAAAATTAAACATGTTATCCAATATTAAAAAGAATAAAGACGATCCTAATTATCATTATTATATTTAGATGGCAAGTAAAATTACATAATCCTTAAAAAATCAAAAATATTCACTTTGCATGGGGAAAAACTCAGTTCGATCTTGTGCAAGTCAAGTGGCTTTTAAGACTTGTCATGAAATGAAACCAGACTTTTGAAAGAGATATTACTTCTAATAATCTAATGGTGCTGTTTATTGAATAACTTTGTCTGGGGTATTTTTCTAATTTGTTTCTCACTGCTTTCAGCCTTTAAAATGTTTATGTAGTTAAAGAACTTTGTTTTCCGTACACTATAAATTAATAACGATAAAATGTAATTTTTTTTAATACGTCCATCGTTCACTTTTTCATTATTCTTTTCTCTTAATATTCACTTCTCTTTTGCAGTAACCCTATTTTGGAAGATATTTTTAATTGGATACTTTTCAAGTATATTATTATTCCTTTTGTGTTTTGGAATCAATAAAATATGGAAAGCAGCCTCCAGGTGGGTACTAAAATTTCATTATGATGTCTCAAATAAATCATATTTTTGTTAGTGTTTCCACAAATAGAATAATAATCCTAAATTTAATACTTTTGTTATCAATGGGCCGAGAAGTAATATTAAATGCTGTAAGTTATGAAAATTATCTCAAACTAATTAAGCATCCATCATGACACGATCATAAAAACAAACTTTTATATAAAATATATGGAAATTTTATATTATAGTATATATGGAATTAATTTCTATTATTTATTGAAATTGCTGTGCATACTTTTGCGCATTTCTATAGGAATACAAAATAATTATTTTATTGCCTATGTAAATGAGCAAGTCACTACAATAAAAGGCCTGGCAATGTTCTCAGGTGAAGGTAAGAGATCCCATTCTTTGATTCATCAGCCAATGAAACTTGATGGCGTTGATTCCTGATAGCACATTTCGCCGTTGACAAAAAGGAAGTGAGGCTGTGAGAGTCGCTTTGACGTCCTCGCCTTTTGTCATTGCTTGACATAGTTCGACCATTCTTGTTAACATTGTCCAGTGTCGTCGTCACTCATAAAGGAAATACCGAATTGACTATATTGAAGTTAACGTTTTCCTCTTTAACAATCTTTTCTGTTAAAACAAAAAGAAAAGGAGAATCGAAACGAAGATTTAACGTGGTTTCTTTCTTCTGTGGTACTCGGCCTGGACTAGGATACTTTCAACACTGGTTGAATTCAATAGTGAAGGATTTTAAGCTATTCATTACAGCAGATATTTAACAGTAATTCTCAACCTCGTCGGTATTAGAAATAAGACTAACACAAATCTTAACGTCATATGATTCAAATGTTTTCGGAAAACAAGGGTCTGATATTAGTAATTGATTTTGATATCTGTTAAAGATGCAACTCTTTCGGTATGCAAGTATTATTAATGAGTGCTTCACTCAGAGTTACATTAAATGTAGTTCTAGTTAAATTTACATTTATTTTAATCCGTTAGTTAAATTTAAGTTTGTTACCTCCACATAAGTTAGCATATTTCAAACTGAAGCCTTCTTATTCAACATTTTTATCTTTTGATACTTAACTGTTATTATTTTTTGATTATTTTTGCATGATGAAATGATAGATACAAATTATAGTAAATATTTTGCAAATAAGATTGCTCTAATCGTTTAAAGACATTATTGGTTGTGATGATGTTACACAATACATACAAGATATAATATTATATCATATACATATTTTTTCTTGATTCTAATTCATCAGTTCTGTTAACTTTTGTCAACAAAAATTATCAAAATAAAGAATGTTAGCTAAAACAGTGCAATGATAAATCTTCTTAGTATGTAATATGTTAAGAAATATTGGAAAAAAAAAAAAACTACTAAAAGAATGTTATTTTTAACAGAAAATTTATTTTATTGTTGTATAAATAGATTATCGCTGGATCAAAATATTCGGTATTTCTATGTATAAATTTATGATTATCATCTTTCTAGAAACACATTTAAGTAAAAGTTATTAATATTTCAGTATGAAAAAATTAATGTATTTAGTTTTAAATACATTAATTTTTTCATGCTGAAATATTTTTAATTAATCTATTTTTAAAGAATTTCTGTAGCCTGTTTATAATTTTAAATAAAACCTTTTTTTTTTCATATAATTAATCAACATATTCATGGTAATTAAAAATTTCTGACAACAAATCTTTTCTAAAAGTAATAATAGCTTCGAATATAAATTTTTAAGGAAAGAAACTAAATCAAAATGAGCTTATTTAATTTTTTTAGTCTACTTTATTGAATTAGAAGTTTTAATATTTTTGCAACTAAAAAAATTAGTACAATTGTTGGAAACAGGAAACAATATAACTTTTCACAAAAATATAACTTTTGTCTTGGTAGATATCTCGATAAATATATTCAATGTTACAATTCAAATTAAATTATTAGTTGTATGGTATTCATATACGTAATTTAACCACACATTAAAAATTATGGGATGTTAAATTTAATGTTTTAATGTAATGAGCATTGAATTTATATGAGCATTAACTATTAACGTTAATATTAGCATTAACTATTAATATTAAATATATATGAGAATTAATGTTTATCACTGATAATGAATATTAAAAGTTTTTATTAAATATAACAAAATTGGATATTAAAATTAAAGAAAGTAGTACCGTAATTATATCAACATAATAATTATATTAATATTACAAACACGTATGTAAAATGTTTGTCGATTTTGGCAGTATTTTCGGATTGGAGATAATTTGTAAGGAAATGGGTGTATAACATGCAATACTTTTTATATTTAAATTCATCAGCTATTAAACTAATTAACATAATTAAACAGGGACCTGATGGGCGATGACCTCTGTGGCGCTCGGTGCCACAAGTTTCGGATTCGAGTATGGCAGAATCCACTTTAAGCCGTAAATACAGATATATGTCTATTATACCTGTTGGGCATAGGACTGACAAACCTTACCCTATAAAAAGAAAATATCCGTTTCGGAACCTGTCAGCACTTGTAGTGCCAGGAAGTTAGTTATAAAAATAAAATGCTTAATTTATTTGTTATTGATGTTTTAATTTTTATTGTAGGGAGAAAAACAGACAACAAGTATCCAACCATGATGCTAGAAAAGTAAGTTATGTATAACAAAGAGGTGGCAAGATCAGTAAAGAATGGAGTAAAGATATATTTTCTTCCCCAATTGCGTTAGCAGAGCCGTTTTCAGTTTTATTTAATTAGTGATATATGAACCTGAAAACTCAAAAAAATTCTCAAGCAAATTTATGTGTATGCATTTAAATTTCGTTGTGAACAATTCTGATATTGATAATATTGTGGGGAACTCAAGTGATGTGATGTGATGCAAAACTTTACTACCTTTGTACTTTAAACCTATTATTATGTGTTTCAAGAGATCGAAGTCAAAATGTTCGTAGTAAAATAATTATGGGTTCTCTATATTAATATCTGTTAGCAATTAAATTTAATTGAATAAAATTTATTTTAATAGAAATGTTTTAAAGGAATCTTTAATTTTTTTTAATAATTTTTTTATTTTATTTTTATGAATCTGTTGGTTTGTTTTTAAATCTATAAGCGCTGCAAATTATTGCGCATGAAAGCAACAGTTTAAAAAGCCATCTTTGGTTTTCTAAAAAAAGCATAAATCGAATAAAATTTTATTATACAGGCGGAATCTGTTCATATTGCAAACTGTCGACTTTAAAAATTGTACTTTTTTTGCTAATAGTGGATGCATCAATTAAAATTGCATTAAAATTTTGCTAACTGAAAGTGTTTTGCTCGAAAAGCAATGAGTACGACAAAAGACTGCTTAAGTAATACTTGATTTTAAAAACAATATTGTGTTTTTGTTTATACGTAGATGAATAGATTGCTTTAAAAGAAGTTTTATATTTTGTTTATTTATTTATTTTTAATTTCTTATTTATTTATTTTTAATTTCTTATTCATTTATTTTTAATTTCTTATTTATTTATTTATTTTTAATTTCTTATTCATTTATTTTTAATTTCATATTTAATTATTTTTAATTTATTTGTATTGCATTTTATTTTTATTTAAATTTATTTTTAAACAACTTTATTATTATTACAAATTATTGCATAAAAGCATTTAGAAAAAGTTTTTTTTGTAGTTCTATACATAGAATAACAATTTATTTCAATACAAATGTTTTGCATTTTATCTATTTGAAATAATTTGTTGAGCAAACTTAATCTATTAGGGTTGTAAATTATTGCTTATAAAAATATGATCTTTAAAAATTTTTTTTTTCTAAAAAATAATTGTATCAAATAAAAATGTATTTAGAAAAATTTTAGATTATATATATATATATATATATATATATATATAAGAGAGAGAAAGAGATGAAGGAAAATTAATAATAATTGAAGGGGGGGGAATTTAAATAGCAACCTTTATTTTTTTCGTGTATCCGGCGAAGTTTCCGAAATTCATCATATTGCACTGAATATAAATGAACTGTATTCTGAATGCAATATTACTACAAAAACATTAAATGAGTTTGAACTCTTAAATTTTTAATCTGAGAAATTTTTTGAATAAATATATATTGTATCATTTCTTTTTTTACTATTTTATATCATTTTTGTATACCATTTTTGTATCATTTTTGTATACCATTTTTGTATACCATTTTTATATCATTTGTTCTTATTTGTTCTTATTGCTATGTTACAAATTTGTACTACAAATGTACTACAAATTTGGATTACTATAATAAAATATTGTTGCTACACTGAGTTTTTCGTCATTTTTACAAAACCTGTATATGTTGGGAAACTGATGAAAATTTCTCTTTCAATATAGAATTAATAACCATTATAATACGTATGTATTGTTAGGATAAAGTGAGATAGTACTAAATAAATGTAGTGAATTCAAATTGATTTATTTTAAATAATAGCTTTTTTCTCAGAATCTGATTTAAATCAAATTTGGCCCAGATTTAACACTACAGACTAGAAAATAATAATAATAAAAAATAATGAAATACATCAAACTTTTTAAAAAATCATCTATGCAAAATTTCTAAAAGTATACCGAAATTGCATGTCTGGCGTACATTAAATCTGTCAATACGACTTTTTTAATTAAACTTTGAAAAACAAGAATTACTGTTAAACATTATGGGTGGCTTATCTTATGATATATTAAAAAATTAGGTTTCTATGAAAAAGATATTAAGATAACGATATTTTAGATACTAATAATTATTTTTTCAATTTTAATCTTCAATTTTTTATATTCTTTTAAGCATTTTTTCTCTTTTAATTTTAAGCAAAACTTTCCAAAAGTTCTACATAATAGATCTCACTAATGCTGAATTATTTACAAAACTTTTAAACATAATTGTGAATTCTGTAAGTAAAATGATCTACAACTGATTCTTTTTAATCAGGTTATTTCTCTGTTGTATTGCAACTGATGAAGAAAATCATTAGATAAGGCATAAGACAGTAAAAAAATATTAATAATAGTTCTATCCTTTCAAGATCAAAGCAAGCTAGAATCAGTGTTGAAAGGGGGAAATAAATAAGTTTTAAATATTCCACGACCAATTACTTGCCAACCTCAATTTAAAACCCAAGGAATTAAAATGAAAATTGCGGAAAAAATTATACCAATTTAATGTAGGATTTCAACCAACATTCCAATTGTTTTCATTTTGAAACAATCATGCAAGAAATTTATAAACCTACTAAAATTAAAACAAAATTATTTTGCTACGACGCCGTATTACTTGAAATAAAATAGTTTTTAGTTAAAGTTTGCCGATTGCAAATAACAATTTTAACTTCACTGTTTGTGTAACGTATATGAATATAATAAAAAATATACAGTTATCAATTATCATTTCAATAGAAATTGGTTGATAAGCTGTTGGACTTAATGATGAAAACTAAAAATAAATAATCATATTATCACTCAATTAGTAATTCGCATTACTCGGCAATAATTTTCAAAATGCTTTAAAGGGGCTTAAAATTTAAGTAGGAAGTTATATTAGGAATTAAGCACATATATGTTAAATAATATACAAATAACAAATATTAGTAACATATGTATAATCTTTTTAATTAGTTTCATTTATAACATAAATTTAAGCATGCCACGTACGTACCCTAACGAATCGCCAAACGCAAAATTAAGAATACTAATTCGAAAGATTTAAAATGTATCTTAAATTGTATACAATTAATAAATCATCAATTTAATATTGAATGAAAAGATTTCACAGACTTAATTATGTGAAAATAAAAATTTGTTACAAAACCTGCGGAAGTTGCTACAAAAGAAGAGAGATATATAACAAAGGAACAGTGGCTTTTAAAAATTAAAAAGATGGTTTTCATTTTATTAAAATAATTAAAAGTCGTTTTCACTATCAAAAGAGGAAGGACATATATATTATTAGTACTTAAAAGAATGACTTCATTTTAGCTAAATGGAGAAAAAAGAAAAAAAATTGAATAAAAATAAAATACACTCAATTTAGAAAGTGAATCGCACTTAATCGCAAAAAATTTGTTTTAAGAATTTAATCAATCCTTAGAATCGTACATACTTTCTAAAAGTATATGCGAATCACTTAATAATTGAGTGTATACTCATTGAAAATGAAGGGAAAGGGAGTTCAAATTTCCATTAACACTTTTAGATTTGCAATCATTTTCTAGTTCAAAAAGTAGTTCAGAATTTAACGAACATTTGGGGTTTATACTGTAATATTATTGCGTACTGTAATATTATACTGTAATATTTGGCTAAAATATTTTCAGTGAATTTCTATCTGATCTCATATTGATATCTCGATGAAGCCTTACAAATTTACAAAGTAAGAAACTGTTCCATTTTTAAAAAAATTGCATTTATTTTTAAAAACTTTAATTTTTAAAAATTTATTTTGCCAAGGGACAACCATTTGACATATAGAGGAAAGCTTATCTGAGTAAAGGGAGGGAAAATTTTTTAAACAGTATTATTTTGTAAGTTTACATTTTCTCTTGATTAAGATGATCTTATATTTTAAGTGCTTCAATAAACACATGGAAAAACCCCACAAAATTAACCTCAAGATTATAAACCATCTACATGAAGCAAACATTGCAAATACATTCTATAGCTTTATATTGGTATAAACGCATGATTTCTCTCTTTATGAAATGCTTATGCACATTTTAATGAGAGAATGAAAACCTCGAAGTTATGGGTGCTGCTTTATTATTGTTTTTCTGTCTCTCCCATGACTGGTTGTTGCACTTTTTACGAGTACAACTACGTTCGGTCGTTACTTTTCTTCAACATTTCCGCACAGTACCATGTAAGAATTTCTTGAATGCAGCAATCTTCCTTTGTCTATTTTCCGGTTAACTTTAAAGTCTTCAACTTATAAAGTTATAAATTGCAAAATATTTTTTTTAAATATATGAAGCACTATGCCAAAAGAAAAAATTCTTATTTCATAAAGCAATTCTGTGCTTTTCTTGCAACAAAATATCAGACATACATATTAAAAAATTTAATTTAAGAATTTAATTCTTACATATGTCTTACTATTCATAAATTAAATTTATATTTGAATTCTTTTCTCTGATAACTTCAACTAAAATGCCATTGTATTTTAATTTTCCCAAGAAATACAAATAAAAGAACTAATAAAAAAATTTTTAAATAAATACTCCAGTCACCAATCGGAAGTTTCTTTCCTAAATCGAAGAAATGATTCCTTTCTTCTTGAAACACAAATTGTATTAAACCCATGATATTACAATAAAAGGTACCAGATATGCCGATATGCCGATATGCCGATATGCCAATTTATATGCCGATTCTCCAAATTAGCGCGCAAGAAGACGTAGTTAAATTCGCTGTAAAAATGGATTGCAGTCATTGTCTTCAGTACTGAGGAGACTCGTTATTGATTATAACAGCGTATATGAGAATGTAGCATAAACAGCCAGAGTGCCCGGTGGAATATTTCCTAGTAGTTGCCCATTCACATGCAAATGCGGAACATTTGCCACTGAAAGCGTAATAATATTAATAATGCTTTTCTACTCGTTAATAGGCTGTTCTTGGCGGGAAGGCAGGAAAATGAGATCCTCGAATTACATAAAAAAAATCTCTATAGCTGTGGTAAACATAAGCACTTCCAATGAATTACCAAAGTTGAACTTTTTTATAAAGTGAAATGCTTTATCGTTTTCTATTAGGATAATATTCTATAATGCGTATTGTTAGATTCATTTTTTACTTATTACCTTTGTTAATAAAATTATTATATGCTTGAAAAAAAAACTATTTCCACACATGATAATGGAACTTAACATACTTTCGATTGCATATTATTTACATTGACTGTTGTGACAGTTAAATTAATATTTTCTTTCTGAATTTATAGTGCTTTAATTATGCCTATGAAATATATAAGAAAAAAATATTGCTTTTTCTTCTATTAAAAAATGCTACTTTATATTGCTTCTATTTTATTGACATACATGCCATTCCATGAAACACCGTGCGGAATAATCACTTCTAAAAGTCAGAAGACAATGACTTCCCGTCATTGTCCAGCTGTAGAGTATTCGTGATACATATGATACCCAAGTATAAGAAAAAGAAATATATATAGTGTAAAAATCCTAAATATTAGGTATTTTTTCTTATATTATTTAAAAGTATTTAAAAAAATTAAATCAATTACTTTTATTCACTCGCGTAAGATTATTTTAACAACACTAAGTAAAAGCCCAGAAAAGGAGGGGGCCTTATTGCATGCACAGAAATAATTTGTATTTTGAGAGCATGCTTAAAATTTAATATGTGATTGCATTGACGCGAAGGACGAAAAATAGCCCATTGCTGTGTGTCAGAATCTTTCCTTCAGCATCTTTCAAATTTATTAGCATGCATATAAATTAAATATTGTGCATAAAAATCAAATAATTCAAAGCTAAATTATAATAAATTCAAATCAAACTAATACTAAAAATAAGACCTGCCATTTAATTTTAACGATAATAAACAGCACTTTTGTATTTCCACACCACGATGCCTAATATGGAATCCCATATTAAGCAGCTGAACAATATTCTAAAATAATTCTTTTAAGCATTAGATCAAGAATTATTAAACTTTTTGTTCCCATGGATCCCTTTGAAGGAGGTGTCACACTCCATTTGCCAGTAAAATGAAGACGTGTATCCCTTTCTCAGAACAATACCCTCTAAAAGGCAATATAAAACAAAAATAATTATTTTTATTCCATAAAAAAAAAAAAATAATAATAATAATGCAAGTTCCTGATTCATGCCTCAGTGATTATGGGGAGGGCTTAAATTCAAATTCGCTAATGAGTTCATTGCAGTCACTATTTTCAGAAACGAACAGATAATTTTGTGATTGTGACAACGCGCGTAAAGCAACTCACATCGATATGCGTTATTAGAATTTTCTAGAATTTTCACCACACGAACAGCAAATGCATAGCAGTTATCCTTAAAATTCTTTCCGAAATTGAACTACTTCTACTTTCACTGTTAAAAAGGGAATTTTCCCGCTAGAATAAAAATAGAACGTAGTAAGCGTTCGAAGTAGAATAAACATGTCGTAATTGTGAAAATTGATTATCGTCTTTTATTTTGCCGTCTGATTTTAATAACACTACGCAACCTTTACAATACCGCCACATACTTGGTGACCCGTGAATTGTTTGCAAACAGTGAATTATTTACAAAATGACTGAATCTAATGAATCGGCGAAAAAAGATGAAGTAGCGCGGGTAAGTGTCAAAATACCTCCTTTTTGGGCAGAAAAACCAGAAATATGGTTCTTTCAAGTTGAAGCACAGTTTTCAATTTGTGGAATAACAGCCGAGGATACAAAATTCAACTACTTAGTTTCGCAATTAGAACCGAAGTTTGTTGAAAGTTTGTGGGACATTATAAGTGATGATAATAGAACAAAATATACCGCTGCTAAAGAACGTTTGCTGAATACTTTTAAAGAAAGCGAAAATAAGCGTCTTCAGAGACTGCTGACAGGACTTGATTTGGAGAGATCTTAAACCCAGTCAACTTTTACAAAAAATGAGAAACCTGGCTACTGATGGAATAACTGATAAGGTACTAACAACATTATTTCTACAAAAAATGCCTGATTCTGTGCGGAATATTTTACTAGTTAGTGATGAAGGAATTGAAAAACTGGCATTAATGGCGGATCGTATTCTTGAAATGCAACCAAAACAAGAACTTTACCGCTTAAGCAATAATGTTTCACCAGGATCAGATGCCATGACTGAGTTACAACAACAAATTACATCTTTGGAAAATAAACTTGAAAAACTGAGTGTCACAAGGAACTCTCGTTCCCAAACAAGAAATACAGGTGGTCGATACTCTTCTTCTCATCGAAGTAAGTCTCGCAATCGCTCTTACAATCCTTCTGGCAAATATTGTTATTACCATTTTCGTTTTCGAGAAAAATGTTTTCCTGATAAATGCAAAGCTCCATGTGCATGGAAAAACAATCCTTCGGAAAACCAGAATCAGCAACAGAATTAACGGCAGACTCTGCTGCTGAAAATACAACACATTGCCGTCAATACCGTCTATTTGTCAACGACAAAAAAACGGGTTTACGCTTTTTGGTTGATAGTGGAGCGGACGTAAGTCTTATTCCTTATACTTCTAAACACAAATTTATTAGTGACTATAAATTATATGCTGCAAATAATACTGCAATCGATACTTTTGGTACAGAAATTTTAAATCTTGATCTAGGTTTACGCCGAGAATTTCAATTCCCATTTATTGTGGCCAAAATTAGTAAACCTATACTAGGTGCAGATTTTTTAAATAAGTTCAATTTATTAATTGATATAAAGCATAAAAGATTAATTGATGGTGTAACTAACCTTGCAGTTTATGGTGACATTGCACCCATCTCTATTAATGAAAGTGTAAATACAACGAGCAGCTTATGTAAATATTCTGATTTATTTTCTATGTATCCCAATATAACAAAACCAAATTTTCTTGTTTCAAATGTTAAACATAATGTAAAACATCATATTGTAACTAAAGGACAACCTATAAATTGTAAAGCAAGACAATTAGATCCAAAACGGTTGGAAATAGCTAAAAGAGAATTTAAATATATGCTAGACAATAACATCATTAGTCCATCTAGCTCAGAATGGGCAAGTCCATTACATATAGTAACAAAGAAAGATGGTTCTTTTCGTCCATGTGGTGATTATAGAAGATTGAATGATTTAACTATACCTGATCGATATAACATACCTCGAATCCAGGATTTTCAACATATTTTAACTAATAAAACTATATTTTCTAAAATTGACATTACTAAAGCATATTATCACATTCCTGTAGCAGATGAAGATAAGGCAAAAACTGCCATCATCACACCTTTTGGACTTTATCAATTCAATGTGATGAGTTTTGGTCTCAAAAATGCCCCTGCAACATTTCAAAGGTTTATAAATGAAGTTCTTTATGGTCTAGACTTTGTGTTTCCATACTTAGATGATGTGTTGATCGCCTCTTCTTGCGAGGAAGAACATCGTTCACATCTTAAAATAGTTTTCCAGCGTTTAGATAAATATGGTCTACGGATTAATATTAGCAAATCAGTTTTGGGAGTACCTGTAATAGATTTTTAGGCTATCAAATATCTGCGGAAGGTTCACTACCTCAACCTCAAAAGATCAAAGCTATCATAGAATATCCATTGCCAGAAACTATGCACGAATTACGTTCCTTCTTAGGAATGATCAATTTTTATCGTAATTATATAAATAATGCCGCAAAAACTCAAGCCCCTCTACATGAACTTTTGAAAGGATCTACAAAAAAAGATCGACGCAAAATACCATGGACCGATGAAACTAGACAAAGTTTTGAAAAATGCAAACAAGATGTTGCTCAAATAGCGTTAATGGCATATCCCAACTCGGATTACCCTCTGGCACTTCTCACAGATGCATCTGATTGGGCTATTGGATCAGTTATTCAACAAAAAGAACCAAATGGATGGAAGCCAATTGCATTTTTTTCTAAAAAACTTAATGATGCTCAGAAAAATTACAGCGTTTATGACCGTGAACTTTTGGGTATATATTTATCCATTAAACATTTTAAGCATTTACTTGAAGGTCGAGATTTCGATATTTATACTGATCATAAGCCGTTAATATTTGCTTTTAAGCAAAACAATGATAAAGCCTCCCCAGACAACTAAGACACCTACAATATATCTCACAATTCTCTACTAACCTATACCATATCAGTGGTCGAAACAATGTGGTAGCAGACAGACTGTCTAGAATTGAGGACATCGATTCACCTATTGTCGATTATGACTTGATAGCTGATGCACAAATTAATGATGATGAACTGCAACAATTGAAATTACATTCCAAATCATTACATTTTAAAGAACACCAATTGCCATCAGGAAAGCTCTTGTATTGTGATACCTCTACTTCCAGTATCAGACCATTCATACCAAAAAATTTTCGAATGACAATATTTAATACAATTCACAGTTTAGCTCATTCTGGAATTCGAACTACTGTAAAAGAAATAACTAAAAGATTCATTTGGCCAAATATGAAAAAAGATGTTAAACAGTGGACTCAAACTTGCATCAACTGTCAGAAAAATAAAATAACTAAACATACAAAATCAGAATATTCACAATTTCAAGCACCAGATGAGAGATTTAGTGTCGTTCATATAGATTTAATTGGACCTTATTCACCTTCTAATGGATACACATACTGCTTGACGTGTATTGATCGGTTTACCTCTTGGATGGAAGTGGTACCGTTATCAAATATCACTGCAGAAAGTATAGCAAAAGCTTTTTATGAGCATTGGATTACCCGATTTGGTGTACCTACTTGTGTTATTACTGACAGAGGCACTCAATTTATTTCAGAACTATTTCGAAGTTTAGCTGCGCTATGTGGTGTTAAAGTAAACCATACGTCTTCTTACCATCCTCAGAGTAATGGAAAAGTTGAACGTCTTCACCGTACCTTGAAAACAGCTATTAGATGTCATAACAACGTTCGTTGGACGGACACATTACCAACGGTTCTTATGGGTTTGCGAGCTGCTCTACATGAGGACTCTAAGTATACAATAGCTGAAATGGTTTATGGAAAAACTATTAAACTACCAGGCGAATTCTTTGAAGAATCCAGATTGCCAATATCTGATGATAATTTCGTAAGTAATCTCGAAAACAGATGGCTGACTTAAAACCATACCAATCCAAAAACAAATGTAAACAAAAGATATTCATTCCAAAAGATTTGTACACATGCTCACATGTATTTCTGCGAATTGACAGAGTTAAAAAACCATTAGAACCCCCATATGAAGGACCCTATTTGGTATTGCAAAGATCCCCGAAAAACTTTCTTCTATCAATTAAAAATAAACAAGTTAATATTTCAGTGGATAGATTAAAACCGGCATATGTGTTACAACCTAATGAACTTCTGAATCCAACATCATCAAATGATCATACATCTGTGCCGAGTGAACAAACATTTATACCAAGTCAGCAAGTTGCACAACCAAATACAACAACACGTTGTGGAAGACAAGTAAAACTTCCTGTTCGTTTCAATGACATTATTGACTTTTCTTCAAACTTATAATTCATCCATTCCATTTTAAAAATTAATTTGATTTATTGTATGTAATTGTTTAAATGTAATTGTATTTGTAATTATTTTGTGCAATTTCAATTTGTATCAATGTGTATTTGTTCGCTATTATTTGTATAGATATATTAATTCGTCTACCATTTTCAAAGTAACGTAACTTTGTTACTGGTAGGGGAGTGATGTAGCGACACCTATTGATGTAAAATGGAATACAAATTGAACTACTTCTACTTTCACTGTTAAAAAGGGAATTTTCCCGCTAGAATGAAAAAAATATTGGACTTGTTCGTTCAGCAAATTGACCTCCTCAAATTGTGTCACCTCCTCAAACACAGGCAATCCATTTACACCAGCGTAAGCTTTCGATTCTACTAGTTTGCTGGTTTGCTTATTTTTAATTGAACTCATTTATAAAAGAAGTTTTTGCATTAACAAAGTTTTTTTAATAAATTTAAAGGTTTTGCACAAAGACACTCCTGCTTATATTATATATAGCTGCACGATCCATTAAGGCCAACGCGGGTAACATGCCTGTCTTCCCGTCTGCTAGTGATAAGGGGGCCGTTGAGATCCAGCAAGGCGTTCCGTATTATCGTCTTGAACCCATCATTTCCATATTCTGCTAACAGTCATTGGATCTCGACCGACGCGAGCAGCAATACTGCGATAGGATAAACCGCAATCCCGATACGCTACAATTCAACCTTTATAAAAGTCAGAAACGTGCTGGTACGCATTTCTGCTTCTTACACGAGGCATCGCAACAACTTTTCAACAACGTTCAAATGCAATTTGTGTATGAGTAACCGGCTGAACAATTTCTTGACTTAAACACAATGTAGGTGACGCTACCGGGACCTGCTTTTTCTAAATGCGCTGAAAAGCTAATCATTTGCATATCATATCACCTTCTTCCTGTCGTTTAAATTTCACGTCTGTAGCATATCGCTTTCTCGGTGTAGCAATTTTAACAGCCAGTAGTGTCTAAAAATAACAGTGCTAAATGAACGGGTGATTATAAAATAGCTTAAGACATAAACAAAAGAAAATTGTACATTTTAATCACAAAAATGCTACATTTGCAATAAGTGTGCATATATTTTTCTTTAAATCGAATAGATTCTGTACGAATTAACAGAACGAAATTTTAATGATTTCAAATATTTGTTTTAATAGGAAAATCGAAAGAGAGAAAAAGGAAAGAGAGAAAATCTGTGAAAAAAGTGGCATGATAGTTTTGAAAATGTAATATCTGAATGATTCTCAAGTAGGTGAGTGTTCTCTTGTTTTATGAAGGTTCCATGATATTAGCTAATAATTTATTGAAATATTCATAGATTAAGCTTTTCTTTTTTAAGAATAGATTGATGCCCTAAATATTTTTTGATACTGATAAATTAAAGATAAAATAAATACCTATCATTTCACGTTCCAAATACTTAAAACCAATTCCAAACTACCAAAATAGAATTTCAATGAGTATTTGAAAAACTTATCTAAATTAAATATGCCAAAAATTAATTGAAATTTAATTGTAGGATGAAATGTAAAAGAAAAGGATTCAGATTTTGCAAGATATTTATTTTAAAATATTATAGTTATTGCTTTTATATAATTAATAATTTTTTTTTCTTTTTAGTAAGATAAGTCACTGAATAGTTATGTCTGAATAATCCTGTTTAGAATCATATTCTGTTTTGTATTTTGAGATTTAATTGAAATTTTGGTTTTAACATCAAAAAAAAATATTGAATTATCAAATAATAAGATTTTCTTTTACTGATCCTATTATTCTTCAACTATTTACAAAAAAAAAAAAAAAAAAAAAAAAAAGAAAGAAAGAAAAAGGTGATAAAGGAGTTTATTTAAAGTTTATATTATGGCGAGGAAAAATTTTGTATTTTCTTATGCATTGCATTCACTGTATTATTACTTTATTCATGCATAGTTTTCATTTATGCCATATCAGTACCACACTTGCCAACAGTTGAATATTTATAATTACTCAAATAAAATAATGCAAATAATGTATTTTCATGGATTAAAGTACTATTAACTACAATCATTTATACTGAGTTTCTTGTGAAATAATTGTCTCCAGTAATTAATTGTACATGCGTGTTATTTTTGTTTCTTTTTTAATGTGACCGGAGATATTTAATATCATTAGTACAACATATCTAATATAAGTACTTTTGCAAAAATAAGATATATTAATTTTATATTTCTATACCTATTCTTATAATAAGCTAAAGTTAAAAAAATATATAATTAATCAAAAAAGGAAGTTTGTATTTCTCTGAGCATAACATTTATATTTAATAGTGAGATTAATAAATCTGTGCTCGTTTTCTAAATTAGATAAATATCAAAACATTTAATAATTCATTATTTATATTAATATTTTTCTAATACATGATAATTATGATATTTATATAAAATTTATATAAAAACAATGAGGTTCAAGTTTCATATTTCTTTACACTTCTGCTTCATCTCTTTTAATATCTAAAAACATTTCAAAGAAATTATATTATGATTTTTTTCCTCAGATGCTCATGTATTAAATTAATATTTCAATTTTAAAATTATTCACTTCCGATGAATTTAAAAATTCCAACATGAAAAATAACATCAACTTAATTTAGCCGTTGTTATTGAATGTAAATACTGCTGAGAAACCATATCAGGATTATTTCCAATAATATATCGGTGTTTACTACTTAAAAGCTGTGATGTTATACAGAGCATGGAATTAATCAATTTTTAATGAAGTAAATTTTGATAGTGAGATTATCCTTCAAGAAATCGTCATAAAAATGATGAAGAAAATTCTTTCATAAAGTGAATCAAAAGAATGATATTAAAATAAAACTACAATAATTAATAGAAATTTAACTTCTGTAAATTAAACTAGAATTTTTATTTTCTTCAAGTGCATGGGGTCGAATTTAGTTACAAAAATTAGATACAAATTGCTAAAAAAATTTTTGATCTCGAAAAAAAAAATATCTAACGATTGTGCACTTTTTATGCATAGGAGAATAGATATGGTATCATTTACTAGTGTAGGTTGGTATTTGTATTGATAGTTTTTAATTTAAATGGAAAAACATACTTTTAAATGCTGATGAAAAATATGTGGTATATCCTTAAAAAAATCCCTACAATATTTTTTTTAATATATATACAGGTCTCATTTCTGAAATTTTCGATATACTTTATTATAATTAATTAATAACATCTGCCGATAGTGTATACTATTTATTCCTTCCAATGCAGTCAATTATGTTTTAGTTAATTTCTGGAAACATTTGAATTTTTAAACTTTCAAACACCTTTTAACACCTTACAAAAATATGAATCTTTTTAACTACATTGATTATTAATAACTGGTCTTGAAAGAATTTGTGCTATTTAATTGGCAATGAAATGGAGAGAATATAAAATTGATAATTTCGGATTGTTAAATACTAAGTCGGAAGTTTAGATATTGTCATGCATGACGAACAACAATTTCCACATTGAAATATTTTAAGAAGATAATAAAGAATTCTAGAAAGTTCAATTCTTTAATTTTAAATTTTCTTTATTTTTCATTTTCACTTGTGCCGTATCTTAATATTTTAAAAACACAAAGCACGTCATTGAATTTATTTAATATTTTGTAAGTAAATTTTACTTAACACTGTGCTTCCATCTATTGACAAAAATAAACAGCTACTGTTTGCAGCATTTGGAATAATAATTAGGATAAGGTGCTTGTATTCAGAAGATCGATATTTAATTATTTTTTAATTATTTTCATATTCAAATTACCGAACATGTAAAATACTAAGAGCATTTAAGATTAGACTTTTTCCAAAAAAATCCATTTCGTGTAGCGATTTCTAATAATATCATCAAAGCTAATGTATCCTTTCTATTAATTTATAATAATTTGGTGGTTATAATAATTTTTCAAAAGCTTTTTCCAATAAATTTCAGGTTAAATGTTATAAATAAAATTATTCATGTAACAAAAATTGAAATTTATAAAATCTTACATTTATCTCCTTTAGAATTTATATACAATGCCCATGTAGAAATCCATCAAATCTAGAAAATCCATCCGATATCATTTTTAGTTGTCTTAACTAAATCTTTATATGACGAGTCGTTACCACTCAATAAATTATTTCAATATTATTTTACCATTGATTAGCATTGTTGTCGGTCATTAGAAACAGTATAGCATTCTCCATCATTTACCAATTTCATTCAAACTGCACAGTAAAAATATTTGCATGGCCAAAATTTTAATGAAAAAAATTAAATTATATACACTTTATACTACATTTTATTTATAATTAACATGGCTGGTAAAATACACATGAACTACTTTTGTATTTATTTGCTTTTAATATAACTGAGTGACTTAAATTTTTAAAATTATTTCATACGGTTTTTCTAACGGCTTGAGTAATATTATTACCCCGTGAATCAAATTAACAATTCTCAAAGTCGTGGATGTTTAATTTGTATAATTTCAATGAAAAATTAAAAAAATGCTTCATTTTATTTAATTAAAGCTTTTAGTACATCGAAGAGGAAATAAAATTCGAATTTTGGGTATTGTTGAAACATTATATTCAATTCATTGCCTTTCTAACGATAAATTCCAATAACAGTAAAAGAGTATTAAAGTTTTTTTTTTTTTTAAAAAAAAGGTAAGCAAATTGTCATATGACCGACCACACCAGTTTTTTGATAGTTAATTTTGTATACAATGACAGATGTTTCAAAGTTTGTCTCTTAGATGTTTCTTAGTTATTGTTATTATGTAACATATTTTACTTTAAATATTTACAGCATGTAAATTTTCAAAACGCTATGCACCTTTTCTACTTAATAATTGTACACATACATATCATTTTACTGTATATATGCCTCATATAATTCAAATTATTCTATGTTGAGCCTTTTTTTAAATATCTGTAAAATTATTTTATAAAAATTTTTAATTACAAAAAATTACTTTTTTTCAAAATTTAAAAGGTGATTATTGTTAATTTTTAAAAAAAAGAAAATATGTCAATACTTTGAAAGTTCCCCTTAGTATAATCTAGAAAATTTATATTATGTAGTGAAAAAATTAACTGCAGTACTTTCTGATAAATGGAGCAAAGATGTCATTTTAATATTGCCAACATAGAAGGTAATAAACCCCTTACTATTATGTTACATTGCTATAGCACTATATACTAGTAAATATACTATATATTACTAGTGAATATACTATATCTATATATTACTATTAGTACTATATATTACTAGTGAATATACTATACCTATATATTACTATAATATATATTTGAGACTTTATACCTATATATTACTATAATAATATATACTAGGGACTCCGAATCAGGAATCGGTTTTAAAATCCCACTCCTCATTTTTTTTTTTTTTTTTTTTTTTTTTGTAAAAATAAAACCTTCTTTTTCCAAAATTCTGAGAATAAATGTTAAAATTACTTAGAGAGGGGATAATTCAATAAGGGAGAGGAGGTAATTCAATTGCATACTTCAGTACACATCCAGTAGTAAAGACAATTACTACTGCAGCTGCAAACCAAGTAAGTACTGAGACACGTTTTTCAGCACTAAAGCTTATAAAACGAAATCTTGGATCAACAAAGAAAGAAGATCTCAGGGAAGCTATCCTATTATTTACAACAAAAGAGTTTTATTGTATTAAAAATATAGTGCCTTTGCGATTAAAATGTACCATTTTCTTTTGTTGGTATTGAGCTATTCTATTATGTTTTGGTTACTCTCCATTCGGCATTGTTATTTCAGAAGAGATATAATTTTTTTATAAATAAATTTCCAAACATTAATGTATTATAAGTGAGTTCAAATACAACCCCTTTAAAGCTGTACAAAATACTTTGCAAAAGCGAATTTACACTCATGTCCATAAATTAAGGAATAATTCAGAATCACACAGAAATTGAACTCTAAAATAAGAATTTCACCTGTAGAATTATCACACACATCTTGAAGAAGAATATGCAAATTACAGGAAACCACCAGATGGCGCGGATAGTACGTCACAATGACGAGAGTGTAAGAGAGGGGTATATAAGGAATGGTGCAAAGGAGTAAAATTGTTCACAAGCGCTTTAAAAGCCTTTCAGTGCAATAACCGCATAGTTATGGCACAAAGGAAGCATTTGGATGACTTTTTACATGGTAGAATTATCGGATGACTGGAATGTGGACGTACCCAGCTGGAAGTATCCGTGGAACTTGGAATCGCCCAGAGTGTCATCTCCATGCTTTGGGAACGATTCCAAGAGGATGGTAATGTGAGTACATGTTACAGCACAGGTCGCCCCCGAGTTACAAGGCCGAATGAGGACCGGTATTTATCAGTTACTGCCAAACAAAACAGACGGAGCACAGCATCAGACCTGTCTCGTCCGCTCTTTTCAGCTACCGGTACGACAGTTTCAAGGCAGACCGTGTACAGACGCTTAGGGCACATTGGTCTATATGCTCGTAGGCCTGTCAGATGTGTTCCACTTACCGCAATCACTGTCGCCTGCGATTAACCTGGAGTAGAGAGCATGCATTGTGGACACCGCAACAGTGGTCTTGTGTGGTCTTTTCCGACGAGTCCAGGTTTAGTTTGCAGTCTGATTCTCCCCGAACTTTCATATGGAGAGCGCCAGGTACCCGTTACCACCAAGAGTGAACGACACCGTTACGGTGGTGCAGGATGGCTCGTTTGGGGAGGAATTATTCTTGGTTCCAGAACTGACCTGCATGTTCAGAGTGTAACGATGACAGGCCACATCTATCGGGATGTCGTTCTGGAACAACATGCACTTTTGTTTCGGGGCGCCATGGGTGCTGAATTTCTGTTTATGGATGACAACGCCCGTCCTCACCGCGGAAACATTGTAGACGAATACCTTCAATTGGAGGATATCACCCGTATGGATTGGAGAGCATACTAAACGGATTTGAATCCAATAGAGCATGTGTGGGATATGCTTGGCCGACGAATTGCAGCCCATCAACCCCCTCCCACCTGTCAACCGGAACTTCGGAGGGTATTGCTTGATGAGTGGTGTAATATTCCCCAAGATCAGATTGATAATTTGATACTCAGCATGCCTAGGCGTTGTAAGGCCTGTATTGCATCGTCCGGGAGACATACTCCATATTAACCATCATACTAACCATGTTATACTGTTTTTTGTAAATAGGTTCTTTTTTTAAATTTGCTCCAGGGAGTAAAAATCGCAATTTTTATTAATTATGTGAAACATATAGCATCTTTTTTGCTCTTTACCTTTTGTTTATTAAATAGACTTTACAAATAAGTCAAATTTGTTTTGCTTTTGTCTCTTTCTTTGCTTGAACTTCATTATCCGTAATTCATGGACATGAATGTATATATAGATATAAGAGTAAAGTAAAAGTTATTGAATTTGTTTCAGAAATTCTTCTAAATTCATTATTACATAAAATTATTCTAAAGAGTCGGTAATCGGTATAAAAAATCCGACAGGAGACGGAAACATTTTGGTTGGTTAAAACTGTTTGAACGCAATTAAAATCAGACAACAATGTCTCAAAATGCAATGGGTCAAATGTAATATTTTCTAAAATATATCTTCGGAACATCTTAGTTGCATTTGAAAGTTTAATATCTACATAACTTTGACGTAAATCGTTGAAAGGGGAAAGGACGACTAATGGTTGATTTCATCCACAGTTTTGAGGTTTAAAAATTGATTGTGATTCACATATGTTAATCGTGTGAAGCATGAAAGAATACATGTGCTTTAAATACTATTACTTATATAACAGTTAAGCAAACTGGTTACAATAATATAAGAAAAAAGTCTGTACATTTGTTATTTTAGACATAATATATTATAACATGAACATAGAATAGCGTTAACATAAAGTTAGTTGCGATGAATTCTTCATATCATTTTTGGCGGATAAGAAGTCTCCCATTTGTTTTCCGTTTTTTGTAGAAAAGTGGGCGAATTTGTTCCACATGGAGTTTCAGCGTTTCTACCTAATTCCGAGATAATTAGCTTTTATCCTTTGCCTGTGGGACTTTTGTTGATGAAATATTGAATATTCTAGATCAAATATTAGAAATTTTAAATTATTTTTTTACAACAATACTTAAAACGTTAGGGTTTTTCAAATTTAGAATTAAAAAAAAATTACATTAAGAATATTTATAGTAGTATCCATTACATTTTCTAATTAATGTTTCTTCTAAATATGTCATAGGATATATATTCTTTTTTACTGAATTTATATACATTTTGTTTTAAACTTAAGTCTGCAAAATTTCCACTGTCTTTAACTTTCCGTTGAAAATTGATTTAAATAAAATCAATTTTTACTTCTGCAAAATGTCGTGCTTATTTAATATCTTTTGAAAATATAATGAAAGCGCAGCTATCTATTTCTTTACTAATTATAGATTTTAATCTTATAGGTTCATCCCTGAATGCTTTCACATGTAAGTAGGACATTAAATTCAAAGTTTTCAATGCTTCAAAAAAAAAAAAAAAAAAAAAAAAAAAAAAAAAAAAAAAACACCTCTTTAAAGAAAGAAATTTTTTTTTTTTTGATTTAAAGCTACAATTAAATAAGATTACTATAAAACATCGTACTCTCTTGGCTACAATCATAAAATTTGAATATTTAATAAAGAAAAGTTTACAAATTTTAATTTTTAATTGATATAAAACCACTTTAAATAAAATAAAATTGTTTCTAATTTTAATACTATGCCAAAACTTAAACTTACATGTTTGTTTTTGTTTGTTTTCGTATTGTATTGTTCAATTAAAAATAATTGTTAAAAATAGTTTTAAAATTTATAATTTTAAACTATCAATTTCTAACAAAAAGGAATAAGTAATGATAAATATTGTTTTTCTTAAAGAATAAATATAAAATATACATCAAGGAAATTGATATATAAAAATTTCTTACTTACTTACTTTTGTAGCGTTTCAAATAGTTTGCTTATCATCCGTAGTATAAATCTACATTTTACAGAAACAATTAGCAATATTTATTACATATTGCAAATATATAATCAATATTAATTGCAATGATTATATATTGATATAAACATTCATCGGAAAATCATTTAAAAACCTTTTGCAATTCATTTACATTTAATATATTATTTTATTTATTATAAAAACTAAAATTACATATTTCTAACTTTAAACGCACTGCAATAACTTAATTATTGATTATTGCACCTGTGTAATTAAATAATTTTTATTAACTGAAATTAAACGTCCAATAATCGTGAAACAATCTTTGATCCTATTGATGCAAAAGTCTATCAAATCCTTAAAAATAACAAAGAATGTTTTTTTTTTTTTTTTTTTCTTTTTGCAGTGAAAGCTTTAAAAACCATCCATTTTAAATTTCCAATCCTTGAAAACACCCGGTGAACGACAGAACAACAGCTGTTTTCCGCTGGAAAGCAAAGCGTTCTACGCTATTTGAATCAATTGTTGTGAATATTTAGTGGCTCGGATGGGCCAGTAATAGAATTCAAAAGCAGTAATCCCAAACGATTTGGAAGAACGGGAGAAAGGTGCGTGTATGTCTTTTTGACAGCTGTTGTGACGCCAACTTTATGAGAGTTGTTAGTTTTCAATGGAAAGCTGTTGCGCAAAGTTTTATTTTGACATCATTTTTTACCTTTTCGGTGGGTAAGGCGTCAATGAGCGGAAGGGAGAGGAACCTCTCACAACCCAGGGCGACAATTCAAGTGAAAGCTCAACAAAAGGGCTCTGTTTAGAGAAACTCGCGTAGGCGTGGATATTAAGGTCTTCTTCAGGAGATTATGTTCAAATTACAGTAGGGATGTAGTTTTTAAATTTATACTTCTATTGATCGTATTTCCTCTCCCCTCCCCACTTCAATGAATATATAAAATGTTTCCTTTCCTTCTTCAAAATATAGATGTATAGATTTTTTAAAACAAAGATTTATTGCGTTTTATACACCGTCTACAGCAAAGTGTATAAATGAGAAATTAATAATTAATGAAAATAAATAATTAAATTTAAATTATTAATGATTACATTGAAATGAACTGTCAAAATAATATCTTACCTGAAATTAAGAAACAGAATTGTGCCTGCTAATAAGGGCTTTCATGGGTTAAGAAATATGTTTAAATCCCAGTCCATATGCAGAAAAACTAAATTCTTGTTATGTAAAACCCTTATTAGACTTATTTTAGTCTATGACTCTGAAACATGGACTTTGGCAACATCTGATGTGGCCCATTTGGATATATTTGAGAGGAAGATTTTAAGGGCTATTCTGGGAGATGTTAGGGAAAGTGATTAATATGGGAAGACGGTACAACGCAGAAATTCATAAATGCTATAAAGACTCAGATGTTACGAAATTTATTAAGATCAATAGATTAAACCAGGTTTATCATGTATTTAGAATGAATGATTTGAACAATGAAAAAAGCCTCGTTTTGTCAAAGCCACGGGGACAAAGAGCAAAAGGACGGCCTAAATTACGATGGATAGATGCAGTTGAAAAATATTTTGCTCTACTAAAGGTTAAGGACCATGGAAATCTCTGCTGGGCTGTCGTGTTATTGATGATGAATGATTAAATTGGAAAAAAAAAATAATGGTAAATTTAAAATAAATCCAATGATATAATTCAGGAAAGCCTTTTTCATTTATTAAATATTTTTAAAATAATTTGATTAGACTCAATTATTCAATAGTAAAGTGCAAGATTTATTCTGAATTTTCATTAATCAAATATGTTTTATTAATAAATTTGCTAACATTCATAAATGTATTAACGGATTTATTAGAAAGAAAAACTCTTGCATAATATTATATTTTTGTGTAATTTAATTTTCTGAATCATTTTATATTAACGATGGGCAAATGCTGCTCTGTGTTTACTTGGGGCCCCGAAGGCCAGTGTATTTTTGTATTAAAGTTGACCCGAAAATGATCAGAATCAAAACCCTTTGAACATTTTCCACGTTTAAAAACAAGTTCCTTTAATATCCAGAAAAATAAAATTAATGAATATCAAGAAAAAAAAAAAAAAAAAAAAAAGGAAGAGCTGAAAATGAAATTCAAAATTTTATTTGAATATCTGAGAAATTTTATATCTTCGTTTGCTTTTTATTAATCTATTTCCAATTGATATTATTCGAGACAGTTTTCCGTTCCTGATGCAGTACTATAGTTTAAAGTGGATTTCACATCACAAAACTCTTTATCTGATTGAATTTTAGAAATCGGTGATTATACTAATATTGGTTCTGTTATTTTTCCATATTATCTTTTTTTTTTTTTAAATTTTAAAAGACTTTTTAAAAATATCAATATGTACATATAGTATTTGTTTACGAATATAGTCTCCTTTTCAGTCATTTGTTCATAAATGCTATTTTAGATTTTTAACAGATAAAAGGATGATAAACTGACAGCAATATTCTTTTAGTTTGGCTTCGTAAAAAATACATTTTCCTTACACATTTTTTTTAATAATAATTCATATATTGAACAAATTTGCAATTAATTCCTACTTCAAATCAACTGAATCCAAACTTTATATTAAATTGTATTTCATTTCATTCTTACATTTAATTTTAAAACAATCTTTTAGGATTTAAAATTGTTTTAAGAATTGGATATTTTTCATTGTCTGTCAACAAGCATAAATAAATTAAATGAAAAAAAAAAAAATAATAATAACAATTTATCAGCTGATATTTCCAATTCATTTAATGTGACAGCTGAATCCCTTTTTAAACTGATATATCCTTTTGATGGTCTAAAATTCTCACATGCATTATTTTGTGTTTTTATTAACAATACTAATGCAACGAAAAATTACACCCGGAATTCATTTATTTTTAAAATTTTATTTATTTATTAATTATTATTGGGTTTTTTTCTCTTGAATTTTAGCTTGCTGCCTTTACATTTCAAATAATGAGTTTTCTAAATTATTTTTTCATGCATGAAAACCCTAGAGTTTTTGCATAAAATTAAAACCATGCTAAGAAAATGATGATGAACTCCTAATAACACTGCTATCCTGACATGTCAGTAGTAATAAAATGTAGTGCTTTGACTCAATTTAAGCCAACCTCCTACACAATTTTCACCGAGAGAAATGCAAAGTGAGGCAGATTACTGCAGCGTTTATATGGAGAGAACTCAACGAATTGCGAAGCAGGAGCGAATTGAAGGGGAGAATGACATTAAGTGGAAGAGCGAACTGGCTCTCGAGTAGAAAAAAAACTATCAGGACAGCTTCAATCGGAAAGTGTTTGCATAGGAACGCATTCCTAGAGAGTCTGAGCAAGTTTTAAAGGTGGGAATCCAGGAGGCAACGAGATGTCCCACTCGCTTTTTTTTTTCATGAGCTGTCACCGAAACAGTCACAGATTCCTATTCCTCGTTCTCATATTTTGCCAAATCATATAAATATAAAATATTAAAATTTTGAACTGCATTCAACTGAATCAACACCTCACACATTTCTAATAAAAAAAAATTAAGTTTTGAACTGCTTTAGCCGATGAGAAGACAACTAAAACAGTAAGTTAATAGATGAGGTTACGAAGCCGAAATCGACTTCATAACCCTTAGAAAAATGCAACCTGGGCCTTCCCACGTTTGCTGCTACCTGAGATGAAAATGACAGAATACCATAGAAATAGCATTTAAAAAATGGAAAACACCACCTAAGCGAATATATTTGAAAGCATGATGATGATGATAGGCAAGACGTTGTCAGCTCTTATTAATATTTCAATAATAATATATCATACAGATTGCGTTAATTTAAGTATATAATTCGATAATTAGGAGAATACAATTCAGATCTTCGATCTTGATCTGGATATCAGCCCTACAGCAATTCAGTTCATGAGTTCATTAGCCTGGATTGTTTTTATGCATTCTTAGGTTCACTTTTTCATTTTTGCAATAATGATGAAAAACATGAATGCATATACACTCAAGAGCCAAAACATTATGACCACCCCTACATTTTGCAATGAATTTGCCTGGATGACGTGGAAGTGGTATTTAACTGCTGCTGGAGAGTCTGAAGAATCATTCTTTCACTTAATTCTGTGTGTGATGGGAAAGGTTGCGGATCTAAGCGACTTTGATAGAGGGCAGATTGTAATGGCTCGAAGGCTCAGAACAAGTATTTCCGAAACTGCCCGACTCGGGGGTTGTTCGCGATCTACAGTTGTTAGTACTTATGCAAAGTGGATGAATGATGGTGAAACCAGCAGTAGACGACATGGTGTTGGACGTCCACACGGTATCAAAGAAAAAGATCGCCGGAGACTGTCTCGCATGGTGAAGCAAAACCGGGGCCAGACAGTGGCTCAGCTGACAGCCCAATACAATGCAGGGCCAAGTAGAATAGTATCGAAGCACACTATTCAGGGGACACTATTGGATATGGGGCTACGCAGCAAACGTCCCACTCGTGTGTCTTTGCTGACCAAGCGTCATCGCCAACTGCGCCTGAACAGGGAACATCGTGACTGGTCCAAGAATCAGTGGGAGAGAGTTGCCTGGTCAGATGAATCACGGTTTGTCATTCATCACGCCGACGGCCGTGTCAGAATACGCCATCTTCCAGGCAAACAATTGCTCCCTCAATGTGCAGTAGGTCATACACAGGTGGAGGGGGGCGGTATTATGCTTTGGGGGACGTTCTCTTGGGCGTCTCTGGGACCTGTGGTTGTGGTAGAGCAGACCATGAATTCTACAGGGAATCTGAACATCATTGCGGACCAGTTGCACCCTTACATGGCCTCTGTTTTTCCAGCTGGAAATGGAATGTTCCAACAGAACAACGCCCCTTGTCACAAGGCTAAAATTGTGTTGGAGTGGTTCCAGGAACATGATGCTGAATTCCAGTTAATGTCCTGGCCGCCGAACTCACCGGATCTCAATCCGATAGAACACATTTGGGATGTCCTGGGACTGCAGTTCAGAGTTCAAAGACCACCAATTCGCAATATCTCGGATTTTCGTGACCGTTACTTAAACATCTGGTAAAATCTGTCTCCGCCCATCTACCAAGGACTTGTGGCATCCATGCCAAGGCGGGTTGAAGCTGTGTTGCGCGCCAAAGGTGGGCCAACTCGTTATTGACAGGTCTCGTTATTGGTCATAATGTTTTAGCTCTTGAGTGTATAGCTTATAACTAACATTTAAATGCTTGCAGGGTTTTTTTTTTTCATTTTCAACGAAGCAATCACTCTCTCTACTATCTACATAATACTTTTTCAGGTAAAGGCTTTATCATTATTATTTATCATTCTTAATATTTTTATTAATATTTTAAAACACCAAAATTAACATTCCTATGCAAGACGTGCAAATTCCATTAAAATGCATTTATTGTCTTTAAAGTCTATTTACCTCCACCTCCAAAAAAATTCCAGAGCTTACATATTCTACTCATGATTAATTATCATTGGCATTTTCTTTACATTTCGCGCATTTATCGACGAAGGCAAAGAATCTTGAAATTGTCAAGCTTATTTAATAAATTTAGATAAACATTGGTATCTTCCTCCATTGAAATATCATCCACAAGATATCTAAAACTTTAATTATTAAGTATAGGTCATATCTTCTATCTTATTCAGTATATACCATTTTTTATTTTCTTCGTTTCACAAGAGTGCTGTGGCTTAGTCACTGAAATGGAATAAGTTGATCCCATTTTAAATTAGATGATAAAAGAATATTGTATAGTGAGCAACGTATTTATCTGAACGTGGTAAATATTTTTTTCAGTGATTTCTAATTCCTTGCAACAGGCAGATTAGCCCATCATTGTTACAAATCATAGCATTGTTAGGCTTCAGTGAATAATTTTAGGGTGTTTAACCTAAACTATGTTGGAATGCAGAGTTAAAAACTAAATTTTAAAACAATATGTTAATACGCATATTTTAAAAAGGTATAAAATATTCGATTCATTTTTTTTTTAATTCGAAAGTAATAATAATAAAGTAATGAAAACTTTCTCTCCATAGTACACTGAAATAAGGGGTGATGTAGACGGTTTTTAATAGTAATTTAGTTTATGTATTTAAAGTTTCAAGAAATGCCGTCAAGGCTTCATGTTTCATATATTATTTTTTATCTTTAAATATTATTACTTTATAAAATATGAAACATACCTGCTGAGACTGTAACCGTATTTAGATGCTTTATGTAATATTTCGTTCTCCGTAAGAGGGCGCTTTTTCATTCGTCAAGTGTTTTTCTTCATGTATCGTTTCTTAGTTGAGTAATAAATTTCGTTCAAGAACGTTGTGCCTCTCTCCTTTTCATCTTCACCAGATGGTCCGTCGAGCCGGAGAAAAATTCAACAGACATATTTTAGATGAGTGTGGAGGTCGACGAAAGCGTTCGTACTCAACAATTTCTAATATTTACTCAACGGAGCTAAAATTATGTGCGCAACATCGCATTGCAAATCATAATCATATTGCATATCGCATCATAACAAAATGCGTAGCATTACATCTCATAGCATCGTACTTACATTGACGAAGGTCACGAAACCACAACATGGAATATCTTCTAAAACACAAGCGCATTGTGAAAGGTAAGCTAACTCGATTAATTACTAAAGCAGATAATTTACAAAATCAAGAAAATTCTATTTCTGTTATTGAAGTGCATGAAAATGACGTAAATATTTTAGATATTGAAGTAAATAAATTAACAAATGATATTCTTTGTTCTTGTTTAGATGAAGAATTCGATAAATATGAACAGGAAATACATGAACTTTTTCCTAAATTAGATTCATTAAAAAATGAATTAAAGAAACTCGTAAAGAATGATAATAGTTCTAATGCATGTGATGATGATGAATGAAGTGGTATATGGGGATGTGAAGCAACAAGGACTATAATCCCCTAATCACTATATATATGAACAGTCAGGTTTTCCTTATTTTAATATGTCCCTCTCCATGATCGTGTTAGACCGGGACCTACGGTTTAAAGTGGATTCCGAACCACTACAAACATCCATGGCACCGCCGGGACTCCAACCCGAAACCTGTGGTACCGAGCGCCAGAGCGCTAGCCACTCGACCATTCAGGCCCTCTAATGCATGTCAAAGTAAAGTTAATACTAATGTAAACAGTTTAAAACTTCCGCGTGTAGAATTACCAGTATTTACTTCTAATTATATTGACTGGGTCTCATTTCGTGATTTATTTCTCGCCAGTGTAGGAAATAATGAATCTTTAAGTGATAGTCAGAAATTACATCTTAAGCTTTCTGTGAAGGGCGAAGCCGCTACTTTATTGCAATCAATTCTCATTTCTAATGAAAATTACGAAAACGCGTGGATTGCACTCACTGAGCGCTATGAAAACGAAGTAGAAATAATAAATGCAGCATTAAATAAATTAGTTTCACAGCCTGTATTGAATCATGAATCAGCATCAGGCTTAAGAAAATTAATTGATACAACACAACAATGTATTGACACATTAAACATTCTGAAACAGCAGTAGAGCATTGGGATACAATAATTATTTTTCTATTAAAGCGGAAACTTGATTGCGAAACACTTCGCGTATGGATGTTGGAGCAAGCAAGCAAAAAACATTCATCTTTCTCCGAGTTTAAAGTGTTTATCCTAAATCTCGCGGTAGATATCGAGTCGTTGAGTAAGTGCCGAAAAGAGAAACCAGATGTTTCTTCTGAAGTTAGGGGGAATAGATATAAAAAAGTAAGCAATAAATCTGCGTACTCTTCACAGATCGTAGCGAATGTTTGCACTTATTGTAAAAGTACTTCTCATTATGGATTATTTAAGTGCGATAGTTTCTTGGAACACCCTAACAAAGAAAAATGGGATACTGTAAAAAAATTAAAACTATGCAGTAATTGCTTAAGATTCAAATCACATACGATTGATAAATGTCGCGCAAGTATGTGCAAAATCTATACAAAACCCCACAATACAATTTTATGTTCGAAGGATTCAAATGATTGAAGATCTGATTCACAAACAGAGAATGAACTTCCTTCTATTAGTAGCAATAATGCAATTGTGCCTGTCCCACAAGCGGTTTTATTGCCTACAGCAATTGTTTATGTCAAAGACATTAATGGCATTTCTCAAAAATGTAGGCTACTTATTGATTCAGCCAGTCAAGGATCATTCATTACGGAGAGTTGCGTTAATTTATTGCAATTAAATCGCACTAAAGTAAACGTAAGCGTAGACGGTTTGAGTTCACGAAAAGTAGGTAGAGTTGCAAGTTCGGTTAAATTACAAATAACATCACAATTTAACAAAAACGCATCTATTACTGTTGATGCATTAATCATGCCTAAAATCACCTGTGACCTTCCTCAATGTCCAGTCGATGCATCTGTTTTGAAAACATTCAAACAATTGCAGTTAGCAGATGTCAATTGTCACCAGCCTGGCCCAATAGATATTCTTTTGGGTGCCGATGTGTTCGGTGAAATTATGCTTAGTGGACATTTAAATGTTTCCGGAATCTCTGCTTTAGAATCAATTTTCGGTTGGGTAATTCTCGGAAAGACAAAAGGCATTTCTCAAACCATTATATCTAATCATGCTAGTTGCAATGCAGTTGAGTTTGAACTTGACAAATTTTGGCAATTAGAGGAAATTTCAAACATAAAGCCTTACACTCAGGAAGAAACAGCTTGTGAAAATCATTTCATACAGACTTTCTCTCGTGATTCAACAGGCAGATTTGCTGTTAAATTTCCATTTCGTGAATCCAGTGATGAACTTGGTTCTTCTAGAGATATCGCTATACATCGTTTACATCAAATTGAACGTCGGTTTGCTAAGAATCCATCTCTCTTCAATGAATATCATAAATTCATGGAGGACTATTTGAAACTTGGTCATATGGAATTAATTCCTGAAAATGAGATAGATGTTCCAGCCAATTCCAGTTTTTATCTTCCACATCACCCAGTTCCCAACAAAAGTGGTGACAAATTTCGCGTGGTATTCGATGGATCTGCTAAATCTTCAACTGGTGTTTCTCTCAACGACAAATTAATGGTTGGTCCACAGTTACAAACTGACTTGACAACAATACTCATTCGCTTCAGAATGCACAAAATAGCCATGACAGCAGATATCGAAAAAATGTATCGGCAAATCATATTAAAGGACTCAGATTTTCAAAGAATAGTCTGGCGTGATTCACCTTTTAAACCAATTCAAGATTTTCGATTGACGAGAATTGCTTATGGCACCGCATCAGCGCCGTACCTTGCAGTCAAATGTTTGCAGCAGTTGGCTATACAAGAAGAACAGAATTTTCCATTGGCCTCTAAAGCAGCCCTCAAAGACTTTTATGTCGATGATTTGATGCCTGGAGCTAATTCAACTACTGAAGCTCTAGATTTACAAGCACAGTTGATTCAAATGCTGGACTTGTTTTGAGAAAATGGGCTTCTAATTGCAATGAACTCACGAACTTGATTCAAGAAGATCTGCGTCTACCAAATGAGTCTTTGAGCATTGATGATGATACGGTAAAAACTTTAGATATCCTGTGGCATTCAGCCTCCGATGTCTTCTCCTTCAAAGTCAATTCATTGTCTCTTGAAGGCACCTTAACCAAAAGAACACTTCTTTCAACAATCGCAAAGACTTTCGACCCTGTTGGATGGTTGTCACCCATCACAATCCAGAGTAAACTACTCATGCAAAAACTGTGGAAATATCAGTTTCAGTGGGATGAAGTCGTTCCTCCAGACATTGCAATTGAATGGAAGACATTATCACAGGACATACTATTTGTTAAAGACTTCAAAATTTTGAGATACTTATTTCTTGATCCAGACAACCAATTTCAACTTCATGGGTTTAGTGATGCCTCAGAAAAAGCATATGCAGCTGTAATTTACTGTCGTTCTGTGTCAAATACAGTACAAATCAAAGTTCAACTAGTAATAGCCAAAACTAAAGTTGCACCACTTAAAACCATTTCACTTCCTCGATTGGAATTATGTGGGGCACTTCTATTAAGTAAATTGATGGACTTTACTTGTAAGGCATTTGATATCCCTATATCACAATCTCATTTTCATACGGATTCCACAATCGTACTTGCCTGGATAGGATCCCATGCCAGCCGATGAAAAACTTTCGCGGCCAATAGAGTGGCAAAAATCCAGACCTTGTCTTCTCTTACCCAGTGGCATTATGTTAGTGGAAATGAAAATCCTGCTGATCTCGCGACCCGTAGTGTGTCATCTTCAGCAATACTTACTTCATTGTGGTTGTGTGTTCCAGAATTTCTATACAAAGAATGTTCTTTCCATCCAGAATCTTCTGTGCCAACATTGAACGATTCTGTGTCGACATTGAACGAACCTGTGCCTGGAGAAAGGTGTTGTGTACAATCAACTATTGCAGCCAATCATTTACCAAATTCAAATGATTTATTTCAGAAATATTCATCTCTTTCCAAACTGAAACGTGTAACAGCATATTGTTTAAGGTTTGTTAATAATTGCAGAAATTCAAAAGATAAGGAAACTGGTTTTTTAAATACAACTGAACTTACTAATGCTATAAATGTGTTAATCAAATCTGTTCAATTTATTGAATTTAATAATGAGATCAATGCATTAAAAAGAAATCAAGCATTATCTTGCAGAAGCAAAATTCTGTCTCTAAATCCATTTTTGGATAATTCAGGTATTCTCAGGGTGGGCGGTCGCTTGCGACATGCAAATATCGCATACGGCCACAAACATCCCATCCTACTGCCAAAAAGGCCCATTTTAACTGATCTCATTGTTAGACACTATCATGAAATTCTCTTGCATGCTGGTCCGCAACTTGTACAATCTTCAATCCAAGAACAATATTGGATTATAGGTGCTAGACATGTTATTAGACATTTAATCAGAAAATGTGTAAAATGTCGCAGAGTTAGAGCTTCTATATCTAATCAAATGATGAGTGACTTGCCAACTACGCGCATTTCCCCATCTCCTACATTCTTGCGTTGTGGAGTAGACTACGCTGGTCCATTCCAAATTAAAGCATCGAAGGGACGAAATTCTAAATCATTTAAGGCATATATAGCTCTTTTTGTTTGTTTCACTACTAGAGCTATCCACTTAGAATTGGTAAGTGATCTTTCTGCAGATGCCTTTATTGCAGCTCTTAAGAGGTTTATATCCCGCACAGGCAAATGCAGTGATATATACAGCGATTACGGTTCTAACTTTGTTGACGCAAAACGTAAGCTCATGGAATTTGAAAAATTGTAAAATCAAAAAATTAATAAATGTAAATAATTTTTTGTCTGATAATGGTATTAAATTGCATTTAAATGTTCCAGGTGCACCACATATGGGTGGTCTCTGGAAATCTGGTATAAAATCAACAAAATATCATCTAAAACGTGTTGTTGGTGAAACTAAATTAACATATGAAGAATTTGAAACATTTTAAACACAAATAGAGACTTGTCTTAATTCTAAACCTTTAACAGCACTTTCTAATGACCCAAATGACCTATCAGCGTTAATACCTGGCCACTTCATTATTGGAAGGTCATTGACAAGTATTCCTGAGCCAAATTACATTGAGTCAAAAATCTCATATCGTACTAGATGGCAACTTATTCAAAAAATGGTTCAACAATTTTGGAAACGTTGGCACAATGAATATCTATGTCGATTGCAACAAAGACCAAAATGTGTTTTACCAACTAAAAATTTTCAAATTAATGATCTATGTCTTATTAAAGATGATAATTTGCTCCCAACTAAATGGAAAATGGGTAGTATAATACAATTACACCATGGTCTTGATAATATTGTTAGGGTTGTAACCATTAAAACGGCAGATGGCACATTTAAAAGAAATAACACAAAATTATGTATGCTGCCAGTTTAAATTTTATTAATGTATGTTAATTGTAGCATTGCATTAATTGTATAATCAGTGTATTTCTATTCAATATTCATTCAACTCTTTTGATTTCATTTATGTATGTTAGTATGTAATGTAACACTTTTCTATTCATTTATTGTTGAAATGTTATTTCAAGGTGGGAGGCATGTTCAGACTGTAACCGTATTTAGATTCTTTATGTAATATTTCGTCCTCCGTAAGAGGGCGCTTTTTCATTCGTCAAGTGTTTTTCTTCATGTATCGTTTCTTAGTTGAGTAATAAATTTCGTTCAAGAACGTTGTGCCTCTCTTTTTCATCTTCACCAATACCATTTAATATTTACTAATAAGGAATTTCGACCTTTCTATTTTTTGGTTTCTCTTTTTACGAATCCCATATAAAACAGCATGACGATCTCTCCAAGGTTGAGAATCTTTGTCTGAAATTATCTACATTGACACATTATTTATTTTAAAGATAAAGATTATTTTAAATTGTTGGAATTGCTAAGTATTTATAATAATAAATTATAATAATCCATTAAACAAATATGGTTCTTTTGCTAATTTCACTTATTAATTTTTTAAACAATATTTCAATTCCAAAAGGGAATAATTGGCAAAACGCAAAATCATATTTGTAATTTCAAGATACACGTTGTTTGTATAATAGTGATTAATAATTGAAACACAGTTAAAAAAAAATTGAAATTTTGGCGCAAGGATCTTTGTAATGGTTTTGAATAAAACTTTAACCTGATCTTTACAGTTTAATCAATTACGGAAAAAACATTTCCAATATTTTTATATCATAAATTATAATAAAGAAAATATATACAAATAGAAATTTTGAAATAAATAATTTTATATACTAACAATGTCCATCGTTTTTCAAATAAATATCATCTAATTAAATTTAATATAGAGGAACTTTATTATAATTATAACAAACATTTTAAGATAATGCCTTTAGTTTTACCTATTAATTCAATAGAACACATCAACCCAACAATTTTAAAAAAGATTTACTATTAGTTCAGTTTTTCCATGTTTGAATTTCCCCCCCTTTCCAAATCATATTTTCTTAAAAATAAAATTTTCTGCAGGTTGGCCCCTCAAAAAAATCCTAATGTGAATCATTTGCACCCCGCTTCCTTCTGCCACCCTCTTCTAAATGCCACTTTTTAAAAATCTTTTTATTAACTCCACTAAACAGATTTAATTGAGGGCGGATTATTTCTGCAGCGGAACACTGCTTAGAGTGAAATAAATTCCAAAAAAGGGAATTATCTTGGAAATGAAATAAAGAATTCGATAACGATTATTATTGGCTTGTGTTGTGCAATTCAATCACTAAGAGGCACTAGAGCTACACAGTCCTCTAGTCTAGAGAGTCACAGTCACTAGAGCTTTCTTCCATAAAGTTCTGTTAAGATTAAAATAGAATCTCGTCCAATGTAAAAAAAAAAAAATGTTGCACCAAGTATTTTTTTCGGGCACTATCAATTGTTCCGCGCAGATTTGTGGTTCGGAGGAGCATAGAGTGCGCTTCCTGAGCAGAATCAAAGAAGATCTTCGCAATCAAATTGTCCGAAGAAGGTTCCACAATGAATAGGGTATCCTCAATAAAATTACCAATAGAGAAAACACGGTGAGTTTTTTTTCTTAAACATTTGCAGTTGTTCACATTTTTTCTAAGTGAAATTGTTTTCGTATTATTTGATTTCGTTCATATTTTTTTTATAAAATTTATTTGTAAATACTGTTTTAAAGAAATGGGGTTATTCATTGATTGTTTTCATTTGTTTATATTTACAAAATGATAGAAATCACTACTTTTCGATATTTTAAGGTACACTCATGTCCATAAATTAAGGATAATGAAGTTCAGGCAAGAAAGAGACAGAAGCAAAACAAATTTGACTTATTTGTAAAGTCTATTTATTAAACAAAAGGTAAAGAGCAAAAAAGATGCTATATGTTTGACATAATTAATAAAAATTTAGATTTTTACTCCCTGGAGCAAATTTCAAAAAAGAACCTATTTACAAAAAAACAGTATAACATGGTTACTATGAAGGTTAATATGGAGTATGTCTCCCGGACGATGCAATACAGGCCTTACAACGCCTAGACATGCTGAGTATCAAATTATCAATCTGATCTTGGGGAATATTACACCACTCATCAAGCAATGCCCTCCGAAGTTCATGTTGACAGGTGGGAGGGGGTTGACGGGCTGCAATTCGTCGGCCAAGCATATTTCACACATGCTCTATTGGATTCAAGTGCTTTGAGTATGCTGGCCAATCCAGCATACTCACCGATCAATTTTGCAGCGTGATATCCTCCAATTGATGGCATTCGTCTACAATGTTTGCACGGTGAGGACGGGCGTTGTCATCCATAAACAGAAATTCAGCACCCATGGCGCCCCGAAACAAACGTACATGTTGTTCCAGAATGACATCCCGATAGATGTGGCCTGTCATCGTCCTCTCCAAACGAGCCATCTTGCACCACCGTAACGGTGTCGTTCAATGGTGTTCTCTTGGTGGTAACGGGTACCTGGCGCTCTCCATATGAAAGTTCGGCGAGAATCAAACTGCAAACTAAACCTGGACTCGTCGGAAAACATCACACAAGACCACTCTTGCGGTGTCCACAATGCATGCTCTCTACTCCAGGTTAATCGCAGGCGACAGTGAGTTGTGGTACGTGGAACACATCTGACAGGCCTACGAGCATATAGACCAATGTGCCCTAAGCGTCTGTACACGGTCTGCCTTGAAACTGTCGTACCGGTAGCTGAAAAGAGCTGACTAGACAGGTCTGATGCTGTGCTCCGTCTGTTTTGTTTGGTAGTAATTGCTAAATACCGGTCCTCATTCGGCGTTGTAACTCGGAGGCGACCTGTGCTGTAACATCTATTCACATTACCTTCATCTTGGAATTGTTGCCAAAGCCTGGAGATGACACTCTGGGTGATTCCAAGTTCCTCGGATACTTCCAGCTCGGTACGTCCACATTCCAGTCGTCCGATAATTCTACCACGTAAAAAATCATCCAAATGCTTCCTTTGTGCCATAACTATGCGGTTATTGCACTGAAAGGCTTTTAAAGCGCTTGTGAACAATTTTACTTCTTTGCCACCATTCCTTATATACCCCTTTCTTACACTCTCGTCATTGTGACGTACTATCCGCGCCATCTGGTGGTTTCCTGTAATTTGCATATTCTTTTTCAAGATGTGTGTGACAATTCTACAGGTGAAATTTTTATTTTAGAGTTCAATTTCTGTGTGATTCTGAATTATCCTTAATTTATGAACATGAGTGTATAACGTATATAGCAAAAGTATGCAAAACGATGTAATTTATATTCATTCTCACAAATGCATAATTAATTAAATTGAAATAATGCATGCATATCTAAAAAACACAAATTTTTAAATTGTTTTAAGCATTACTTAATTTTTGTTTGTTTAATTTTTTTGCTATTCTATTCTTTTTTTTATTTATTATTGTTATTATTATTATTTAATTTTTTTTGCAGAAATATTTCGTTGCTTTTATAATTCTGAACTTCTTTGCAATTATAAAAAGGCAGTTTTATTTATTCGACTTCTTTCAATATTTTTTTTTGTCATACTTCGCATTTCTAAATTGAAAAAAAATAATCTATATAATTTGTATTAAATTAAAACTTAGAATACAAAGTGAACAATACATACAAAGTGAATGAAATATTTAACTAAATTCTGAAACACACAAAATTCTGATTTTTAAAATGTATTTTCACAGATTCACAGTAATTTAAATGCCCTTAGTAAAATTTATACGAATAATATGTGGTGGAGATCATGACCCTTAGCAGCATTGTAATTAAAAGAAATTATTTGTTAAACATTCGTTATCACAAATACATATTACACTAACCCATCATTGCCAAAAGACTTGCATTGCATTCTTAATAGGTTACACAAATGATTTTAAATCTAATGATATTAAGTTATAAGCAAGATAGCCCCATAATGTTTTTTTCCTTTAACGAAGTTTATTCTTAAAGTGGACTCCTGTGACATTTCTATCATTTGAAGGCGTAATCTAATCTTGAACTACTGTCAAGACATAAGAGTTATTACTTTCAGAATTTGACAATAAATGTCAGCACAAAACTATTTAATTGGTAACAACTTTTTAGGATTTGATTTTCGGTAAATTATTGATTATCAGTAGCTTATTCGGTAAATTTTTTACATATTTTTTTTCCAATGTACGTTGAATCATTCTGTGCTTTTCAATGATGCAGAAGAAAAATGCCCACACTTTATTCTTTTTTGAATTAAATTAGCAATTCACAATGGCGAAAATAAAGTCTCTAAGTTCCTTAAAGAGAAAAAATCTTAAATATAAATTTTATTTTTTAATTGCCCATAACTATTATAATAGGTAACTTTATTATATTTTTATGCATTAGAGCTTTTGTGGATATTTAAATTAATGAAATTAAAAGTAAACTGTAATAGTATTAAAATCTAAAATCCAATAAAAAATTATTAAAATTATTTAAAAATGTTTTAAAAATTTTAATTATTTAAAAATGTTTAGTATACATTTTCATTTTACATTTTCAAGACGTTTCATTCCATTACAAAATGCATTTTATTCCATTTTCAGCTATTATTTTATTTAGTGAATATTACTATTTTATTCTATTTTTTCCCCAAAAAAATTTATCATTAAATTTAGGAGAAAAATCACAATAAATAAAAAAGCAAAAAATAAAGAACGTCTGCATATATTTGCCCCAGTGATGCATCGCTTTTCGATACAAATCAATCACAAATTAATGCGCAGGACGTTTTGTCTAATGATATGTCAAAATTTTGAAATCTAAATACCCTAAAGAAATTTACCTAAAGTGTGCACAAGCCTCTTCAGCCTCTCAAGCCTCATTCTCACAAGAAATTTTCTTTTCAGCAGGAAAAAAATATTTGCCATGAGTGATTATATTAGCATTAATTAGCTACTAATTTCGTATATCTACAAATTTGTCACATTGTGATTTGTGAGTTAATAGTTACATTTTAAGTTTGTGCATTTAGATTTATTACTTACCAAAAAATCTACATTTTATTCTTACATGAAAAGGAAAATATACAAAGGCTTTAATGAGGTTTGCTGTTTCTTGCACGAATACCTCAAAATGAATATCAAATGAAGTTGAAGAACTCCACCGCTTTGTAGGGCAGAACAGTACTGTGTTACGCTTACTGCTAGATGGCTACCCAACAAGAATTTATTTGAAAATTTCAGTTTATTTCCGGCAGAAGAATCACTCCTTCAACGATTGCGACTGTAATTTTGTAATGCTTAAACAGAGAATTCGCCGTCATGATATAATTTATGTCCCCTAAATGTAGCAAATTTAATAGAATTCTCTACAAATGCAAGAAAATTCAAAGTAAGGAATGTCACACATTAAAAACGTAGCTTACTTTAAAATTTGGTGGACAGACTTCATTAAAAAGACAATGCCCGCCTACCGAAATTTTTAAAGCATTCTTTCTCAAAAGCAGAAATGTTCTTTTGCACTTAATAATTGTTATGAATTCCATTTCATCAGTAATAAACATGAGTTTGAGTGATAGCCAAGCCCTATATCGACATCTGAATGATTAGAATCAGAGGAATAATTTCTATTATTGAAGAAACAAAATATTTGATTTGGTTTGTCGCTCTACGGTCGTCTTGTGCACACTTTAAGCTAAATAGACCGGGACCTACAGTTTAACGTGGATTTCGAATCACCAACAAACATCCATTCCACTGAAAGGATTAGAAACCAGAAGCTTTCTTCGACCAGAGCGCTAGCCAATTGGTTAGCGCTCTGGTCGTTGACCGTTGGTACCTAGTCAACCAGCGCTAGCCAGGCCACAAAGAAACAAAGCAAGATAGCTTTTCGCTTTTTCATCAAATCCAGAAAACAACTCTACCTACCAAGAAAACATCTTATTAACATTAATATCATCAGAAAATTTTATCAGCACATATCAGTTCATTACAAAGTTTTCTACAATGAAATAATAAATGACATATACTATGGATGAACTCAAACAGACTCACAGTACAATGGACGGATCCCCTGAACAACTGTAGCTTTCCTATTATACGTAAATCTAGTAAGGTCTTGCAGTAATCATTGATTTCATGAAAATTCATGTCTTCGTAAGTTGAAGTGAATTTGATTTTTCGCAAACCCAGGTTCATTTTGAAAACTGATTACCTCCAATTCCACAAATTTACAATAAAAATAACAAACTATTTCTTTCCATGATATTTCAAGAAAACTTAATTCAATAATTATCCGTCATTGAAAGGGAATACACATGATGAAAAATAAAGCTCTTATAATTATTTATGGTCTTGCAGGATGCCTAAAGAAAAATACTTTTTCTATACGGAGTGTTCATTATGTGAATGTGAATTATGTTTATTTTTATGAATTATGTATATGAATTCACATGTGAATTATGTAAATTCACTTGTTTATAATATGCATGTACGCCATCTTCTGTAAGGCGAAGTAAGCCAAAATCTGTGTTGTTGACGTGTTTTCAATTGCTTGTAAGTGAGCGGGTTTCCAATAAAGTGGATGTGGATTCACCGAGTATTTGCAAATACCACCTTCAAACACCCTTCAAGTCTGCTTCACGGAGATTACCATTTTCAAAATGACGGATTCAAATATGATATTACCAAGAACCAGTATTGGTCCACATCTTGCTTTTATTTAATGGGAACATGAAATTTCTTAACGTCAAATGGTTAATACACCCACATAGAAAAAAGGCTTCCTAAAAGTTAATTTATCAAACATTGCCTTATTATTAAATATATTTCCACTTATCTGGTAACTTTAGTACTGATAATGTGTCGTTAAAATCCAATTGCTATGGAAGAAAATTTTTTATTTGCCTCTAACAGATTAGGATAATCCATGTAATCATAATTTAAAACCATCATTAGAAAGGATGGATAACTGCAATTGTTTCTCCTTTTCCTGAAATTTAATAAACGATTTTACTTTTCAAGTTTATCGTTTTCATTATAAACACGACAAATTTCAAATCGAATCGCTTGTTGTCGCGAATCATAAATGGCCAAAAATTAATAACTGATTCAAATCCCTTTCGTTAATCCAGCTGATAAACAGTTTTATTACGTTTTTAAAATTTTTGTAAAGAAATAATCATTGCTGCTTTGTTTCTGTAATATTTATTACTCATTTTCAACTTGCCTCGGGGAATTCTTAACACACTAGACGCATTTATACCTTTTCTACATATATTTCATGTATATATATGTTTCAAAAAACGAGGAGAAACGAGGGCGTTTGTGATGTTCAGCATCTTGCCTCATAAGTTTGACTACCTGGGAGGGATTTTTCCGGGTTTTCTCCCCTGCTATACGCAAATAAATATATATAGTAGTTCCCCCTAAAAAGTCCTCCCAGAAGGCATTGCCCTCCTTCTTCAGCGGCACGGAGCCAAGTCAGGCTTCTACCTACGAGTGCTCCATCACAACAGAAGCTGCAGCTTCCCCTTTCCCTCCACCCACGAGACCAGATGGGTTCTTGGACTGGTTCTGGATGTTGCTGTCTACCAAGGGGGATAAGAAAAAAAAAACAATACTCTTTACAAGACTTTCAATGTGATCTCGATAAATAAACAACTTTCGGAAGGTCCCTTTATTTGAATTATTTGATGCGTGATCAAAAATCGACTTTATCTGGAGATTAGTTTTTTTCCCCGAACGTTTCCCGCGTGCTTGTGTCGTCCGTCCATATCGAAACAAACAGGTTTGGAGAATGGCTTTTGCTGCTTTCGTTTTCCAGTGTGGATAGGTCTTAAATAATTTTTTTTTTTTTTTTACTTCCGGAGTTGACTGTAGCATTGTAGTATCTTCGCGATCTTGTGTTTAGCATTATTTGAATTTTATTCCAAATATTTTGTGTTTTTTTATACTTTTAGTTGCTGATTAATATTACATTACATTATATTACTTTAATACTACAATAATATCAATAATATTTGCATTGTAATGGTAAAGTACCTTTACAAATATCTCGATAACAAAATTATATATAAGATAACAAATATCCATATATTTCTTTTTGACACATCTTCCAAGATTACTCAAATAACAGTCAAATTTTGACAATCTATAACTTTTGTAAAATATAGTCTTTTACAAAAGTTATAGATTGTCAAAATTTGATTGTTATTTGAGTAATCTTGGAAGATGTGTCAAAAAGAAATATATGGATACAGATATATATCTATTGAAGAGAAATTGAACAACAGTATAAAATTGTGAAATCTATGAATTTTCTTCTGTCTACAAGTAAATTTTTTAAATTATCCATTTTAATTTTCCCACATTCGGTTTATCTTCAAAAATATCTTATTTTTTAAATATTAAAAGTAATCTTGTCATTAATAGCCTTATATTTTATGTAAAGAAAGGGAGAAATTACTTGAAAGGGGATTTTTTTTTATCTTTACTTAACAAAATATTCATAAATCCTAGGATTTCATATAAATCTTATCAGATTTGGTTTTATGATAATTCCTCTTGTGCAATTCCTATTTTTCAAGCATTTATACCAGGGGTAATAATCAGGGTTAATAATTATATATTTTTTTCTTTAAAAAACACTTTTAATTTGAGGAAAAGATTAAAAATTTGTCCTGCGTGTCATTGCTAATTACACATCTTCCCCAGCTCTCCGCAGTCTGGGGGTTGCCCTCCTAGAATAATCGTCATCTTTTAAAGTGGTCCAGACATGAAGCCATTTAAACCAACATCATAGTAAGTATTGAAGTATTTCAGGAGAGAGACATCAATAAAAACAAATGATTGTTGGAAATGGCAATATCTGGTGTGTATGGAAAGTGGAGTAAAAGATCCCAGCTTAGTGCTGGGATCTCTTACTCCACTTGCTCCACTGGAATCTCTTACTCCATTACTGCACTTCATCGATCAATACATCATTCAAAGTGATCAATTGTTGACCGTAGGTAATGATATAAATTGTTTCAACTGGTTTCAGAAACTCATGGTGATTTCGATAATTTTCGATTGACCTGGGCATTGTCTTTCAAAACGAAGGCTCCACTCTTGAATCAACTAAACTAACGCATGCAAGCATCTTGCATTGGAAAACTGCCCCCATAAGTTTCACGTGCATTTTTTTTTTTGAATGAACAAAGAATTTGCACATACTGCAAATTCTTTTGATTTGGCCCAAAGCTCAACATGTGTGCCACACGGAATAAAATATGACCCTAACTCGAAATTATTTAAACATCAATGACGTTTTAAAACTTGCTGTTATATACTTAAGAGATGAGACTCTATAACAACCCCTGTTGTCAGTGTCAACTTTAAAATAAGTAAGAATTATTAACTGCCACACCTGGTAATAACATCACTTTTCTCTAAACATACTTCTGGCTATTCCCTAAGTTCAAAAGACCACGCCGGGGACACCGTTTGAGTCGATTGAAGAATTTCAACGTATCAGCGCGAGCTTTGAAGGCCATCCCGGCCTACGACTTTTTAGCATGCATTGAAGATTGCAAAAAAAGTTGGCATAAGTGCATTGTGTCCGGAGGGGATTACTTTGAAGGCGACGAAATAAATTTGGAATAATAAATAAAGAGTTTTTGAAACAAATAAAAATTGGTCTTACTTTTTGAGCACAGTGGTAAATGTATTAATGCAGGTGGAAATCCAAAATAATAATATATTATTTTCAAAAAATTTCTTAAGTGTTTAATCTCTAATAATATCTCTGTTACACTATTTTATGTCTAATTTCAGATAACAACAGCGTACCTGCCAACTCTCTCGATTTATTCGAGAGACCCTCGAATTACGGCACCTTATCCAGAACATCCTAACTGTATATAAATTACCCGAATTTTACCAAAAAAAAAAAAAAAAAAAAATCAGAAAATTATTTTAAAAAAGGGTATTTTCATAAAAGTAATGGCAGTTTCGAAGAAACTCCCTATCGATGAAACGGTAAAATAATATATTTTAAATGAAAAATAAAAAAAGGTCAAAATATCTCATTTTGAAGCTTAGCATAACATCCTTGAAATGGTGTATGATGGTTTACAACAGAAGGAAAAAAAAATTTCGTATATATGAATAATATGAATTATCAGTATATATGAATAATTTTTGGAATATATATATGAAAGCAATTATTTTATGATTTGTACGGGGTTGTTATAATTAAAGTAACTCTATTCAGATCCCTCTAGAACCCGTTCTGCCTAACGAATTTTTGATTTTGATGAAACTTGGTATATACGATATAAGAACCATGGAGAAAAGATTTCTGCAATAAAAAAAATTCAAATTTTAATCACAAGGGGGAAATGTGGCTCCTAATGAAGGACAAAAAATTTATCAGAACCATTAAAATTTATTCAAGTACAGAATATGATCAATATGTGCTCCATCGACATCAATTAAGCGTTGAAAGCACATTATGGTAGAGCGAAGAAACTCTCGAAGAATTTCAGCAACATGGCATGCAATGCTGGATTTCAACTCAGGTAAAGTCTTAATTTCTCTTCCATAAACATTATATTTTAATAATCCCCACAACAAGAAATCACATTGATTTAAGTGGATGAACGAGGCAGGCATCCGGAAAAGCTCTGAATATTACACAATTCTCGCCAAAGTTAGCACGAAGCAGTTCTTTGACTTGGTGCCCAATGTCAGGAATTGCTCCATTTTGCCAGAAGATTTGTCTGCAAACATTTTCGTTCCTGTAAAGCAGGAATGACCTGCTGTCGAAGAAATTCATTGTAACGTGCACTCGTGACAGAGCAGGTTTTAGGACCTTGAGGAGTGGAAGTTTCAAAGAAAAACACCCCGAGGATAAAATGAGCAGTAAATCCTCACCAAGCTGTCACGTAATCAGAATGCAGTGGTTATCGGTGTAGGACATTAGGAAATGAAGCACATCATATGCGGCAATTTTGATTATTCACAGCTACATCTAAAGAAAAATCGGCATGCAAATTCATAGCGTGCATCGTCTTCAAACCATACTTCGACATGGGCCCTTTTTCGCAATCCCTTTAAACGACGATATTCATGCAGTGCAGCAAAGCTATTGCTGCCGTTCTGATAAAACAGTTTTACCAGTAAAGCTCGATTTTTCTTTTGTAAGGGCATGATTAACGATGACAAAGGCACGCAGAATGATTTTCTGCATCAGACTGCAAATCTCTGTATAGGTTTGACTAATTTGCATAAGGAATTTTTGAAAATTGCCCCCTGGTGGTCAAAATTTGAATTTTTTTTATTGCAGAAATCTTTTCATCATGGCCAATATACCGTATATACCAAATTGCATCAAAACCCGTTAGGCAGAACGGGTTCTAGAGGGGTCTGAATAAGGTTACTTTAATTATAATCACCCTGTACATGATTTTATAAATATACAATTTTATTTAGAGAGTTAATTTTTGCAATTAAAAATCTTTTAAAAGATATTACCTTTATTCTGAAGTATATTCTATAACTATAAGACCTTAAATATTAGTCTTTACTTTATATACGCTTGAAATCAGGCCATAAATATGTAAAATATATACTTTTAAAAAATTATATTGATGTTTTAATATCTTAATGCACGAAATAGTTCAAAACAGCTTCTTAGCATGTTTATTTTGGTTTCGTTAAATCTTAAACGTCAATGGGACCGCATCGGCATTAAAGACCGCTAAAACGGCATTAAAAACCGCTAAAGAAAACGCAAGTTGAAACTCCATGACTCTACAATGGGACATGATCTCAGTAGAATCGAACTTACATAAAGAGGCATCACTGAGCAGCGACTTGACGAGAAATTTGCTAAATATTTTAAGATTTGTTATTGTTCGTGCTGCCATCTATAGAAAGATTTTGAAGTAAATACTCCACTCTTAGTTAACAAAAAAACCTAAACGTTAAAATAAGTCCGAAAGTTAGTTATGATGCAAAATATTGCAATTATTTTAATTAAAATTAAGAAACACCAATTAAATATATATGTACTGTTCATAACAATCTTTCACCAGCTTGTATATACATATTATTTTTTCTCTATATATGCCTCATGTAATGCAAATTATTCTATGTTGAGCCTTTTTTTAACTATCTCTAAAATTATTTATTTTATACAAATTTTAATTACAAAAAATGACCTTTTTTTTTCAGAATTTAAAAGGTGCTTATTATTAATTTCTTTAAAAAAAATTATGGGAATACTTTGAAAGCTCATCCTAGTATAATCTAGAAAATATATATTATGTACTGAAAAAATTAATTGCAGTACTTTCTGAGAAATGGAGCAAAGATGCCATTTTAACATTGCCAATATAGAAGGTACCAAACCCCTTTAATATTATGCTATATTGTTATAGCATAATATACTAGTAAATATACTATATATTACTAATGAATAGACTAATGAATATACTTGTATATTATTATTATTACTATATATTACTAGCGAACGTCATTGATTTCAAAAGCTGCGTTTGAGACGAGTATTGAAAGAAAATTGGCCAGAATACGAGAAGAGACATAACATCAACACCTAATGGTTTTTGAACAGAATAAATATTAAATTTTTGGCAATGATGTTTCGTCCGTACTTTTCTCAAAATTTACGATATCGAAAGGAACGCGATTCGTTAAAAAGAAAAAAACTGAAAATATGAAAAACAGAAGTAGGGAGCGAGAGAGATAGGGAGAGGGAGAGACTCCGGAATCAGGAGTCGGTTTTGGTAACTGTTCATTTGGTATTGTTATTTCGGAAGAGATATACATTTTTTATAAATAAGTTTACAGCACATTATTGTATAATAAGTGAGTTCAAATACACCCTTTTAAAGCTGTAAAAATACTTTGTTGTGCAAAAGCGAATTTTCTACATCGATATATGAGTAAAATAAAAGTTATTGAATTTGTTTCAGAAATTCTTCTAAATTCATTATTACATAAAATTATTCTAAAGAGTCGGTTGTCGATATAAAAAAAAATCGATATTTTGGTTGGCTAAAACTGTTTGAACGCAATTAAAATCAGACTGCCGTGTCTCAAAATACAATGGGTCAAATTTAATATTTTCAATAATATCTCTTTGGTACCTATCAAATGCATTTGTAAGTTTGATATCTACATAAGAAGGGAAAGGACGACTAATGGTTGATTTCATCCACAGTTTTGAGGTTTAAAAGTTGATTGGGATTTATCTATGTTAATCGTGAAGCATGAAAGAATGACACGTGTTTTAAATACTATTACAGTATATAACAGTTAAGCAAATTGGTTACAACAATGTGAGAAAAAAGTCTGTACATCTGTTATTTTAACATAACCTGAACATAGTATAGCGTTAGCATAAATTTAGTTGCGATGAATTCTTCATTTCATTTTTTGCGGATAAGAAGTGTCCCATTTGTTTTCCGTTTTTTGTAGAAAAGTGGGCGAATTTGTTCCACATGGAGTTTCAGCGTTTCTACCTAATTCCGAGATAATTAGCTTTTATCCTTTGCCTGTGGGACTTTTATTGATGAAATATTGAATATTCTAGATCAAATATTAGAAATTTTAAATTATTTTTTTACAACAATACTTAAAACGTTAGGGTTTTTCAAATTTAGAATTAAAAAAAAATTACATTAAGAATATTTATAGTAGTATCCATTAAATTTTTTTAATTAATGTCTCTTTTAAATATACTTTAGGATATATATTCGTTTTTACTGAATTTATATACATTTTGTTTTCTGAAAAATTTCCATTGTATACAACGTGACGTTGAAAAATCATTTAAATAAAATTCATTTTTACTTCAGCAAAATGTTATGCTTATTTAATATCTTTTGAAAATATATTGAAAAGCCAGCTATCTATTCTATTACTAATTATAAGTTTTAATCATATGGGTGCATCCATGAATGCTTTCACATGTAAGTAGGACATTGATTTCAAAATGAGGTTTTCAAAGCTTAGAAAAAAGAAGAAAAAAAAAAAAAAAACTCTGTAAAGAACAAAAAAAGTTTTTCATTTAAAGCTATATTTAAATATGATTAAAATATCGTAAAAATTTTAATATTTATTTGATTTAAAACCACATTAAATAAAATAAAATTGTTTCTAATCTTAATACTATGCCAAAACTTAAACTTACATGTCGGTTTTCGTATTGTATTGTTCTATTAAAAAATAAATGTTAAAAAATAGTTTTAAAATTTATAATTTTAAACTATCAATTTCTAACAAAAATGAATAAGTGATGATTAATATTGTTTTTCTTAAACAATAAATGTAAAATATAAATGAAGTAAATTATTATATAATAATTCCTTCCTTATTTACTTCTTCCTTAATAACTTACTTCCTTAATTTCGTAGCGTTTTAAATAGTTTGCTTATCATCTGTAGTATAAATTTACATTTTACTAGAAATATTTAGGAATATTTATTATATATTATAAATATATAATCAATATTAATTGCAATGATTATATATTGATATTAACATTTAGCAATAATGCTATCATTAAAAAATCATTTAATAACTTTTGCAATTCATTTATATTTAATACATTATTTTATTTATAATAAAAACCAAATTTACATATTTCTGACTTTAAGCTGACTGCAATAACATAACTATTGATTATTGCACCTGTGTAAAGAAACAATTTTTATTAACTGAAAAGAAACGTCCAATAATCGTGGAACAGTGTTTGATCTTTTGCAAAAGACTACCACATTCTTAAAAATAACAAAGACTGTTTTTTTTTTTTTTTTTTTTTTTGAAAGCTCTAAAACCCCTCAATTTTAAATTTCCAATCCTTGAAAACTCCCAGTAAACGACAGAGCAGCTGTTTTTCTCTGGAAAGCAAAGCGTTCTGCGCTACTTGAATCGATTGTTGGAATATTAAGTAGCTCGGTTGGGCCAGTAATAGAATTCAAAAGCAGTAATCCCAAATGATTTGGAAGAACGGGAGAAAGGGGCGTGTATTATGTCTTTTTGGCAGCTGTTTTGACGCCAACTTTATGGGATTTGTCAGTTTTGAATGGAAAGCTGTTGCGCAAAGATTTATTTTGACATCATTTGTTTACCCTTTCAGCGGGTAAGGCGTAAATGTGGGGAAGGGAGAGGAATTCCTCACAATCTGAACGACAATTCAAGTGAAAGGTAGAAAGCTCAACTAAAGGGGCTTTGTTTAGAGAAACACGCGCAGGCGTGGATAGTGTGCTCTTCTTCTGGAGATTATGTTCAGATCACAGCAGGGATGTTGTTTTTAAATATATGCTTCTATTTATCGTATTTCCTCCCCCTCTCCCACTTCAATGAATATATAAAATGTTTCCTTTCCTTGTTCAAAATATGTATGCATAGGTTTTTAAAACAAAGCTTTATACACCACTACATCTACAACAAGTGTATAAATGAGAAATTAATAATTAATGAAAGTAAATAATTAAATTTAAAGTATTAATGATTAAATTGAAATGAACTGCCAAAATAATATCTTACCTGAAATAAAAAAAACAGAATTGTGTCTGTCAATACGGCAGTTCTTGGATTAAGAAATATGTTTAAATCACAGTTCATATGCAGAAAAACTAAATTCTTGTTCTATAAAACCTTTATTAGACTTATTTTAGTCTATGGCTCTGAAACATGGACTTTGGCAAGATCTGATCAGGCCCATTTGGGCATATTTGAGCGGAAGATTTTAAGTGGTATTTTGAAGGTGTTAGGGAAAGTGATTATTATGGGAAGAAGGTACAACGCAGAAATTCATAAATGCTATAGACTCAGATGTTACGAAATTTATTAAGATCAATAGATTAAACCAGGTTGATCATGTATTTAAATGAATGATTTAAACCTGTAAAAAGTCTCGTTTTGGCAAAGCCACAGGGACAAGGAGGACGAGGACAACCCAAGTTGCGATGGATAGACGTAGTTGAAAAAGATTTTCCTGTACTAAAAGATAATAATTGGAGGACCATAGAAATATCTTCACCGGAAAGCCTTGGCCTACGTGCTACTGATGGTGATGATGAATGATTAAATTGAAAAAAAAAATAATGGTAAATTTAAAAAAATTCAATGATTTAATTCAGTGAACCATTTTGCATTAATAAATATTATTAAAAAATTTGATTCGACTCAGTCAGTCAATAAGAAAGTGCAAGATTTATTCTAAATTTTCAATAATCAAATGTTTTTTATTAACAAATCTGTTAATATTTATAAATGTATTAACGGATTTATTAGAAAGTAAAACTCTTGCATAATATTATTTTTGTGTAATTTAATTTTCTCTACCATTTATTCTCTTTACATACTAACGAGGGCTAAAGGCTGCTCTGTGTTTACTTACGGCCCCGAAGGCCAATATATTTTATATTAAAGTTGCCCCGAAAATGATCAGAATCAAAAGCATTTTACACGTTTAAAAACAAGTTCCTTTAATATACAGAAAAATAAAATTAATGAATATCAAGAAAAAAAACTGAAGAGCTGAAAATGAAATTCAAAATTTTATTTGAATACTCTCTGAGAAATTTTAAATCTTCGTTTGCCTTTTGTTAATCTATTTCCAATTGATATTAGAGAGTTTTTGCATACCGTACGTTAGTTACCGTAGGACGTCCGTTAGCTTTTTCTCCCTAGCGCGCATGTTCATAGGAAACTGAGCATGCGCGCTAGGGAGAAAAAGCTAACGGACGTCCTACGGTAACTAACGTACGGTATGCAAAAATTCTCTACTATCCGAGACAGTTCCCCCGTTCCTGATGCAGTACTAGAATTTAAGGAGGATTACACATTACAAAACTCTTTATCTGGTTGAATTTTAGAAATCGATGCCAGAAACAAAGTATCTTAACTTAGAAAGCAGTTTGCAGACTATTTGTATAAAATACTAAATTGAATGTTGTCCATACTCAACCATGAAGTTGTCTCACAGTTAATTAATCATCGTCGTAGTGAATTGCTGCTAACAACCTTGACAATTTACACACAATATTTTTAAAAAATTATCAAAAAAAAGTGTCCTGAACTTATAATTATTACATATTTTGTTTTTGTTAACTTTTATTCATTGTATTGATTTTATAAACGCTTATCCTATATTTTTAAAAATCTTTTTGTCTAACGAACTTTTAATGCACATAAATAAATATTAGCTATTGCATCTAATATTACAAAACGCATGACATGGCTTCCAAAACATGTATATAAACCGTATAAGGTCTCGGTTCACCTAACCTCTGCCCAACCTTGATGGTTTTATTATAAAATTTGCATGCAGCGGAGGCTGTTGTTGATTTTTTTTAGTGTGTGTGTTTAAAAGTGGTAGTGTTTGCAGCTTTCATTCTGAGTTTCTGTATATATGTACACATAGCACAATACATCGATAGCATACTTTATGCATCTTTATAATATCCTCAGGGTACGTATTATTTGATAAAGCTACCTCCAATGTTATAATGGATTTTCTTCGATTTACCAACTTCTTTCGCGTTTTACGGATTTCCTGGACAACATGCTTTCTCAATGTACCATTGTATAGTTTGTATAAATGTTTGCGTTATATTTTTATCTTTCAATATTGTTTTTGCCTTTTACTTGAAAACTTAAAAAATTTCTAACTTTTTTTAAAAGCTCTGAATGGCAGATACTTCATGATTTTTGAATTGCTAATGTCATGATTGCTCTGTTATACAATTTGTTTGCATGTCTTTATCAAGGAATACGTACCCCAGGATTTAAAAACAATATTTCTGTTATCAGATTGGTACACAGGTATTATTAATATCAATAATCTTTGAAGACGGAAATAATAATAAAATAAAAGTAAATTTTTACAGGAATATGTTTTGCTAGTGATTATTTGTGAAGAAAAGCGCGTGTACATATTACAGCGCGTGGAATATTCATTAATATAATATTAAAAGATCACATTTGATTATTTTTTACATAAAAGAAATATGAAAATTTTAAAATTACTTTTATTAAACTTGCAATATTATAATTTTTTTTTAAATTGAATATTTATTGCATAAGATTGAACTGCTAAAATATCAAAATAAATAAATAAAAGAAATAAATATATGAAATTTAATGGGATGGGGACGTATACAGGCTACACACAAAATTTAAAATTTCATGTAAGAACAAAACGCATAATAGCAATCTTAAGAATAAAAAAAAAACTTTTTAGAATTCCAAAATATTTTCTTTTCTTGAAAACTATCAATTTCACTTTGAAAAAGCATTGTGTTTGTTTTCCTCAGACGATCTTTTAGAACAATTTTACATTATATAATTCTTTAATTATTAGCTCGGGAAAGAAATTTAAATAAATATTTTGTCTAAAAAAGTTCCTGAACGAAGTTTAAATAAACCTATAAGTATAGCTCATGAAAGAAATTAAAAGATTAACCAATTAGAAAAATTCAAAGTTATCAAGCACACGAAAAAGTTGATCGCGGAAACGAAAAGCTCTCGAAAACAATAGTCATAATCATATGGGTAATAAAATTTACAGCCTTTTCAAAAGACATTAATTGTCTAGTTATAACACATTTTTTACAGTCTTTTCTATATCATGGAGAAAAAATTTGTAAAACTTAAAACTGAAGAAACGTTGAATTTCTAAATAATAAAATATTGAATTTTCTCAAGTTATGTTGTTAGGTACTGATAACTATGTTTTTTATTCTTTTCCCATTAAATTGTTAAATATTTATTAGAATCAATAGTAAAAAAAAAAAAAAAAACATAATAATAATAAAAAAAAATATATAAATTATTTCTTTTTTTTTTCTGCTTCAACACAGGAAAACATATTTTTATATATTTAAGCATTAGAAACACATTTAAACATAAGTTAAAACATTGCAAATAATATTTGTATTGCAATATTGTTTGTTTATTATTTGTATTAATATTAATAGTGTGGAGTTACATTCTTCATCTTAGCATTTTGTATGAATGTCATTGTTATACCAACATTTGTGTAATTATTATAAATAATAAAAGGATGAAAAACTCCCAATGGTCCAGTTCCTTGACTGTCCAAATTTTTCCGGCTTTCACCGAGCTAGTCTTTTCGGAGGTAAATCCCTTACTTACTGCAATTAAAACTCTGGTTATCAGTGGGATAAATCTGAACAGAAAGGATATGCAAACAGGTGGATTTGGTTTACAGAAAACCAATATTGAATATTATACACATTTCTTTTAATTTCTTTTTTCCACCTATCCCCATCTAATTTTAATTTTCATTTAACATCATAAAAATTGAATTTTATAAAAAGTAGAAATATTATAAAAGTGTTTTATATCATAAAAAAATTTCTTTTGAAATAATCTTTGTAAAATGAAAACAAGTTTTCTTTTTAAAAAGAGGCGTTTTGTTATTAAGCGTTTAAAAAAATTTCTATATATTTCTATATTTTATTTATAAAAATTTCTATATATATATTTATATTTCTATATATTTTTTATTTATTATTCTTCTTATTTACATTTTTGTGTAAAATATTTCATTTGTTTTGAAAAATAGTATTTTAAGGTTTGTTCATGGACAAATTATAACTTTTCTCGCGTTGTTTAATAATGCACTAATGCTCGAAATAAAATGTGTTTGAAACCGTACTAAAAGAGTCCTATATACCAGAAAAAGTAGAAAAGCAAGTGGATAACAACTGGATATGATAAGCAGAAAAGTAACCGGATTTCAATGCTCCAAGTAAAAAAATATATATATATAAATAAAAAATATATATATTTAATACTTTTTTGTTGAATAGCATAGAAACCCCACCAAAGAGGTGGGCATTGGCTTTCGGTAGGACTTTTAGGGATGACTTCTCCTAATTTACGTGTCGTAAGAAAAGAAAACCAAAAAATTCCTTATAAGGCAAGCTAATTATCGATATGAAACGCTTTACACTTCGTGTTGTAATTACTATCCATTTTCGTCGTTTTTGAAAACAGTGACTACAAGATGTCGCCAGCGTATTTGAACCTGGACACTTCTGCTAGCGGTGTGCACTGCCACAAGTCTCCAAGTAAGGCTGAAATATCAATTGATGTGAAAAAAAAATTAAAAATAATATTTTCTGTAATTTTATTACATATATATAACATAAACATTTTGCCTTTTGTGTAAATTCTCATAAATATTATTTTTTTCTTTCACAGCTTAAGTTTGTTATGAGATATAAAATTACAATTGAAAATTATTGACCTCCATTAGTGTAAAACTTCCAGATTTATCACTACAATGTTAAAGGGAGTTCTGTTTCATGTGTTGTTGGTATTTGACAATAACAACTAATCTGTTCTCCGCTGTGAAATTTAAAGTACAAAAAAAAAAAAAAAAAAAAAAAAAATCAAATACAAAATGAGAAACTTTTTAATTAGATGATGATTATTTCAACCCCTTTGCTCTGTTTAAACAAATTTAAATTATCATTAATATCTGAAAAATTAATAATTTATGAAAAATATATGGATTAAAAAACTGAAAAAGTCTGTGTGAGTAATTATAATTTGTAGAAGCGTTTTTTATATATTTACAAATTGAAAATTTTTAAATGGCCTTCTAATGAATGGTTTTTTATATATTTGAATATTAATATATATATATTGAATAATAATATGTGTTCTCGTCAATAACACTCACACATGTTCTCTTACACAAGCGGGCTGTATTTTTAATCACACTCACACACTAATAATGATCCACACTTATTAATAACTTAATAAGAACATTTATTTACACGACAGTCACAGCCACTCACAGCCGTGCTGTTCTCTCTTGCCGATCTGGCATAATACTACACACACTCGGACTTATGCGCACGCAGGCGCATGTGTACACATACACTTTTTTCGCCGCTAGGGATATCCTTGCGCGTAGGCGCTAACAATATGCTTTTAAAAACAAGCAATTACACTAGAAACGTTCGGAAATGGTGGGGCCGTGACAATAAAGATGAAGGAAAGAATAAAGATTTTTTTAAAAAATCTTTATGTAGGAGCATCGGAAATTATTGGTATATAAAATATAATTCCAGCTTTCTATTTACGTTTTTTTTTTCTTTACATTAAATTTGAAAATAAAGAAACCCATTTATAAGTACATAACTATCAAAGAAAACAAAGAGCATATAAACATAGGTTTTAAAAATGTGAAAATAGTCGTCACTCATCAGTGTATTTATATTTCTCACATGAAGAAAACACGATATTTCCAATGAATGTAATATTCATCAATATATTAAATTAATTTTAGCGAAAAAGTTCGAACTATATAATTAAAACTCTAAATAAATTTAAATGCTTGTTATAAAAATCAATTTTAATTATTTTTTTTTAATATTATCGTTTGAAAAGTGAAGGAGATTTTAATTTTATTAAATCATTTACTTAATAAAAAATAAATGTTTTTTTAAAACTTTTTTTAAAAATACGGACGTTTTGTTATTATTAGAAGCAACATATTTTTTTTAAAAAGCATTGTTGGAAGTTCATTGCCAGTAAAGTGGCGTAACTTTATTCCTGTCCTAGAACCTTTTTATAGAAATTGGTTTTCCGAGATTTGAAGTGTAGGATTACATTTATTTTGCTATAAATGAGGAAATAAAAAATAATGTATTGACACATTTTTCAGGAGACTTCGTTAAAATCCCTCTCTCTTCGAATAGAATCCATATGTATAAATGAAAGTGTGACCACTATTTGCTTAAAGCTTGAACTTACTTCGGAAAGAAACATTAAATTCACCTGTAATGTATGAAATCACTTTGTTCTCTGTTTCGTATTCATCATGCTGTTTAAAAATATTTTCTCTTTATAGGACTGATTAAATTTCTGCGAAGTACAGTACTAAGGATAATATTTCTAGCAAATCTCGAAGAATAACTGAAAAAAAAAGGATAAATTTTTCTGCTGACGAAATACTCGTGAACCACTTTTTGTTACTGTACAAAGGAGAAAAGAGGGAAATAAACAGCATCATCGTTTTGTGCAATGGAGAAAGAGAAATGAATATGCTACGACTTAACGGTTGTTTTGGGGTGGAGAGTTTAATTTTTTTTATTATTTTTTATTTTTTTTTTTATTTTGGAATGATCATTCCAAAGAAAATGAAAAAAAAAAAAAAAATTTCTCGAAATTAATTTCTCATTCGCTCATTTTTTTGGGAATGTTCATACCATTTTTTTAATACATTTTTATGGATTTTTTTTTGAAAGAAAAGTAATAAAGACGGAATTTAGAAGGAATTATTCTATATGTTGCCAATTTTTTTTTCCCCAAATGAAACGTTTCTACTAACTTTTCATTTGAAAAAAAAAAAACCGTTTCTACATTTATTGTTGTAGTACTTGCTACATTCATTAGTGTAATATTTGCTACATATATTATTGTAGTATTTGCTACATTCATTGTTGTATTTGTTACATTCATTGTTGTATTTGCTACATTTATTGTTCATTGTTTATACATTTTACACTGTTAGATGAGACAGATTACAATAATTCTCAATTAATTACAATGATTGGTAAAATTGATGTGCAAAATTGTTTCTTAAAAAAATTTGTGTACTTACATGGGTTATTAAAATCTTTTACTAAATTATGATTTTTTAAAAATATATGTGACATGAAAAAAAAAAAAAATTTTTAAAATTAGAAATATTTAAAGAGTTTTTGATTTTTGCTTCAATGAACTCATACTAGATTTATTTAAGCGGGTCAGTGTTGAACGAACCAGGTGAAACAGCAAGTAATGAAATTCGTTCAGTTAAAGACGCAATTTAGAACCAATATCCTCAGGGCACAACTTTCATCCTTTTATATCTCCATTTCCAATAAAGACTCAATGTGTAAACTCATGGCTTTAGGCTTATGAACAAAATTATCTCACTTCTAATTTTTCCCAACTTTTGGAAAATGCAATGGACTATCAAAAACAAAAACAAAAAATTAAGATAAATGCAATGCATAAAAATGAAGCAAATTAAAAACATCTAGTAAAAAAAATTATTTCAAAAATTTTGAATTCAATTTTTTTGTAGAATTTCATTTTTCTTTTTTCTCTTATTTTTTCATATTATCTTTTTTTAATGTTAAACGGCTTTTTAAATATATTAGTACGTACACATAGTATTTGTTTGCAAATATAGACTCCTTTCCAATCTTTTGTGCACAAATACTATTTAAGATTTTTAACAGGTAAAATGATGATAAACTGACAGCAATATTCTTTTAGTTTGGCTTCTTCAAAAATACATTTTCCTTACACATTTTTTTTAATAATAATGCATATATTGCACAAAATTACCATTAATTCCTACTTCAAATCAACTGGATCAAAACTTTATATTAAATTGTATTTTCCATCGTTCTTATATTTAATTTTAAAACAATCTTTTACTTACGTTTAGGATGCACACTTTTTTTAAGAATGGGATGTTTTTTATTGTCTGTCAACAAGGATTAAAATAAAAAAATAATAATAACAATTTATTTGCTGATATTTGCAATTCATTATACGTGACAGCTGAATCCCTTTTAAACTGACATATCCTTTTGATGGTCTTAAAATCTCGCACGCATATGATTGCATTATTTTCAGCTTTTATTAACAATACTAATGCAACGAAAATTATTCCCGGAATTCATTTATTTTTTAACTTTTGTTTATTTATTAATTATTATTGGTTTTTTTCTCTTGAATTTTAACTAGCTGTCTTTACATTTCAAATAATGAGCTTTTAAAATAATTTTTTCATGCAGGAATGTTTTTGTATAAAATTAATACCATGTTAAAAAATGACGATGAACTCCTAATAACACTGCTATCCTGCACATGTAGATCCTATTTTCGCACGCATAACACTGAATTGCAAACTTATATAAATATTTCAAGTTTATATCAAATGATTATATAAAGTTATTGGAAGATTTGGATATAATGCCTAATTTACTGTAACGGGGCAATATTAATAATAAATAGCATATCCTTAATATAAATAGTGTTTGCTTAATATACTTGTACTGAATGTAGTTATTTTTTTATAAATAGATAGTGTAAAAAATTTATATTATCACACATTTAGTTTCTCTTGACTGTGACATTAGTCTTGTAAGAGAGTGTCTGTATTAGAATGACAATTGATTATTTCAATATCATAAAGAATCTACAAGTCAAATTTGTTACTGCACCCATCGATGTACTTCATAACTGTTCCTTCATCTGTAAACTAGACTACCTAAAATTGTTAGACGTCGAACTTAATATTTCTTCTAATTCCAAATATCTTTAAACCTTTTTTAATGTAGTTTGTGAAAAGTATTTGCTTTCAACAAATTATGTAAAATTAGTAACAACCATTTAAAGTTTCTTTAAGCAACCATCTGAAATTTCACAAATTTCTGAGAACTTATGGTTTTATCATTTGTGGTACCTCCACATGTATCGATATACCAGATTAAGTACTTCTAATCTGTTTAAAATTATTATCAACACTATAATGGCAAGACTCATACACGTGAATCATATATTATTAATAACACTGAATCTGTATAAAAAAATTTAATAACTCTTCTAATTATGTTTCTTCATGGTTCTTTTGATTTTAAATATATTTCCTTCTCTACAAGTTTAGTTATACTATACTAGTTTAGTATAGTTAGTTTAGTTTCATTATACTATACTAATTCTAACAATGGTATTGGACTAATGAGCAAAATTGTATAGTATCCGTATCTTTAATAAATACATTTATAGCAATCAGATATTTTACTTCCAAATCCAAAAAGCTCCACAAGGAACAAAACAAGTAGCTAATGTTCACTTAGGTATGTTTAAAATATTAGTTTAATTCGCAAACAGGCTTTTATATGGTTTGCCTAATGCATTTTAACCATCTAAATTTCCTAAGGACATTTATCAAATAGAGGTAATTTAAAATAAAGACTAATAGAAATAACATTCAAGATGATTTTTTGGCTATCAATATTCATATAAGTAATTTCCGAAAAATTAATATTTCTTTACAAAGGTAAAAAAGTTCCATTTTAGAGGATGCTATATATGTTAATGTAAATGTGATTAATTCGGTGATTACTCATCACCGATTAATCACATTCACCGTAACATATAAAGTCCGATGTTTCTGTCATGAGACTCGAATTTTTCTACAAAACTTAATGCATTGTTGAATTGTTATTTATTCGTTATATTCCTAAGCGCGTTTGATCTAAAGGAAATTTTGGTGCTAAACTCTTGGCTCAGTGTCAGCATGAGGGCGGAGGTTCAATTCACTGGCGTCATCAAATTCGCGATTAAATTTTTGACAAAATTAATTTTTAATGAATTTCTGTTTCATAACTGCAACCTATTCATATTTCGGATCTTAAATAAATACTTTTTCAATTTTCTCTTTTTGAAATTTTTTTGTTTATTTTTATGGGGCTTAGAAAGTACCGCATGAAAACTTATATGTAGCAAATACTATAATTCCTTTGTAATTAAAACTTAGTGTTTCTAAACTATTTCCTTTCATTCTTTTGATGAAATTTGAATTTTTGGAAACAATTATTAATATATATATATACATTATCTAATAAATATTCAACAAAATTTCTTATATATATAAATATATGTAATATAGGAAATTTTATTGAATAGATAATGTTTTTAAAACATTATTTTGAGTTTTATGTTATAAATTTTATTTTTTTTCACAAAAATAATTTAATTGGAAAAAACTTTCAAACTGTAAATATCAATTTTGAAAATTTTCTTATTTATATATTCTTACATATTATTTTTTAGCGATACTGATATTTATTTCGAAACAATAATTCATATTGGTTTGAGGTACTACTGTGTCCAAAAAGTAAGACCAATTTTCAATTTAAAATTCCCGGGTCTTATGGAATTTCAATTTTTTTTCTTTATTAGGTCGCTGTCACTGTCCTTGACATCTGTGTGAAATTTGACGTCAAAATATTTCTTAGTGTTTGAGCTACGCTTGGCTTTGTGAGACGCTGAAACTGATTCCGGTGATTTTTGAAGTGTCTGAATTAATTGAGCAAAGAATTTGCATTAAATTTTGTTTGCGGAAACGTATATAATGTTGAAAAAGGCATTCGGTGAGCATTAGTATATCGGGAAGAAATGTTTAGAAATGGTATAAACAATTCAAAGAAGGCAGAGAACGCGTCGAAGACGAAGAGACCTCTGGTCGACCATGAACCTCAACCGACGAAGCTCACGTCCAAAAAATTAAAGATTTGGTGCTTGAAAACCTTCGATTTGCAATTAGAGACCTTGCTGATGATGTTGTAATTTCAAAAGGATCGGTCAATTCCATTTTGGGTCTCAGACGCGTCAAATCTCGATTGGTGCCGAAAACACTAAATACTCCAGCTCACACTGCATTGATTCTTCGTGAATTTTTCGCCAAAAATGAAACCCATATAGTTCCACAATCCCCGTATTCACCTAATTTAGCCCCGTACAGTTTCTGGCTATGCCTTAAACTCAAAAGACTTCTCCGGGAACACCGTTTTGAGTCGATTGTACAGATTCAACGTGCCGATGACATTTTAGCATGCGGATTGGAAAAAACATTTTCATAAATGCATTGTGTTCGGAGGGGATTACTTTGAAGACGATGAAATAAATTTGGAAGAATAAATAAAGAGTTTTTGAAAAAAAAAAAATTGGTCTTACGTTTTGGGCACAGTAGTATAAATAGTACCAGTTTTCTTTTTTCTTAACGCAATTCAATTATTTATACTTTCTTTTTATAAACAATTAATATAATACAATTAATATTTCTTTTTAGGAGTGTAATGAAAAATAAATGACGTTTAATGCAAAGGAAATAAAGCAAAAAAAAAATATATATTTTGTAAATATAATTCATGAAAAGTATTTCCGTTTTCCATTATGATAATAATTTTCGTAGGTTTTGTTTTCAATGAAAATTATTTACTTAAATCGAATTTTTATCTATTGAATTCATCATTATCATTATCAACATTGACGCAACAATCCTCTGGTGGGCCAAGGTCGTCTGCGAACTGGCAGATTTTGAGACGCCATATTTTTATGTAGTAGGGTTGTTAGCCTTACTCCCAACGCTCTACAGCCATATTAGAGTGGACCTACCACTTTAGACTGAAGTGGATTCCGAACTATTATAAACATCCTTGACACGTCCGGGACACGAACCTGAAACTTGTGGCACCGAACTCCAAAGCGATAGTTACTCGACCACAGCCCTCCCCCCCCCCCCAATTGTAAAATTCCTTTCATTCAACATTTTCTATGTTTATCTGTTCGGGAATTGAAAACTGAAAATTTTGATACTTATAATATTTAGATAGATTATAATTTTTTTTATTTTTCAGGACCAGTACAGAATGGGTCTGTTCACTCCCTGGGCCGCATTTCGAGTCAACGACAGCGGAATAAATATGAATTTGGTGATCGGCACGTTATAATTTTATCAGCAGTAATCCCAGTTTTACTTGAAAGGTTATCTTGTGTAATTAACCCCAGCAAAAATTTATTTTTCATGAAGCTCAGAAACATTTTGACGTTATTTGAAATGCAAGCAATTTGTTCTTATTACATTTAACTTATTAAAGCATAACCTAAGAATGTTAATTTATCACCGAAATTCAATTTGTATATCCTTAGGGTCAATACTGCCAGTTTAACAATTGTTCATTTTAATGTACACTCAAATGTATCTAATTATAAAATTGTTTGAAAACCAATTGTTTGAAATCGCTGGTTAATTAATAAAATAGTCTTCAATAAAACTAAATTTAGACGAATTTTTTCTTGAAATAAATCGGTTTCCCAAGCAAATTTAAAGACCAATTAATCCGGAGATACCTTTCAAAATCATGATTGGTGATTGTTTATTTGTATCCAGGTCACTCACATTAAATTAGAATATAATTTACTTTAAAATACTTTTCCGAAACTTGAAAACCGTCACCAACGTATCTATTTATTTATGTCCTAATGGAATTTGAAAGCCAAATTCCCTTTTTGGGAATTTTAAATGCGATTTATTTATGTATTCATTTATTACCTTATCTTAAAAAGAGAAGTTTAATCATCCTTATTCAAGTTCATGATTCATAAATAATCAAAATTAATGTAATTGTTAATGTTAAAAATGCATCAAAATTTTCATTTCACCATATGCACATATTAATCATATATACATTGAAGTTGTCCATTTTAATAAATTCACATGTTTCAAGAGCTGGCATGCCTATTAAATAATCTTTATTTATTGTTTATAGCAAATAAATAAACATTTAATTAATTATTATTTCTAGATTTAATTAAAACTTCGATTTACCTTATATGACATTCACACCTGCCAGGCAAAATAGGAGTTAGGGAGGCCTGGGGTGTTCAGCCTTTTCATTCAATGGATGACCATCTGCAAATTGTTGTGCAGATTTCTCTAATCTGTGCACTTGCATCGGTGCTTTCATTTCATTAATTCCGACATCCTCGTATCCCCATATTTAATATTCACTCAGTCAGTTCGTCATTCATTCAGTTCGTCAGCTTTCACAGCACGAAAGCTATACTTCCGCTTTTAGTAAGCGGCGCTTTCCTACCTTCCTAGGTACCTTTCCTCTGCACCCTTACAAATCGTATCTCCATTTACCACTCAACTAATCAATATTCACTATTACCGACATTGCGAAAAGTCAATAAATTCTTTGCAAATGATGCCCGCAATGCATCTCGCTTTTGTCTGCATAGTGAAGAGATGGTGTACAAGTCGCCTGCAATGCTAATTTGAATAGATCGCAGCCGCCGAGTCATACAAAATCAGGCCATTAATCGTATTTCACAAAGCTCGTTCGTAGTTAAACATTGTAATGTTAAATAATCATTTTTGTTTATTTAAAATTAAAATTATGCAATAAATACTTGAAGCAAAATAAGCATAAAATATGTTTTATGCATTTTTAAAAAACTGAATATCACACAGATGCTAAAAAATTTATTCTGTCCTCAAATTGACAACTCAGAAACTCTTAAAAGTTGCAATTTTGAAAAAATTTATTGGCCACTTTACAATAGAACTGATGAGAAAGGTGGGTTAGCATTGGTTTGTGATCTATCAATTCTCCTCCGCTTCTTATGTTTGAAAAAAACGGAAGAAGCGGATGGTTTGAGAATTTTTGGTTTAACAAGCTTTTCAAGGTAAGAAATATTTTTGTTTGGGTTTTACAAGGTAAGTTATATGCATATTATTTCCGCAATCACCAAAAAAAAAAAAAAAAAAAAAGCTTTTGTCGACTGCTAATTTGTTACGACTTAATGTTTTCGATATTTTTCTATAAAGTGTGCTAGCTTAACAAATACATAAACTTCTAAACAAGCAACAACAGTTTACTTTTTTATATATTTTTTATAAAATAAGTTTGAAGTTAAATTATTTAACTTTTCTCTTAATGAAATAATTTGAATAAAATGATAAATGTATTCACCAAATGCTCATTCTCTCTCTATAGAATCTAGGAACTAAGACAAGAGCTACTGTTTATATATTGCTTATGGAAAATAAAGTAAAAATCTGTCAAAATATTATGCTATTTAGTGATGAAAAATAATTGAATTTTTCAAGAGTTTCCCGTAGTTAGGAAGACACAAATGTAAAAGGTTTAGCAGCTAGCAGAATAAGTTATTTATTATTGCAGTAACTAATTATTAAATAGTTGAGAAAAATCTGTTGCTTAGTCTTATTAATTCTTAAACAAGATATAATTTAACGCGCTATAGATAAGAGATGGAGGATTCTGGGGGAAGAGAGCACTATTCCCAATTTTCCGAGAAAGACAGCGGTGGATCCATTTATACGTTTGGCTGATCATGACTGTTTACGTGACCGCCTCTATACAATTGGAATGGAGGTTTCCCCAAACTGTGTCATATGTGACTCTAGTCGGATGACTTTTGAAGAATTAAATAATTGTAATGCACTTTCTCGAACATTGTCGAAAAGTATTGGAGAGCCCGTGAACTAATGCTTAGGCGCAAATGTTAGGCATTTGTTTAAACAAAAAAATTTCCTTTAGTGACAGAAGTATGTCTTGTTAATTTTCTGTGAATTATAGAAACAATTTTCTGTAGATAAATATTATTAAAAAATTCAATTAAGAATTATTTACCGGAATATTTCAAAAGATTACTTTTCAGAACTGTTATAAAAGAGTTTGTAACACATTTTGTTTTTATATTTTGGAAAGCTAATTGTGCACTTGCAAAATTTCTGCCTCAAAGGTACAAACTAATTATAAATTAAATAAAAATCAATTTAAAAAAATGGTGTAATTTTTTAAAAAATTATTTAAACGCTGCATATCGTACACAAGTTTTACACTTTGGGTACGCAATATTTTTTTATAAATATTTTAAATTGTACAACTTCATTCATATTATTTTATTTTGTTTATCTCTACTAAAAGAGTCAATTAGCATTCCGTATCAATCCATAATAATATGCTTGAACCACAAAATCCTCAGATAAAAGATAGGTTCTCTCGGAAAGGAGAATGTATTCAAACAGTTCAGAAGCAAATCGTCCTTTTCTAATTCATTTAGAAATCAAGACAAAGAGATAAATTATCGCTATTTCAGATCACATTCATTCTAAATGCTATTAACCGAATAGTTGAAAAACGACGAACTGCAATAAATTATTTCAAACCTGCTTTTACTGTGGATTATAATAACAAATCGTATCACTCTTTGTTGACGGGATATAGAATCAACAAATCCCATCGACTTTTTGTTGACTTGAATTCATTGCGTGAAAGGGAAAACCTAGTTGCTCCACTTTCGGACAGCTGAAATAACGTTCAAGCTAAATTAATTAGTGGATCGTTTAATTTCTACGCTATTTTTCACTGTTTGTTTTTATTTGTGCGTTTTTTTCCATGGCTATAGACGAGGGAAAAAAGCAAATGTAATGTGATTTAAAAATCTAATATAATATTTCAAAAGTAAAATTATGTTTTTGCTGTAAATAAAAGTACATTGCCATTCGAAATTAAAGTAAGTAATTTATCTTTCAAATTGAAGGTATATTAAACAGAAAATGTAATTTGTCCTCTAATTCATTTTCATTAAAAGGTTAGAAAGATTTCTAAAATATAAATTGTTTCACACTTTAAAAAAAATAAAATATGAAGAAAATAAATAATTTTTTTTTTCAAATGGAATTTATACTGAGCGTATTAATTCTTTCTCACTTTCGCACGAGTTAAAAATTTTATTCTAATATACATGTACTGAAAATATCATCCCTCAAAAGCAGATTTTTAATTTATAATAAAATATATTTCTAGAGATTTCAGTAAATAACATGGTATATTTTTAATAACTTTTGTTGGAAGCAAATTTCAAAGAAGACTATAATTGATTGAGAAGTATTATAAGAGAAAGGTGTTGCTCTGATTGAGCAATAAAACAAATATTTTAATTTTATACTCTAAATTAGTAATAAAAGGAAAGCAAAGAGTACAAAATTTAATAAAAAAAACCTAATAGTTTAATAAACATAAAATTTTTTTAATTTTTATTTTTTACTCATAATTTTATCATTTCATTCGAGAGAATTTTTTACTAACCTACTGTTTCATTTTACTATTAATAAAGCCTTAAAATTGAAATGTGAAATGTAAAATATATCTTGAAAATAAAAATGAATAAATAAAAAGGACTACATATACATTTTTTTTTCTTTTTGCGTTACAAATATAAATTTCGTCACATTTTTAGTTTCCAAACATCAATAAATAATAAAAAAAACACGAGATTACATTGACATAAAAAGTAAATTTTCATAAAAAATATTACACAGTGAATTTAAAATAAAATGCTAAATCAGAATATAATATGCAAATTGGTGGAACTATCGTTTTTAAACATAATACCGAAAATCAGCCTTGAATTAGTTTTTTAACTCATATCGATCATTCATAATAATATTTTTCAGTCAGTATTTTGAGTTTAAACGAGATAAGAAATTACTTCAAAAAATGGATGGGATTTGTATTTTTTTTCTATGATTGCCATTACTAGGCATGCAGAGTAGTTTAACAACACTCAAGTAACGATATCCAAAGAAGCCATATTATTACAAGTGTCTTTTTTTGTGTGTAAAGTTATTTATAAATCTAATACAAATAAAAAAATATATAAATTATAAAAGATTATTAATACTTTTTATATTTATGTTATTGTCCAAAAGCAACAGCGTGATTCGAAAGACCACTAACAGTAAGTAAATGCTTTTTACTTACTTCCTCAATGCAAATTCATACTTGACTAATTGGCAGCATTTAAATCTATAGTGTCCAAAATATTAGATTACTTTGCCAATTAAAGGAGAAAAGAAAACAGTATGGGTAATCATTTGATTGAAAAAGAACTACCTATGAATGCATATATTAGAAAAAGATGACGTACAAAAAAAATCTTCACGCTCTTTGTGATATTCTCGCACATGAGAAGTTGAACTGCTGTTAAATCTACCTAGAGAGAGAAAACAAAGTCCCCGAAATCGGATCAGCAACGACTGTGTGTCCCTTTCCCCTCTCTGTACTCTTGAGAAAATCCCTCCAAGATATAACATGCTGCCACCTTTTCTTAGTTTCATGCGCTATCATTCAAATGGAAGACAGATTGGAGCAGTAAGTTATTTAAGGTACGTGGCAATTTCATGACCAAATGAAAAGTATTAAAGGTGAAACTAGAGTGAAAAGCATGAACTAAGCATGATATACAGAATAAGAGAGAGCCCGTTGTCCCAAAATTTCTTTGGGGACATTTCAAACACGACAGCGCTCCTGAATGAAAATCCGCAATTCTCTTCCCTCAACAGACTGAAGGGCGGAAAAGAGAGGCCAGAGGGGGGAGTGTACTATATCTCACCTTTTGCTGTGGTTTTGGAACAAATTACAAAGAAGGAGCGAGCGTTAATTCAATACAAAGCAAATGTGCAAAAGCTTATCCCTTTTTCCCGTAACGAATGCTGAAAATAGAGGTTTAAAGGCATGTAAAAATTTGTTATATTGACAAGGTAATGACCATTTAAAAGACTAGACAGAGGAGTAAAGGAACCTTATATACATAGAAAACCTAAGTAGATGCAGATTATGGTTATGGTTATGGTTCAATAAATATTCTGAGATTACAATGAGATATTTGTAATAATATTATTAATTATTATTTCTACAAATTTCATTAATTATTGTCAGGGATTCTTTTATCTTAATAAGTAGATAATAGATTCTTCGTATACTTAAAGCAAACAAGAAGGAAACTTGCTGGAAACCCACCGGGTGCTGGAGACTTCTACGAATAAATTATTTATCCTACAGTAATGTTCAAAGAAACTGGGACAACAAGAAGCGAGTTTCACATTAAAATCAGTTCATTGGTAATCCTCATTGATTATCATTGGTAATCATTAGAAATCATATATGGATCTCTTGTGTAATTATCGTTAATGTACTTTGAGCAATTGTCAATTATTGGAATGGTTCCCCTACCCAAAATGATGATCTTAATAATTAAGAGAAAGTTTTATTGAATTCATTTTCGTCATTCGTCATTTCGTAGGTCAATTTTTATTTAGTAGTACAAACATTAGATTTAAGAGAAAAATAGGGATTTATATAAGTAAATTATGATAAGTTTCTTCCATAACCATAAAGAATACTATACTACTGAGCTCCAAAAGTAAGACCGATTATTTTTTTTTTCAAAAATTCTTTATTTATTCTTCCAAATTTATTTCATCGCCTTCAAAGTAATCCCCTCCGGGCACAATGCACTTATGCCAACTTTTTTTACAATCCTCAATGCATCCTAAAATGTCATCGGTAGGCTAAATCGCCTTCAAATCGGCAATCGGCTTCAAAGCGCGCGGCAATTCACGTTGAATCTCTTCAATCGGCTCAAAACGGTGTCCCTGGAGTGGTCTTTTGATTTTAGGGAACAGCCAGAAGTCGCACTGTGGGGACACGGTGGTTGTGAAACGATATGGGTTTCATTTTTGGCGAAAAATTCAAGAAGAATCCATGCTGTGTGAGCTGGCTCATTCGGTGTTTTCGGTACCAATCGAGATTTGACGCGTTTGAGGCCCAAAATGGAATTGAAAGCTAATTGTAAATCAACGGTTTGCAGGCACCAAATCCTTAATTTTTTGGACGTGAGCTTCGTCGGTTGCGGTGGAAAAAAAAACCTTTTTTACATTAGAGAAATTTTGCATGTATTTTAGTTAAACATTTCAAGAATATTCTAGAATGTAAAAACACGAACCTCACTATAGTTATTGAATAATAAAAAATAGCATATGCTACAAAAAGTAGCACTTGCATTTGTGCAATGAAGTAATTAATTTTATTTATAGGAAAGCTTTCAGAAAAATGGAGTTTTAGAAAGATTTGCATAGGACTTGAATTAACGTCAATCTTCGAATCTGAAACTAAAGAGACAACATTCGATTTACATTTTTTTCTAAAAAAATATTCGGGAAAATTACTTACAGCTGATTTTTCTTTGTGCAGTCATCAAACGAACATTAAAATTACTTAAATTAACTAGATAACTGTCTTATTAATTAGAATTTTTTTCTTCATAAAAAAGAAACCCATCAATGATGCAATGTTAGGATTTATAAAGTTTCAGAAACTATGTAATAATTTAACAATAAATATTGCGAATGATATACACTCATGTCCATAAATTAAGGATAATTCAGAATCATACAGAAATTGAACTCTAAAATAAAAATTTCACCTGTAGAATTATCACACACATCTTGAAGAAGAATATGCAAATTACAGGAAACCACCAGATGGCGCGGATAGTACGTCACAATGACGAGAGTGTAAGAGAGCGGTACAAAAGGAATGGTGGCAAAGAAGTAAAATTGTTCACAAGCGCTTTAAAAGCCTTTTAGTGCAATAACCGCATAGTTATGGCAAAAAGGAAGCATTTGGATGATTTTTTAAGTTGTAGAATTATCGGACGACTGGAATGTGGACGTACCCAGCTGGAAGTATCCGAGGAACTTGGAATCGCCCAGAGTGTCATCTCCAACGATTCCAAGATGATGGTAATGTGAGTAGATGTTACAGCACAGGTGGCCCCCGAGTTACAACGCCGAATGAGGACCAGTATTTAGCAGTTACTGCCAAAAGAAACAGACGGAGCATAGCATCAGACCTGTCTCGTCAGCTCTCTTCAGCTACCGGTACGACAGTTTCAAGGCAGACCGTGTACAGACGCTTAGGGCACATTGGTCTATATGCTCGTAGGCCTGTCAGATGTGTTCCACTTACCGCAATTCACTGTCACCTGCGATTAACCTGGAATAGAGAGCATGCATTGTGGACACCGCAACAGTGGTCTGGTGTGATGTTTTCCGATGAGTCCAGGTTTAGTTTGCAGTCTGATTCTCACCGAACTTTCATATGGAGAGTGCCAGGTACCCGTTACCACCAAGAGAACACCATTGAACGACACCGTTACGGTGGTGCAGGATGGCTCGTTTGAGGAGGAATTATTCTTGGTTCCAGAACTGACCTGCATGTTCAGAGTGTAACGATGACAGGCCACATCTATCGGGATATCACTCTGGAACAACATGTTCGTTTGTTTCGGGGCGCCATGGGTGCTGAATTTCTGTTTATGGGTGACAGCGCCTGTCCTCACCGTGCAAACATTGTAGACGAATACCTTCAATTGGAGGATATCACCCGTATGGATTGGCCAGCATACTCACCGGACTTGAATCTAATAGAGCATGTGTGGGATATGCTTGGCCGACGAATTGCAGCCCGTCAACCCCCTCCCACCTGTCAACCGGAACTTCGGAGGGCATTGCTTGATGAGTGTTGTAATATTCCGCAAGATCAGATTGATAATTTGATACTCAGCATGCCTAGACGTTGTAAGGCCTGTATTGCATCTTCCGGGAGACATACTCCATATTAACCATCATACTAACCATGTTATACTGTTTTTTGTAAATAGGTTATTTTTTGAAATTTGCTCCAGGGTGTAAAAATCGCAATATTTATTAATTATGTCAAACATATAGCATCTTTTTTTATCTTTACCTTTTGTTTAATAAATAGAATTTACAGATATGTCAATAAAATATATGGTTAGGGATTATTCTAACAACTATGCGTTTCATATAGATATGTCATTAAATTGTTAGTATGCATAATAAAATAAAATAAAACATGATGGATAATAAATTTTTTTTTCTTTCTAATGCAGCTGGCAAACACAGACAGCTTGGTCTTTGGCAAGTGCTGCAGAGACGTACTCACTTTGCATTACCCAGGGGGCGCGTGTAACTTGAAGATAAGCCACGGACGCGGAGTAACAATGCCCCCGCAACGCTCTACGATCCTATTAGGACCGGGACCTATTTTTTAAAGTGGATTCCGAACCACTACAAACAACCATGGCACCGCCGGGACTCGAACCCGAAACCTGCAGTACCGAGAGCCAGAGCCACTCGGCCATTCAGGCCCTGGATAATAATTATAATAACATAATAATAGTAATAAAATTTTAATGGAAAAAGATATATTATCTATAAAAAAAAATTTATGTTAATCATTAATTTTATTTTCATGAAATTTAATTCATTACACAATGGATAATTATTTTCATACATTTAATTACTCTAGAAATCTTATTATCTTAAGAAGTCTGCATTCTATTTTAATATTTTTTTTAATTTTGCAGCTAATAAATCCTGAAACTCATATTTTATTAAGAGTGTTTAAAAAGTTACAAACAAACTATTTGTTGGTCAAAATTATTACAATAGATTGTTAAATGGTAGAATATTTTTAGATCGCAGGTTTAAATAAAATATGTTTAAATCTCATGGCAAACATAATGGTCACCATTTCATGAATTATATCGACGAATTTATTTGTAAGCGAATGAATTTCAAATAGAATGAGATGATCTGAAATAAAGTTTTGAAATCTTTGAATTTTGGAATACGCACGTTATTGTTTTACACAAAAAGCGTATAACTATAAATTTTAGTATTGAATACAGTTAAAAAATGTTTTCCTTTTTTTTCTGAATTGGAATTTTTATATATTTCGTTAATATAATTTGACATAATGGGAATTTTACTAGAATGTGTTTCGGTAGTATTATTTTTTTACAAATTTGTAAGCTTATGAAAGATTGTATAAAATTTCATCATACCTAATAAACCACATTAAGAGATATTACAGCTTTCATTAAAAATTCATTTAGAATGTATTCTTTCTGTTTAATAAATGAAAACCTTATTCATTCGAAAATATATGCATCATGAAAGTTAATATAACCCAACGATTTGTTTAGGATTGATTAAATTAATTGGAATTCTACAGGTTGCATCAAAAATGTAAATAAACACATTTTCCGATAAAGCACTTTAATTTGTGGTGTAATTATATTAATAGTGAATATTTAATTTCTGATAAAAAGCTTGATTTTGCCTAAGAATTAAAGATAAATGAAAAACCACTTTATTAAGCAAAATTATTATATTTTTATACCATATCTATAAAATATTATAAAAAAATAGTTTTTAAAAGTTCTTAAAATATGAATTTTTAACTTAAAAAATTAAAATATATAAATAAAAATCAGTTTTTATTTATATATTTTAAAGATGTCTTTTAAACAACATAAAAGATGCCAAATGGGAGATAACAAATTTATTTTGAAATTAAAACAAAGTATTAAATTAAAACACGAGAAACAGGCCAGTGAATAAAAAATATTTCCCAGTAATATTTAAATTACATTGTGTTCTTTTCCGAAAATAAATGAGTGAAATTTACTTGATATTTAAAATTTTTTATTAATCCCCTCCCACTTCTCAAACACAGTTTCATCATTTTAATTCAATTAGATTTTTTTTTAAAACAAGTTTAATAAAATCATTTCTTGAAACTAGCTGTAATATATATATATAATTACATTGCATCTCGGCCACGTTAATGCTAAAGTTTCAAAATTAGATATATTAGTATGTTAACAAGCGAAATTAACTCAATGGTTTCACGCCATTTTAGCAGTATAAGAAATTGTCTAATACAAACAATAAGTTTTGAAACATTTAATTAAATATCCTAATAGAATGTTGCTAGAAATATAATGAATTAAATTGCTTATAAAAGTATATATTTATAGCTTTTAATTCAAACATCTCTTAATAATCAACCTATTAATGACTTGAGAAGGCACAGAAGTATCGGTGCAGACTATAGCGATATGTATCCAACTCCTTTTTTTCCAATTCGTGCAAGTCACTTAAATGAGCGGATAAACCCATAAATGTATTATAAGTTAAAAATTGGATTTCTTCCGGAGGATGCAATTTGTTTTGGGATTTCGCATTCTCAATAAAATTTGAATATTTTTAAACTCAAGATGCACTTACCTTTTGAGATGCCGACGAATAGGATGGCGCTACTTTTAGTTTTTTATTTATATCTTAATTCAATTGTTTAGGGTATTTTTTTATTGATAGTTTAATTTTCTTCACTTTGTCTCTTTCACCAGGATTATTGTTTTGTTGAAGTTTATCTTCAGGTATACAGCTGCAATAGGATTTAATGTGACTTCTATCCAATTGGACAATTTATCAAAAAACCTAAAGAGTCTTTACTTGATAATGTAACGAAAGAAATTATTTCAAAATCTGCCAAAACTTTATTTTAGGTATAAATAATAACAAACAAAACGTTTTATTTTATAAAAATTGTCACTTTTTTTTTCTCCTCTCGGAAAAAAAATTCAATTCAATTCAAAAATTCAATTCCGCCCTATGTTTCGGAATCTCCTAACGACGTTAGAGAGCACTTGGACGAAATGTTGTCTCCAGCCAATCGTTTCCGTGGCACCTTCGAGTCTTGGTTTCCGCCGGAAGTGTCGGCACCTGTGTGTGTGCTTAAGCGAATCTTCCTTTGCTTTGTTTCTGGATGAACAGCTCTTGATTCGTCACTCTCCGGGTTTGTGCCGAATAGCAATATTCATATTTTTAATGATGAGCTAATAAAACTTTTACTTCCAACTATAATAAGTCGTTGTCCTCTGGCGAAAAGTCGGAAGATGACCGTATGTTTTGAAATGCTCCCAGCCAATAAACCCATGCATGGGCATTCTTGTTCTACCTCTTAGGACAGGGATGGGCAACCTACGGCCTGCCGGAAGGTTCCATCCGGCCAGCGGATAGACTTTTAAGTTGCTGGTCCGAGGGAAATTAAAAGAGATATATATTTATATATTATACATCCATCTCCTTTTCTACTTTGATTAAATAATATTTTTTTTTTTTTTTTTTTTTTTTTAAAGGACTGATGATCTTTTTGCTTTGTCTATTTTTGTCCTACAAAACATAAATCGACGGAAATAGCAAGCACAAATAGCTTTCAATCGGTAAAGTGTTAAGAGCGGAAGTCCTTCGTTAGTTATAGCTGTAGATTGGCGAAAACAAGCGTTAACTCTTTCTCGGGGAGCAGAGTTATGGGAATCCAATAGAGGCGAATTAAACCTCCCATGTGGCAGACTGCGCATTTTAAGCTCCAGCGAGCTGCTTTTTCTTTTGCTGCGAGTTCTAATATTATTGATTGCGTATGGAAAGATTGTGGACATATAGCATCATAGTGAATACTGGTGAAATTATTAAAAGTATAGCGTAGCTAGTGCTTGTTTGGGTTATTCGTATAATATTTTAACCCCAAAATGGCTACTAAAAAACGTAAAGTTGATTCAGAGTGCCGTGCTTTTAATGTTGAATGGACCTGGAAATATTTTTTTTACGGTTGTAAAAGATAAACCAGTGTGTCTCATCTGCAATGAAGCTGTAGCAGTTTTCAAAGAATATAACATTTCCCGTCATTTCACATCTAAGCATAAGAATTCCAATTACGAAGCAACGCCCGAATATGAAAGAAAACAAAATGCAGAAAATCTCTACAAAAAATTATCAGGCCGACAAAATTTTTCAAGAAGGTAAACAGTATCCAAGAAGCAGCTACACATGCAAGTTACAATGTGGCATACAATATTGCTAAAAATAATAAAGCTCTCAGTGATGGGGAGTTTGTTAAACAATGCATGCTCCACGTTTGTGATGTTTTAAGTTCAGACAAGAAAAATAATTTTGAGACTGTAAGCTTATCTCGAAAAACGGGGACTTCTAGAATCGAAGCCATCGATAAAAATTTGACATCACAATTGGAATTAAAAATTGGCCAGTTTAAATTTTGCTCCATAGCTATGGATGAAAGCATTGATGTAAATGATACAGCTCAATTAGTATTATTTTTAAGAGGCATTGATGAGAACTTTGAAATTACCTAGAAACTGGTGGGCATGCGTTCTTTAAAGGGAACTACAACGGGATGTGATATTTTTCGTGAACTTCAGGAAGAACTTTTAATTTTGAAAGTGTCTATAACAAATATATGTAATATTACGACCGATGGAACACCAAATATGACAGGCAAAAAATCTGGATTTCTTGGACTCTTTAATCAAAACTATTCCGGGAACAATGTTGTTTTTATACATTGTGTTATACATCAAGCTGCTCTGTGTAAATCTGCATTTAATATGAAACTCGTGCTTGATGCAGTCGTGAAGCTTGTAAATACTATTCGATCTCGTGAGCTAACTCACAGGCAATTTCGAGATTTTCTTCAGTCCGTGCAATTTGAATACTCTGATGTACTGTATTACATGACAGTAATGTGGCTTAGGGCAACGCGTGTTTTCGAGCGAGTTTGGCAGCTGAAAGACGACATGTGTCGTTCTTCCATGAGAAACAGTGTTCAGCGAAGTGCGAAATGTTAGAAGATACAGAATGGCTTTCGGACTTTGCATTTTTCACAGATCTTCTTTGTCATATGAGCAATTTGAATATTAAGATGCAAGGGAAAACTCAATTTATAGACTATATCGGGACCCATCTCAAAGCTTTTAAAGTAAAACTTAATCTGTTTGCTGGGCAGCTAGCTAAGAACGACTTGTATGATTTTCCGAGGTTAAATTCAATACCCTCAGTAAATGAAGAGAAGCTTAAGAATTATGAAAAAGACTTGAAAAAAACTGGATTTTGAGTTCGAACGTAGATTTCAAGATTTCAGTGCCATTCAAACAGAATTGGATATTTTTACCATGCCTTTCAACGTAAATTGTGAAGCAGTGAGGCAAAATTAATATCTAACGCCCAGAAAATCAGTGCTATGTTTGCTTTATCTTATATGTGTGAACAAGTGTTTTCAACTATGAACAGGAACTTTTAAAAATGAAATCACAATTTTATTCATCTCATGAACATATTTAAATTGTAGTACTTGCACATTGTTTTTAAAATTTTAGACAAATTTATCTTGGCCCGCCAAACTTTTGTTTTTCGATTTTTGGCCAGCTACCGAAAAGGTTTGGTCATCCCTGACTTAGGACATGCGCTGTTCTTTAAGATGTCATTTCGAAGAATATTGAGCTTTGTTTAAATCGAAACTTAACTGGTTTGAAATAATCATTGCATTGTAAATAAAATTATTATACGTAAAGGTTTAACTTAAATTTCCTCGCAGTTTTAAATTTTAGGGCTTTTTTAAGCTATCTGAACATTATTTGCTCTGTATTTTTTAAGTTAAATAGAGCTTTCTTTACTTATGCAATTTACCATTGAATATATTGAGATCTTGTTGTGAGACTGTATCAAAAGAATTTGGTTTAAATAGTACATTTTAATTATTTTAATGCATTTATTAAGTTAAAAAACACGTAAGTTCCTTCTTAAGTATTGTATTTTTTTTTCTTTTAATGCTGGGCTCTTTGACCTTAATAATTCTCTACTGGGAAAAATTATATGTAGCAAATCAGGGTGCACTACAGAATGCTTGTTGCGTTGTATTCATATTTTATAACATAATTTTTGAATGATCATTCCAAGGAACAATATATTAAGAGGTTTTCCCTTTTCACCCACCTTTGTAGTCAAAATGGAAGGACTCTCCATTCTATGAATTACAATATGGACACAGAAAGATTTGTTTTAGTTTTGCTTGACATTTTATAATTGATTCTTTTTCTATTATTATTTTTTCTCATATTTTCAATTCATGGAATCGTATTATTTACTAAAACTGGTAAAATAAATATAATTAATTAAAGGTTCTTAATTTCAAAGTCTGCATTTTTTTAAATATTGTAAGGGAAATATTTTTACTAGCTTGAACAATTTTTTTGAAATAATTATACAATATTTGGAAATAACAATTAATTTAAATTTAAAAGTAGTCCAAATCGTGGCTCAGTGGTTACGCGTGTATCTAACATGAAATAAGACTTACGGTTGAATTTATTAGAGCCTTTCTTTGTAAAAAAAAATATGTCATAATACAAATAAAATAAATAATATATTGTGAAATTTCTTTTCTTTTCATCCTTTCATGAGTTACAATGAACCTACGTTATCCTGCTCTTTATTTTAGGCGACATAAGTAACCATTTTAGATTCTCAGGGGAAGAAGAATGTGTTTAAAAATATGGAGAAAGAAAGTGACACTGAAATCCCTCTTGGGATGACAAACTTGATAACTGGAAACAAAGCAATTTTCAAGACTACAAGTGTTGGCAATACTAAAGCTTTACTAAGCCCTCTTTGTAAAGCTTTCTCCCCTTCACTTAATGCCCCAAACTTGTTAAGTTGCTGTGATGGGCTCCCTTTCCACTAAACACCTACTCGTCTGTACATTCGTGAGATCTATTTACTTTAAAATAAACAAATGAAAAATTTATTACGATATAGCGTAATGTATTTCGTCGTTTTCCACTCCAAAACAAGTGTTAAAATTCAAAGTGATTTCAGATATTGGAACGATTTCCTTATTATCAAATTGCCTCCGAGTCTCCGGGGATTCTTATTATTCACATTTAACACTTATTATAACACATAAATGCAATAGGCTTTTCCCACACGCATTCACTAGCTAAATTTATAAAATTAAAAAGGAAAATAATGAAGAGAGAAGAGGAGCAAGAGTGAAGAAGAGTACACAAAAGCTTCTCTCTCAACAATAACAATAATGAAATTTGTTTAACCTGAAAGAGTTTTTCAACTTTACTTTCTTCCCTTCTGCTGAGTAAACGCATTAAATGAATCGAATCCCATAATGTTTGTCTTAAGTATTTGGCTGTGATTTATATTTTAACAATTTGAATTATCCCTGCATTTTTATTAAATCTGCTAAATAGCAAATTTAAGTCTTTTGTTAGCGATTTAAAATTTTCTTAGATATGGAACTAATTTTATATCATTGCATAATTCTCCACTATTTTTCATTGCAACATTAATTATATTAACATCTTCGTCTAAAAATAGTTAATTAAATTAAATTATTATTTAATTAGCCATAATTTAAATCATTTGTTGTAAAATAATAATGAAATATTATCAGATTATGTATCATGCAATACTTTTTACAAAATGAAAAATTATACAAAAATATGAATTAAAAAAAAAAAACTCCTTGAAATAAGAAAAATCTTATATGAAATAATAATTATGAAAAAATGTCTTTTCAAAATTAGAAAAAAATTTTGTTGCTGTTGTACTGATCCTCAATGCCCTGCAGGGCTGGCAGAACATGTGGGGGAGAGGGGCGGGGGCGTGTAATCTACTCGTGGAATGCGGGCAGCTTGTGTTTTGTGATGGCTGAAGACAGAAGTCTGACTTGGCTCCTAATCGCTGAAGGAGGGCAGACATTTTTTTTAAATCAATTTTCAGAGATATTAGTTCAGTTTTGTACTTTCAACGAAAATAAATCATTATTCGATGAAAATAAATTTTTTAGCATATTCTAAACATTATACTTTAGCTACTAAATTTATCCTGTCTTATTGCATTCTTTTTTACATTAATATTTAAAACTGTAGTTTCTGCAAATTCCAAATTTACATACATTTATTACTAAAAATGTATCTATAAAATTTCAAAAATAACAGAAAAGTAATCAAAAATTGCTTTAACATATTCTTTGTTATTGGTAAATAATTCAGAAAAAAATGTTAAATCCCTAAGTAGGTAGATTTTATTCCAGTGTGTATAAACTTTGAGAAACAACAATTTAAGAAAAAAAGAAAAAGTAATTTAAGGTCCCCTCATACGCACTTATTATATACCCATTACGCGCAGTTAAGTTTTTTTAGTGGTATTTTTTATTTCAAAGTTTTTTTGTAAGCTGAATTTTAATTTTCAAAAATTTTATTTTGAAATAATCGTAATTTATTTAAAAATAAAAGCAACTCATATATTCAAGACTGAAAACTATGTATACACACAAACACACACACACATATATATATATATATATATACATATTTATTTATTTATTTATGCATATATATATAAAGTTTTATGTTAAAATTCAGTATTTTAAATTGATTAGATTTATAATTTCATTATTTCAAATTATTCATTCAAATGAAAAGATGGTTATATTTTATATTTTTAAAGTATAAAAAATTATGTGTACATACTAAATTAACGCAAAAGAGCAATTTGTAATTTTAATATCAGTATATTTTAAAATAAATATATTTAGTCAGATAGCAAATTTTCAGAATATTTTTCTTACCTGAGCTTCCAATATCGATAAATCATGTATTTTCATTGATCTTGGAAAGCGTTCAGGGGTAAGCAGTTGTAATAAATATTCAAAATAAAAAGGAATCCTCCAGGTTCTTGGAGGAATAAATTTACGGGGTACTCCATTAAGTGTACACTGTAAGTTTATTTCCCTTTTACATGAAATATTTAAATATTTGTTGAGGGTGACAAATGACAAAAAAAAAGATCTAGATAGGGTTTTTAAGATGAACAAAGTGAAGGAGAGATTTTGTTTAAAATACGTTTGAAGAGATTAATATCTAAAAAAGTAAATTTTAATAAAAATTAATTTCACAAAAGGTAAAATAAATAATGGGCTTTTTAAAAATGGATTTTGGATTATAATCTTTTTTTCCTAAGCTCTTCGTATTCTGGATTGTTTAGATTAGTGATCTCCAAAGTGACTTACGGTAACCCTGGACGATACGCAAAACATTATTTAGGACCAAGCTAAAACCGTTGTAAATTACAGTTAGAAGGAAACCTTCAAATTGCATTAACAGAGGGCACCAAACCAGATTCCGTCAATAATATTAAGTAAATGTAATAACATTGTTCACATTAAATCCTTATTAAAAAATCAATTTTTTCATTTAACTTAAATGTTATGTGTATATTGTTCAAAATAAATAAATTATAAATAATTTGACACTTCATATTTTTAAGTATTTTTATCTAGCGGTACGCAATCCTAATAGTTTGGAAATTTTTTTTTTCTTTAGGGCGTTTCAAAAGGTTTTTCATGGCAACAAGAAATTTGTTTCTGTCTTTTATGTTTCGCTTTCCTTGAAGTTATATTTTATATTCTTTTTTTGCTTTGAAAGTATTTGTTCGGATTTTTTAAAAATATTTTACTTCCTTTTAGAACTGGACGCAAGAGCAGAACAGGGAGCACCTTTATGCAATTAGGAACTTAAATGCTAAAATATTTTAAACTGATTCGGCTGACTTTGTACACCTAAAACTGAAAGTAAAGAAGTTATTTATTGTTCTATCGAATTATTTATTACTATATTAAAATATCTAAATGCTTTCAAGATGACCTAATTGCATTGCTAGAAATATCCGAAACTCTTGTTTCACTGTTACAATCAAGTTCTTAGAATAGTTAATTGTCCTTTTTTAACTTTAATATTATTATACTATTTGAGTGGAAAAGCGCGAACTTTCTTTCATTTATGAATTATTTAGTAATTCATTTTAGTCAGATTTATGATTGATTTTCGTATCACAAATCTGAGCTTCTATTTCTCACAAAATGTTTTTTGAGCAGAAGAGTATTTAAAAGTTTCTTCTTTCAAGGGAAATTTAGTAAGAAAATTCTTCATTGAAGTCTGCAGAATGTCTTACACTATTTAATTTTGTACATTTAAAGGTTTTATCTTTTAATAAATTGCTGCCATGCCAAGTATTCTGCAATAAATGATTACTCCCTTTTTGTTTTTAAAACAGAATTTCTTATTTAAAGGGCTTCGTAACAAGAAAAACATTGGAAATTTCAGCGACATTCCAGAGAATATTCAATTTTTTAATGCATAATGCGAGGGAAATTTAGTGGACTGGCATTATTCACTCTGAACAACGCTGAATCGACTGAATATATACCTGCAAGCAACGATTCCTATTTAGCACACGATTATCAACACGTATATTAAAGCCAAAAATGTATTTTTTCAATGAATGTAACAAATTTGGAAAACAAAGGAATTATTGATTTCAAATGAATTATAAAATTATTCAAATTTGGAAAACAATGAATTTAAATAAATATACTGATCTCTTAAAGATTTTCATCAAATGTTTTATACATTTTTCCTGTGAGGAATTTGATTTTTCTTGTGTAGAATCCAAGTGAGCATTATAAATATAATTAATTTACACAAAATTATTTTAAAAATATTAGTTTCAATATTTATTGAGTAGCAATAATTACTATCCGATTTCTCGAAATTTTCGTTTTAAAATAGGAAGTTGTTTTTACTTTCTCAAATCCGTAACTTGGAAACAAACATTAAACATTAAAAATTGTTGGTTTATAAAAAAGTTCTTATTGAAGTAGAAATTTAACAGAATTGCGTTGTTACAGAGATTCAATTAAAGGTAATATTAATTCTTAATTCTTATTTTCTTCTTATAAATATTTTTAACATTTTCATTTTCAATTCCTTTCTTCGTGTAAATATTTTTAACATTTTCATTTTCAATTCCTTTCTTCGTGTAAATATTTTTAACATTTTCATTTTCAATTCATTTCTTCGTGTAAATATTTTTCTATTTACAAATTAGAGTTGTTTTATGATGAAGAATACTATATTCATAGTTTACAGTTGTGCTCAAGTTATATATTAAGGTTAACTTTAAAATTGTTTCTTGCTTAGATGAACTAGAGTTCAGTGAAATTATATTTGAGGTGAAAGAAACTATATTTTTTTTTCTGTTTGCCATTGTTTTTTTATTGTTCAATAATTAAATTTCTTCCAATTTTTTCCTCAAACTTTTAAAATATCTATGAAAACATTTCGTATAAAATTTTCCAAAGCAATGAAATAAATTTATACTTTTAAAAAAATACTTCTGTAATATTGTATTTTAACACTTCTGCAATTGAAGTTGGTGATTTTAATATAGTGATTTTGATATTGCAAATAAAAAATTAATTAATAATATAATTAAAAATTACATACTTTATTTATTGCCCATATCGAGCTAATATGTTTCTATTTGTTATTTCAAATGCAGTACTACTGGCAGATTCCGAAATATGAGATGATTTTTTTTACGGGGTAGGGTTGTCAGCCCTACGCCTAGCGCTCTGCAGTCATATTAGACCGGAACCTACATATTACCGAACAACTACAAACATGCAGTCCATTTTAGTCATTCGTCCATCAGATTTACCAGCATTAGGTATACAGTTTTAATCATATATAATATAAATTAACTGTTTCAATCATCTACCTGAAATCCGTATCTACATATATCCTTTCGAATCAAAATATAAAGTTTTTTTTAACTGCAAAAAAAAAAAAAAAAAAAAAATGAAGAAATTGCTTAAGACACCTATGTTCATACCAGTAAGGATAGCCTTAATAATGTGTACCTTGTTTTTTACATTTACAAATAGCTTATGGTTAGAACTTCGCAACTTGAGTAGTTTGTATAGACGGCGAAGATTCGTGTCCACCTGTATAATTATGGAAGAGTGGAAGCCATTGTCTCGGGAGAGGGTGGATCTGCTGATGCCACCGCAAGCCTGCATTCCCTCCCCAACAGCATCCAATCTGGGGGAAGGGTTCACCATCCTTGCTTACTTGAATAATTTCCCTGTTTGCTGATTTATTGTGCCCAGTTGCGGCATAGGCGCAGACAAATAATATTATCCCTCCTTAATTTCGATATCTGATCAGGATATTTCATCAATTGATACGAAATCTGTGAGAATGCAATTTGATATGCTCTAAAAATCTCTCAACGGTGACAAAAAAACACGATGATATTTGATCATTGTCATTCCTCAACACAGTACAATAAAATCACAGGGGAAAATATGTTTTGCAAATATTTTGATCCATTCATAATAATGCCATTTTAAACTAAAAATATAACCTAAAGAAATCAATTAGTTTTTCATGATACAATTTTTTAATTATTTATTATGAAAACGTCGACTGGTTATTTTTTAATAAATACTATTTGGATTTTTTAAAATCTTTTTTAAAATAAATATACAACCCTTATTGTGCATACAGCAATTATGAGGATAGCTCATGATTCTGAACTGAAGAGCTCGGTTCAAAATTTGACAAGTTTTGCCGAATGGAAAATGTATGGGCCTATGGGAGTATGATGAGGCGGTAGGAAGCTACCAAACAAAAGGGGTAGACTCTGGGGCTATTTATTAAAAAATGGGGTGGGGAAATGTAAAAGCATATATCAGTCGGGTGACTTGAATAACGTTGTATCTGCCATTTTAATGGAGAATACTCAAACGTCAAAGTGATTACCATTTGAAAAGAAATGTTGTAATGTACACCATCATTTTGTGTAATAATAATAATTATTCAGTAATAATTACACACGCTAAACATCGCTCAATGAAATTTGTGAATCTTGTGACATGAGATGAAATGTATTGTGAGTCTGTCCTTTTTTTAAATATAGGTATCCTGTTATGACAAAATAGAATTCATGTCATGAAATTTTAACTTTTGATCATAAAATTTATAATTAAATATTCCCTAAATCCAGTTTTAGAAAAGTTGGCGAAGAAGTTGGTAAAGAATTATAAGAAAAATTATTCTAGGAATCAATATTAAAATTAGTTTGTTGCAAAGAACGCTGATTCAATTCATTATAAAAACAAAAATATTACAGAGGAAACAGTGAGTAGTCAAAGATAATACATGCAATATATCTCATGTTAATTATAAAAAAACATGATGTATAATACAAACCGAACATTAAAAATAAAAATAAAAAAATGTAAAATCATCTTAATAAATTTTTGATAATTTTTACGACTATGCAAAGTAAATAATTTGATTTAATTAATTAATATTATTTGAGATCAAGGTAGGATTGAACAAATTCTTTATTTTGCCTAGCAAATAATTTTATCTGTAAAAGGCAAATACAAAAGTTCAATAAAAAAACCATGATGTATAATACAAACCGAACATTTGAAATAAAAATATAAAAAAAAGGTAAATTCCTCTTAATAAATTTTAAATTAAAAAAAAATTTAATAAAATTTAATTTAAAATTTATTTTAAAATTTAAAATTAATTCTTAACAAAATCTGGAAGCTTTTGTTACGAATTCTAGAAAAAAAGCTTAAAGCTTTTCCTTCTGCACCATGCTAAACCCAGCAAAAATAATAGATCAATAATTAATTTGAAAAAAAAAATTAAAGGACGATTATAAAATTCTGTTCTATAATGATTTTTAAAAATATATTTTTACTTTCCTTCGCTTAACAAAAATATAATTGAAATGGTTGTTATGAGGATCATTTAGCATATGTAGAAACATCAACTCTGCTTCCATCATTTAAATTTTACCTTGAACAAATTAATCGCTGGACAGAAATTCTACGAAGTTAAAAAAAAATATCAGTTAAAAATATGTAGTGATTTTTTTTTATACTTTTATTTATGATGTTATAGTTTTGAAATAACTGCAAACTTGCGAGGGAAAGAAACTGCGTTCTTGTAAACATTTGTTTGAATGTAAGTATTAAGACAAATAAACTGCGACGCAGACAATCGAGGTTAAGTCGATGGATTTTGCTTTCTTTGGGATCTGATTTGAAGCGATCCAAATTAAAACAATTCATATTTAATCCAAGAATACATTCGACATTTCTTGGCATGTTTTCCCAATGGGTCTTATTAATTTTAAATATGCTTCACAAGAATTTTACAAACAAATCTCTTCTTTGCTTATAAGATTTAAATAGGAAGGAAGTTGGCATTAGTTGAAATAAATACAAATGCGGCTGGACGAAACTGTTTATGATTAGAGTGCAACAGCTGAAAGTTTCAGAATTATTCTAAAGTACATTTCTTAAAATTTTTAAGCCTTTTACAGAAGGATTATTTGCAATTATTAGTGGCATGGCGGGAGCAACAATGTCTTTGTGGTTCGGATACACTGAACTATGCTCTTTGTAGTCGGAAGTGATGCCGCTCATATTTAAGCTGGGATTATTGAATGCAAATGTCTGATTTATACAAACAAATCTTCTTTCCGCATATTAAGTAAGAGCAGTTGATTAACTTTGGAGTTGCACGAAACGTTAAGACTGAATTAACAATCCTAATTTAGGGAATTAAAACTTCGAGAGAGTATTTTGAATTTTAATAATTTGAAATACTTATAAAGGTTTTGCTTCGTATACATTAGTATTCATTTAAATCTCAATAAAATAAATACGTTTAAGCCTAAATTTAGTTGCCTATTTATGTATTACTTTTCTTCATTTTTTAGTCTGATTTTTAACTGAAATTTGTATTTATAAAAAAATAGTTTTCTAAAGGGCTTTTTGATAAAAATGACATAGCCATATTATTCATTTTTATTATATGAAAATTATGTTCTGGACGATAATTAAAGTAGCTGCAATAAGCTTTGAAGATTTAATTGTACGTAACATAAATGTGTGAATATTTTTCAGAAGAATAGTACTGGATTTAATTTTTAAATAAAATGTGTCTTTTTTATGTTCTGTGGTAATTTGATTTAAAAATCGTTTCATCCACATGTATATTTATATTCACATATATTTAAATAAATATAACACTTTTAAATACCTTTATTTAAATGTGCTAATTTAAATAAATATATACACGTTATAACCGAATTAAATAAATATAATGTATTATATCGCTAATAATACATTCAAATAAATATACCTAATAATATCGTTAATAATACATTTAAATAAATATACCTAATAATGTCGTTAATAATCATTTAAATAAATATACCTAATAATTAATAATCCATTTAACTAAAGTAACAACTAAATGTAGAAATGAAATTATAGAAATATGAAATTTTGAATTTTAATTATTCATGAGAAATTTTGTCTAATTCAATGACAAATATTCTTGCAAATCTGCTTTCACTGATGAGGTTAATAAATATTTTAAATTTATTTAATAAGAAATAATTTTAGACAAAATATGCATCACAACCATGATACCGCTCTTTAAAAAATTTGCAAAATAAATAAATAAATAATACGCTTACACATTTGTTTTAGGCATTTTAATGTGTAATGATTTTAAGCAGTTTATCTATATATGCATCATATTTTATGTAAAAACTCCTTCATTTCTAAGAATCTCAATAAAATAAATAATCAAACGAGGAATTTGTATCCAGATAATTTTTTATGAAAATGATTTCAACAATATATATTACATATTAGCTAAATAAACTACATTCAATAAATTTCTAATTGAAAATAAAATTCATAAGAAAGTCTTTGTAAAGTTAAGAAAATTATATATTACATTATGAAAACTTAGTACATCTATTCATATAAAGCAAAAATTTTTAATTAAAGAAATTTTAATAAAAATTTTAATTCTTCAAAGCAAAACTATAAAACGAAGTTGTATTTCAATTTGATTCTGTGATTTGTGCATTTATCGCATTGAAGAAACATATTAAAACACACATAACCAATTTTGATTTAAAAAACTGAGATAATTATGCATAGTGTAACTTGCTGAGTCATCAAAACCATTAAATAAAAATACAGAATAACAGAATACACAAATCTAAAATTCAGGTTATCCAAAAATTTCAAATTCGTGTATTTTACAACAAAAAAGTTTGAATTTATAAATCATTATAATTCAGTTATGTGCTATAATGCAAGAAATGTTCAATACATGGAATACATTAATAATTATTTAGAATTTGGCCATTCCAGTTCAAATAATCTAATTGACTTCACCATTTCAGATTATTAACAAATTTGGCAAAAAGTCGCCTAAATATATTATAAAAAGAAGAAATAAAGAGTTTTTTTAAATATGAGCAACAGCTTTTACAATTCTATCAAATTAAATTTTTAAATCGTCATCAAAATCATAAGATCGTATTCAAATTGCTATAGTAACTCTTTTCATTAAACTAAAAAAATAATGTCTTGACTTTTTAGCATTTAGAAGGGCTTTTCTTAAAGCTTCATTAAAATTAAAATAAATAAGTTAATTATAACATTCCAACAGCACGTCTTCAGAAAATTCATTTATAAGAAGACTTATTATAAAACAGACTTATTCAATTTTTATAAGTTTAAATATTTAGATTTTTAAAGAGATGATGCCATTCAATGCTACTTCACAATAATTTTAGATTCCAACTTTTGATATAGCAAAATTAATTGCATCAGTAGGTAGTAAGTGTAGATGCAACATACAAAAAAATGCATTAGTATGAGAAACTATGCTCTTCTCATAGAATAATAATAAAATTGAGTGCACATAGGGCTCTGCTGGTATGAGGTAAACATACTACTATGCCCAAAAGTAAAACCAATTTTAATTTTTTTTCAAAAACTCTTTATTTGTTCTTACAAATTTATTTCATCGTCTTCAAAGTAATCCCCTCCAGACACAATGCACTTATGCCAATGTTTTTTCCAATCTTCAATGCATGCTAAAAAGTCATTGGCCGGGATAGCCTTCAAAGCGTGCTGGCGATTCACGTTGAATCTCTTCAATCGACTCAAACCGGTGTTACCGGAGGGGTCTTTTGAGTTTAGGGAATAGCTAGAAATCGTGCGGTGATAAATTAGGCTAATACGGTGGTTGTGGAACTATATGGGTTTCATTTTTGGCGAAAAAGGTAAAAAAGAATCAATGCAGTGTGAGGAAGCGCATTATCGTGATCCATAAATGCGGCCTCTTTTTGCGAATAGCTTCACGCAAACGACGCATAACACTCAAATAATATTTCTTATTGACAGTTTGTCCCGGCGGAAGAAATTCATAATGCACCACACCAAGGTAATCGAAGAAAACAGTCAACATGATATTGATTTTTTAGCGACTTTGGCGTGATCTTTTAGGTCTTGCTTTATCTTTGTCACGATATTCGCGCGATTGATCGGTTGTTTCCGGGTCGTAAGCATAAATCCAAGTCATATCTCCAGTTATAATGCATTTCAACTTGTCCTGATCGTCAGAAAGCATTGTTTCACACTCTTCAACTCGACGATGTTTTTCCAAAAAAATTAAGGGTTTTCGGTACCAATCGAGATTTGACGCGTTTGAGGCCCAAAACATCTTTTAAAATGGAATTGACCGATCCTTTTGAAATTCTAACATCGTCAGCAAGGTCTCTAATTGTAAATCGATGGTTTGCAAGCACTAAATCTTTTTTTTTTTTGGACATGAGTTTCGTCGGTTGAGGTGGATGGTGGACCAGAGCGTTCTTCGTTTTCAACACGTTCTCTGCCCTCTTTGAACTGTTTATACCACTTCTAAACATTTCTTTCCGATATAGGAATGATCACTGAAGGCCTTCTGCAACATTCTATAAGTTTCTGCAAACGAAATTTAATGCAAGTTCTTTGCTCAATTCATTCAGACATTTCAAAAATCGCCGGTCAATCAAGCGTAACTCAAACACTAATGAATATTTTAACGTCAAATTTCACACAGATGTCAAGGACAGTGACTGCAACCTAAAAAAGAAAAAAATGAAATTCCATATGACCGGGAAATTTAAATCGAAAATTGATTTTACTTTTTGGTCACAGTAGTACTCGTCACGTGGCAGTATATTTCAGTAATTCATTTGGTAATTTTCCTATTGATTTGTGATGGATTCGTCACTTTGTTTCTTTTAGTAGCAAAGGACAAGAGTTAAGTATGCCTTTGTGTATACTTATGCTGAGAAAAATGCATTCAAGTAAGATCTGAGTTTTTTAAAGAATACATAGAAATTTATTTATTTGCATGTTGAATGTAATATATAAAAAGTTTTGGAACATTAAACACATTCCATATACGATTTATATTGTAACAAGTTATTACTTATCAAAATAAAAATTATTTGTCTAACCTGCTGTATTTTGATAATCATCGTAATGTAACAGATTAAATAAGTAATTTTTATTTTGATGAACAGCTAGAATTCATATCTATTTAGACATGTATTTCAGGGTTTTGTAGCTTAAAATTTGTGATGGAATAATGATTATTTTGGGAGATAATGTTTCTGAGCCTATCTATAATATTGATAAGGAGAGAAAAATGTCTTAAGAACACTTTAAAATCTAAAGATATGTAAATTTAATGTTTATAAATATTTGCAGTTATAATTCGATTAATAAATATTTTTTGTTATATTTTGTTAACTAATTTAATTTAAGGAAATTTTTATACAGTATTAATTATTGCTACATATAGTGTATGTGTATTTCAAATATATTCTACTGCTTCTATATTTTTGATAGGTAAAATTTATGATATATTTGCTAATAGTAATGTTAATTAAGGAACTGTGTATACCAAGCTAATCATTATTTCATAAATTATTTGTTTGTATATTACAAGTATTATTACAGTGTATTTTAATGCTTCGCGGTTTTTTGACAGGAATTGTCTTTGATTAATAAATAAATGTCGATTTATACGAAAAATTGTAAATGTCTTTTTGCGGAAAGAGAGACAAGTGATAATGCAGCACCCTTTCTAGTACGAAAAAACGGGATATGTTGGCCTCCCTATTCTGTTCCTTCGGAATAGGGGAGCGCTCTCCCTTTTGTTACTGATCTGTAATCCAGCGTCGTTTTCGCGTGTCTTTCGTCCCTCCCCTTCTTCTTCCACGTCAAATTTCAGCCCTCTGAAGCGAACCGTGCGTCTTTCCAAGTTCCCGATGTCCACCAACTTCTGCAGTGTGTCGCTACCCAGACGACGAATATTTAACACGGTGCGTTTCCGCGGTCCCCTACCCTTTGTTAGTAGCCCCCGTTCAATGGCCGGTTGGCATTCAAATTGCGCCCTTATCTTTCCATACAGTTTGACAGGATTCCTGAATTTTACGGTTTCTAATAAAGACAACATTTACGAAAAGGATTGTAAATGGCAAAAAAACAAAGAAGTAACCGAGGATTAATCTGTGTAAAAATGTATGCAATTTAATTAAGAAATTTATGCACATTTATGACAGAATGACATAGGTCTACTTTTGTACAAAAAACTATCCCTTTCATAATATCGTGAAAAAAAAAACTCTTAAAGAATTGGGGATATGTCTCATAATTTTTTAAAAAATAGCACAAAAAAAAAAAAAAACCTTTACCATGAGTTAAATCGAATAAAAACTCCTCAAAAAATCTATCATATTTACAGAAAATCTATATGATAGGGAAAGACTTTTCTGATGATAAAAGTGTTTTGGAGCCATTTCGCAAACGGCTTATAAGAAAAAATACATTGCTTAATAAATTGTTTCTTAATTTTGAAATAAATTCGTATGAAAGATTTGAAAAAAAAATTATATTTAAATTTTATTCAGTTTCCTTTATTGAAAAAAATAATATATTTTCACGGTTTGCGATTTGGTTTCAAAACATTTTTATCATCTGAAAAATATGTGCCCGTTATCTAGGTTTTCCCTAAAGATGATAGATTTTTACAAACTTCATTTTTTAAAAAAAATTACGTCGAGGACTGGAATCGTATTGACCATTTTCCTGCGAACAATTGTGAAGAAATAGATTCCTTAAATAAGGGAATGTTACGGGAAGAACGTTATGAATAGACAAATTTTCAAGTACTTGAATTTTCATTTAACATGTAAGAATCATAATCCGTTGTTCTAATTCAGAGAGTAAATTAATTCTGTACATTTTATAATAGGATAAACTGATATAGGATAAATAGGATGAACTGAACTGAATACCACGCGGAATGCAAACCTAATATGTTATTCATTTGTTGATAATAGTTAATTTGTAATCCAAACAATTTGAGTCCTTTTAGATTTTTACAATGGAAAATGTTTTTCAGTAAAGTGTTTGCCTTAAATTCCAAAGACTATTTTCCTTGCAGAATTGCTAAAAATGTTGCAGAAGAACTATGGCAAATTGTGCGTGTCAAAAACACAAGCATAGGAATAGTATAAAGTATTTCAAAAATAATAGACCTATAATACTATACTAGATCTTCAAGATGGGGGACACTTTCACATTCAAATATATATATATATATATATATATGTAGAACTTAATACTTCTTACATTATTTATTACAAATTATTATTTACAAAGAAATGAAAAATAAAGTGTTAACTTTGATTCACAAGTGCAGTTCACTCCAAGGACGGAGATTTTGCGAGTTCTCGAGTCTACGACGAATCAATTGCACCTCTCAACGGCAATTAATGACGTGATCGGCCTGTTCAATCATTTTCAGAAAAAAAGAAAAGCAGTCTTGTCGACTCGTCGCAGAACTCTCTTCTCTCCTTCTCCAAAAGCCTGCCTTTAAGAAAATCCTCCAAGAAGGAAGGGAAGTCAACTTCCCTCACTTCTCATTGGGGTAAACATTTTCTTAGCATATGGTCTATTACCAATCCCAATGCGGCAACTCATCACGTAGTCCATATCCGGTCCCGTCTTAATTTCATGAGGTCTCATTATCCATGACATTGATTTTCTGTTATCAGATGTGAATGACATGTTGCTCTCATCAGTAGAGAAAACGAATTGCATGTAATATTTAATTGTCAGATTTGAGTGATAGGTTGTCATTGGGCTGTTAAAGAATATACATTCCTTTTCCCTGGAACAGAAATGCTACAAGCTAGAGTAGCTTCATTCTGGTCTACCGTCGAATGCTACAACCGACAAAAACATTGTCAAAATCAAGAATTTGGTAGTTAAAAATCGTCCTATGAGTCTTAGAGAGTTAGTTCAAGTTATAAACATATATTTAAAGTTCGTTCATAACATTATTGCTAATAATTTGCACATCAAATGGGTCACAGCACGACAGGTTCCGAAAGAGTGCAATTTTGTCCAAACAGAGCATAGAAAGCAGACCGCTGAAGACATGATTTTCCTAGCTTCTATGGACTACCTGCATGAAACGCAATGACTATTATCGATTAAGCACCGCATGGTATGACACGAAATGACTCAAATTTAAAATTAACGCTTCGAGAAAGGTGTTTTGACTAGATTGAGCATATAAAAGAAAATTCCTGGGGGGCATTCCTCAATTCACGTACGAAAATGTATCAGCTATCATAGTGGTAATGCACTCGATGGAAGCGACTAGATATTTCAAAGGTGACAAAATAAATTTTGATGAATGAATTTGTTTTTATGCGTTCTATTAGACAATTCTGGAAACTTTTTATTCTGAATGTTTATTTTGTTCATCATATTTAATAAACATCAAGATAAAGAATAAATTAATTTAAGATTAGCCTTTGTTCCAGAGGATGTTCGATACATTTTATGCGAGTTGAGAGATCGAAAAATGAATACTTAAAGGAAAAACAAAGTTTTATTTTATACAAAAAAAAGTATGCAAATATTATCTATTAAAAATAACCAAATAAAATTTGATGTGAGAATCTTTCAAAATGAATTTGGAGATCAAGTGTCTCCTTAAAAGGATAAAACAATTCAAAAGTTTATGCAACCTAAATAAAATATTTCTAAACATTTTTTCAACCGAGAACTCTGTAAATTATACTAAACCTGAATGGATTACTAGCATAACTGACTTATGAAACAATATATATGTTTGCAAACGTTAAATAAAAATTAATAGATCTTAAAGTATTTTGAAATTTAAAGATACTTTACACAATTTATGAAATAAAAATGATTTAAAGATATTACTTAGATTTGAAGATTGTCCGTGGCCTGGCGGTAAATAAAAGTTTGCCTATAAGTTATGAGAAATCTAGTCTGATAAATGTATAAGCGTTGAAAGATAATAAAATTTATTTTTGCCTTCCTGTTTCCCTAGATGAGAAAGTAGATGGCAATTTAATTAAGAACTCCCCGAGATAGAATAGGGGCAAAGGGTTCCTTTATCACTATTTTTGTAAGAAAATTGTGAAATGTGATTGGGCCCCCAAGCATTGACACATATTTAAAAGCATCATACACAACATCACAGTGCATTTGGGGCACACAGGAGGAGAGACGTTGTGAAAAAATGCGATAGATGTCTCCGTGTCAGAGGAAATTGCATTTAAAATGGAACTAGAATAAGATTATTACATATTTTACGCTTATCAAATTATTCAATATTCAATAAAATGATTCTGACATGAGAATGTGCAAAAATATAGAATATTTAAGATGCTTCCAGAATACGAACATTCCTTTTCCATTCATGTTTAAACAGTTAAAGTAAAATTTTTCAAGACACCTCTAATACAATGCGTTAGTTTTATTTGAAAATAATTTTTCAAAGCTAATATATTTTATGTATAAAAATAAAATAAAAGAAACTAAATTTTACAGCACCAAATTTTTTTATAAAGAACAATTTAAAATAAGTTTAATAAATACATAATTCGGTAGTCATTTATAAGTTAAATAAATACAAAATCATTTTATAAAAAATGTTCTTTATAAAATTCCCTATTTTGCAAAATTATAATAATGCAGTACACATTTGACACACGACTATTTAACAGCATGACTAAATGCTTATATTCAAATTTTACAAGACATAAAGTACATGAAATGAGCTGCTGCAATAGTTATAGTTACGTTATACGAATTGCCTAATATTTTATAAAATATTATCCTATTAAAAAAACTATAAAAATTGTATAACTGTATGATTAGAAATGCTTGAAAAATGATTAAAATGACATTTCTTTTTATTTTCTAACTGTGTAATAAAAACAATAATGATAATCTTCGTTCTTGTCTTAATTATACCTTAGGACTTATTTTTATTTTATCCCTCTTGCATCTCAGCAATTTACTTATCTTGTAGTCAAATTTATTATCACTTAAGATGCTTCTTCTGAATAAAAATTTTTTTTTTGTTCTAACGCAGCTGGCGAACACTTAGACAGTTGCCTTGGATGCCTTAAGGTAAGCGCTGCCCACTTAGCACTACTCAGGAGGTGCGTGTAGCTTGGAGATAAAATACAGACGCGGTGTAACACTACTCCCGCAACGCTCTACGATCCTGTTAGAACGGGACTTACGGTTTAAAGTGGATTCCGAACCATAGCAAACATCCAAGGCACTGGCGGGACTCGAAACCGAAACCTGCAGTACCGAACGCCACAGCGCCAGCCATTCAGGTCACTTCAAAATAAAAAATAATAAAATAAAAATGAGCAATAAGTATAAAAAGGAATAGTAAATGAGAAATATTCATATTTTTTTAACAAAGTTTACAAGTATTTGCTTTGGTATAAATTTTTGTGCTTTTTGTATTTTTTTTTTTTTTTTATTATTTAAAATCTTTTCTTTATAATATCATTTAAAACATCGTAGTATCAAGTATATTTCTTTATAGAAATAGAACCTTATTATTATTCCAATTTTTTTTTGTTGTTGCATAACTTTTTCTTATGATGCATTCTGGTCATATTCATACTTTAGAACTTATTTTTATTTTATCCCTCTTGTACTGCACTATTTACTATGTCAAATATTACACTTAGGGGCTTTTTCTATAGAAAATGGAGTAAATGAAATATGTTCATACTTTCTAAATAAAGTTTTCAAGTATTTACTTTGGTATGGGGTTTTTTTGTGCATGTTTTTTATTAAAACTTATTTCGAACCATTTCTTTATAATACCATTTTAAACATGGTACTATCAATTGTACTCCGTTACAGAAAAAAAACCTAATTATTATTTCAATTTTTTTAGCTGTTGCACGCACTTTTTCTTATTTGATTTAAAAAAAATAAATATCATCAAAACAATTTTCTAATTCTTTAGTTAAATTAGTACACAAAGGAAGGGGCTTGGGGATAAAACACAGTTCATTCTGGAATAATACCGCTTGTTAAAAATTCTAATTCTCTATGCAATAGTTTTATTTTTTCCTTACTTCTGCAAATATTTTCTTTCTTTTATATTTTTATTTGCAAAAGGTATTGTGCCTTTATACCTAATTTTTGGGGTGTTGTAACGTTAATCACTTTCTCAGCACATATGGGTAACATTTAAAATATTAGCAAAATGGCTTGTAAATTGTTAAAAAAAACAAACTAGTTTTAATGTTTAAATATTTTCATTTGCTTTCAATTCAGTTAATATTTATAAAAATATCATATTATGTAGAGTTAGACAAATGTGTTTTGTTCGCATTAATTAGAATTTCAATAATTATAATACATATTTAAAACGATATTCGAGACTTTTTGTAATTATACTCTCAGATTAAAAATTAGCAATCCTTTTTACTTAATGTGCAAAAATTAAACGATTTAAGATGTAAAACATCATTAAAAAGTGGAAGTTTTTGCAATAAATAAAAATAATGACATCAATAAATAAGAGGAAAAAATTAATGACTAAAGAAAATTTTAAAGCAATGAAAAAAAAAAATACTGCGAAAAAATCATAATTTTTAAAGAAAATATATAGAAATCTAATGGGTAAAAATGACCGATGTTGCCTTATTTTGAAATTCGGAAATATATTTCAGAATTTTGGACTTTTTATGTCACTTGTACCTATTATTTTTAATTTAGAAGAATAAAAAATGAATTATATTTTGTATTATAAGAAAATGTACCTTTCTTTCTTTTTTATATACTTATTATTTTTTTTTTTTTACTGAAACTGTTTTTTAAAAATTAATGAACAAATAGCTGTTTCTTAAAATCTATTTTGGTTAGCAGCGGTGCAAATCATCTCATTACAGAAAATCTGTATTATTCTAAGCAATTAAGTAAGCAAGTAATTGCAGCAGTAATTTTTGCTTTACATCAATAATTCCGTCCCTTCTTAAGTAAAACAGTTACACCTTATAAAATGGTTATATTAAATTCGCAAGCTGCACTTTTGAAAGAAAAAAGAAGGAAATAATTTACTATAAATATATAACTTTTCTAAAGATACGTTAATGTATATATTTCTAAAAAAATTCTAATCAGGATAAAAAACTTAATTTGATGAAAGCTTTCTTGTTCCTAGAAAATTTTCTTTAAAAATTAATAATATTAAACCTTTTATAATATTGCATCTATTATTGGTAAATGCTACATAACTAATTTTTACAAAACATGAATTTTATTTAAATAAACATAACTATTCTTTGCCAATCATTATAGTTTACAATTTATATTCATTCTTGCACAAAATATTTAGCAAACCATTATTTAATGAAATTGTATTAATCACATTGTATTTACAATTAAAAACAATTTTAAATACCTATTTTCCCATCTGGCAGAAAAATGAATAGAAGATTTTTTTAGAAAAATAATAACCTAATGTTTTAAATTCTAAAATACAAATATTTGTGAAAAAAATTATTTTTTCAATGATTTTTTATGAAATGATTATTGAAACAAATAAGTTACTACATTTTTATGTCAAAGTGTAATATAATTATTTTTGTCCTAAAAATAGCTTCCATTTTTACGTTGTAAGTGGCAGTGTGTTTATTTGAGCTTAATCTTAATACGGCCTAAAATTTGATTAAAATGGTAAATTTAAAACCTTACTCAGTAAAATCAGTACCTATATCAATAAAGGGGGAAGGTTTCTGTAAATTGAGACACAGGCTGACAGTGACATCTGTCTGGTAATGTGCGTGTAATACACTTCAATCTTCTCTCTTACATGAGTTTCCGTCATTTCCGTGTTTCTATTTTTCTGAAGGGTTGACAGCTCAACAGCTTCTGGGGCAGTCCCTTTCGAGCACCCCTTTCATTTGTGCACTCTCGTACCCCAGGGAACGAGAGGGGGAAAATAACGGGATGCAGCTGCTTTTGCCATTGAATCAACCACTGGTTGCAGCTCTCTTCAAGTACTATTAAGTGTATAATACTGTCAACATAGTTATTGTAGTATAATACTGTACTACAAATACCCCCCCCCGCCCTTCTCTTTTCCGAATCGTTAGGGATCGAGAGATTACAGCTTATATTTTCCCAAGGGGGTGGGGGTGAGGAAAGAGCATGCATAAAGTCCTCTTGGGACTGATGGGCACTCGATCTTTCCGGATCACTTGTGCTTCCTATTCCATTTTCCTGTTTTCCAGTGACGTGCACCTTTACTACATTTTAAAGAAGTCATTCAGATTTTTATGAATTAATAATTAAAAAGGAGTTTCTTCAACCCATAGTTTAAACCGTTATGATAATCTCTCAAACTGGTTGGATTTGAATAACTAACTTTAAATAATTTACACCCTGATGGGTCAGTTTCTTTCTAAACCTCTTAAATCATTGTCTAAATGTAATTTTTAGTAATCTTACAATCTATTTGTTGAACACATAGATCTAGTAGTTAAATTGGGTTACTAATAATTAAGAATTAAGAATACAATTTCTCCATCAGGAAATCTTTCAAATTATTCTTAATTTAACAATTCCAATTTTACATATTTGAAGACTAATGTACTTATACCAGTTATATCAAAATTGAATTTAGTAATTCAGTTTATTTAGTTGAATTTGTTTATTGATACACTAGAAAAACAAAAGCATGTCATTTAATGCCCTGATATTGAAATTAATTTCATAATATAGCTGTTAGTAATTTCCTAGCCAACTTGTGCAAGACGAAATTAATCTTCTAACTTCAATTTGCATAATATAAAAACAAAACTTTTCATATGAGTGGGAACCTTGTTTGAAATGTTTGTTATATGCATATATCGCAATGATATAAGAAACTTTAAATGCACACATGGAAGAAAAAAAAGTATAACACATGTGTGCTTACGTATATATATATATAGATTTATATATATATATAAGTAAGCACACACGTGTTACACTTTTTTTCTATCTATCTATCTATATATATATATAGATAGATAGATAGATAGATAAATTGATATAGATACATAAACACTAAAACTGAAAAGTGCAATCCCTTCTTTTGCTGATTTTGATTTCGAGATGTAATTTACGGAATTAATTTCAAGTGAAAACTCCAAATTCATCTTATTTCCTTTCATGGAAAAATGGCAGGCAAAAACGTAACGCATTTTAAGAAAATGGGGAACATTTTTCCTATATTTTCTAAGTATATTTAATTAACAAGAAATTGGCAAGAAAATAATTGCTAAATGATGGAACAAAAAGAATATAAATGCACTTCAGAATATAAATTTCACTATCAGAATATAAAAGCATCATGCATATAAATACTGTCTCATTTAGTTTAAAACAAAGTCAACGTCTGTTAATATCCGTTGACTATCAATGATGTCCTCTCGTGTATATTTCAGGATATAAAAAATATAAATAATAAATTAAAATAAAGCGCTATATTATTATGATATTAAATCTTACAAAATTGCTGCAAAAGGTTTATTTTAAAAATACACTTTTAAACTTTACTTTGGAAACGATTAGATAAAGTAAATAGTACTTACTTACCATATCCAGACTGAATCCTAAATGACCCCTCAGATGAGATCTACGGGGTTTTTCCCTCTTCTATTGTTTTTCAAATTTATGAATGAAATTTGCTCAAGGAAACTTAATTCATTGAGCTAAATGCACTGATGCAATTTGCAGATAAAATGCAGGCTTATGTTATGTATGAAATGTGTTTTGTTCGGGTCACATGATTTAATATTTTATATGAGCTAAAACCTATTCATTCAAAACATTAAAAATAAACAACAAATTTCTCTTTCAAAATTGATTCACAGTCAAATCAAAGTCTGATAAAATGCCAAATAATAACACATTTATCGATTTATCAGTGATGATTAAAAGGTCATAAAAATATGTTTCATGCATTCCATTCAAATATTTGTAGTTTGTATTTCATGTTAAAAGACAATCCTTTTTAAATGTAATATATTTTATAATGAAAAATGGATAACACATATATTTTAATGTTATAACCCGTTTCCCATAAACAGTAAATGTGATATAATAAAACTGTAAATTATATATCGTGCATTACTTAAATATAATTTTAAAAAAACAAAAAACTTTTGAATTTAAAAGTAAATCGAGTGTTTTAAAAGTTTTATTTTGAATTTTGCTGCACACATTATTTATATATTGTTGACATATCAGAATTATTACATTGTATAAAAACGTTGATTGGCAGAACGTGTAATTTTAAATAAAATGTATGTTGCTCATAGGGAACTATGACATTAGTTATACTTAAAAAAATATACTTCTCTACAGATAATGGTTATCAAAATAATCTTTAAGTGAATGCATTAAACTGCAGAGCATGGGATTTAACAAATGTTAATTGGCTCGCCTTCGAATCTGAATGGATGCTTCCTTCCAATTGTTGTTTTGCCGAATAAATAAAGAATCCTGGAAATTTCATTTGGCCGAGAGAAATAATTGGAAAGCGTTTTAAAAGGTTTCTTTTCCACAAAAAGTTATAAGAAGACATTCAAAATTTTCATGCTGGAGAGCTTCGATCGTAAAAGGCAGAATGAAAGTAGCATGTCGCAACAAAAAATACGAGTTTGGAATGAATGCTACTTCATGTCTATCAAACTTAAACGACATTTTAAGAATGAAACATTGTGGTGCGTAAAATTACGCTAAAGACCAGAGCATGGAGCAGCCCCAAAGACGGAAACAAACATCAAGCATTTGCGGAGAAAAGATTTCCATCTCTTCTTGTAACAGCCAAATTGTCGTTTAAGTGAAATGGGCTCTCCCTATCAATTAAAGGAAAGTGAGCAACCTCAGTTATCCTGCGCACAAATTTGTGTGCAGCAATCAATAATGTCCTTCCCTTTCGCATCTTCGTTTCTCCAACACCCTCCACTTATTTGTTATTTAATGATGAATATCATAGAGAAAAAAGGGAGCGTTCCAATATTCCGAGTTGAGATTAACATATCTCCTTTTTGTGCTGGACACAGCGCTTCATCGCCACTTGTCTTTTTCCCACAGTATATCTGCTTGGGAAACGTAAACCATTTTAAAAATCCGAAAAATCAAAAATAAGGTTATACATTTGTTTATGTGTTTAGATACAGGAAACTGATACAAAACTGATCAATTAGTTAGTCCTTCAATCATTAGTCTCATCATTTACAATAAAATATATCATTCAAAAAAATATGTGTTTTAATAATTAATTCATTAATTACCCGAATTAATTAAATTAATGAAATTAATCGCATTCGTATAAACAAATTACCTAACAAGATTAAAAGGTGTTTTTGATAGAGATTTATTGTGGTGGGTGTATGCAAAAAACAATCGTACTCTCTTTTAACATCTGTCACAAAAATGCGTACTTTATCAGTGTAAGTGTTTTCACTTATTACATCTGGGAAATATTTAAAAATAAAGCTTTAATGAAAGTTTTCTTTGAGCTTTTATATTTCTTTTCATTTTACGTTATTTAAAAATTGTCTAAATATTAAAAAAAAAAAATCTGTAAATGTAGCTTTTCTTTCTGGGGACTTTTAATACAAAGCAAACAACATGACAGTCACACTTATTCAGCCACTTCATAAGTAAAACAATACTGAGCATGTAATTTTTTTACCTAAGGCAAGGATTTTCATAATAAATAAGAAGTGATTTTTGTTTTAAAATTTTAATAAATTAGGTATCAAAATCAAAATTATTATTTTGGCTTAAAAATTATCTGTTACTATATTTATGGTTAAATACAGAAATATAAAATAAAGAAATAAAACTTTAAGTAAAGCAAATGTACATGCATATTAATAACAGAATATTTACTATTTCAATCACAAGTTTTAAAAATGTTTAATGCAAACGGAAGCAAAAATTTACTATGAATTGCTTTTGTTGCATTACTATGAATTGCCATTTGTTGCATTTCTTTTCCAATAGCACTAATTTAAACGCTATCAATTTTTATTGTTATTATTATTATTTATTTATTTTTGCAATTTTTTTTCTTATTCTATAATTCTTTCGTTTTGACGATTAATCAAAAGATCTAACAGTTCATCTTTTTCTTTGAGATCAGATAATTTTTTTTATATGAATAACATTTATTTTTATGCAGCTTCTTGTTGTAATCTAATAAAACTTTCCTCAAATATAGTAATGAACTGAATGATAAATATAAATGATAATAACAATGAAACCCATATAATTTTAATAATAACCCATTTTTCATGCAGCTTCAAATCACGAGATTCACAAATAGTTGTTTAAAAGCAGGAAGTTATTACAAAAGGTTTTACTGTGAAACATTATTAAGTGACACCCATACCAATTTTTATTATTTTTTCTCATGCAAGTTTGGTTTTATTTAAATCCAAAACTATTATTAATTATAGTTATTTTCTATATCCTAGAAGTAAATTCAATTACTCTGTACTTTGAATTAGTTTTTTAAAAATCCGATGTCATTTGGTAATTTTTATTCTAATTTTTTTCTACCAAAAGAAAAAAAATGTTATAAAATTTCTCAGTAAAATTATAATGCATGTTTGTCCAATAATAGGACTTTTTTTTTATTTTACCAGAGGTCATTCTATGTCATAACGCCGAATTGTAGTTGATTCACCATTATACTGGGTTCAGCTTGGTAAAAAACTTCGTACCCACTCAAAGATACAGCGTGGTGAGTTTAGCAACTCTGGTGGATAATTGGCGATTACCCACCAGATTTGGTTATATATGGTTATATGGAGGTAAAGTAATACTTTCTATAAAAACAATAAAACTTGCAGCTTCCATATAAAATTTTAAAAACGAAATCAGACGGGTTTATCAGATGAAAAAAACCAAATGAAATCTGACGGGAAGAAACGGGTTTTTTAGAAATAGCTGTTCTTACTCCGGATTTTTGACCGGGTTCAGTGATGTGGGGACATCCGCGCCAGTTCGCGGCCTGAGCTCCTCCACAATTTTCACATTTGAGTAGCTGGTCGATGAACAAATTACATTCTATGGCTCTATTCGGGCCAGCACACCTCACACATCGTGTTGGAAGCCGGCAAATTTCCGACGAGTGGAAGAAGTCTTGGCAATTCCAACAAATTGATGGACCCGGTTGCCCCTTATAACTTTGGACGTTGATTCTCAGGCCGAGGAGAGTCGAAAGATTATAAATTTCCACAGTTTTAGAAGAAAGAGAAAGTTGAACGTAAAAGAGAGGCATCGGTTCCCTCGTTCTAAACTTAGACACCCGAGCACATTTAATTTAGGAAAATTCTAGTGCTCGTAGCTCGGCCTCTGCATCTTCCTCGGGTGTGTGGCCAGGGAGACCTTTGGATCCCGACCTTTATGGGCGGTCCTTTTGTAGCATTAAAGTCTTGAAAGGCTTCTCGTCGCTTTCAAGAATTTGGGCAAGGGTCCTGTATCCGGAAGGGAAATTTCAAGAAATTACCGGAGAGCTTAGCCTGTGTACTATTCACCCGAACCCTTAACTGGTTGAGAGTGTTCCACCATTTGCCCTTAGCAGATACAAAAAAATGGTGGGATCCTACTACTACGTCCTGATTGTGGAGGGATCACAGATTCGTCAGCAGCCAACGTGATGTTAGGGGTGTTGGTGGGGCGAATAGGCAATGCAGCCATATGTTGTCGTCTTTCTTCGCAGTTGTGAAACCCTCGTCGTCGTCGGAAACTCAGCGCAGAAAATGGCGTGGGTTGCTCGGGATTTACAGCCACCTGCTCGGGTGCGGCGGCACGGGCCTCTTTTGCAAGCTTTTCGAGGTCCTTAGTTTTCCTCATCTCAATCAACTCCTTTTTGGAGGGGAAATAGGTGGAATAATAAAGAAAAAAAAAATATACTAGCAGTTTTTAATAATAATTTAAGTATTTTTAACATTAAATTTTTATAGATAATTTCATATGAGAGATTATTCGTTAAAATTCAGAATATGCAACTGTGACTCTAAGGAATAGATAACTTCCAAGTATACTTAAAAATTTAGCCAGAAAGTTACCATAGTAGATCCCTGAAACCCTATAATTTACAGAAAAATTGCCATCAAGAAATTTTTAATAGCTAAAGAAATTATGTACTATCACCTATGTTATATTTATGTTGATTGTTGTCAATGAATAAATAAAAATGAAATAAAATTTTATTTCAATAGAATTTTTTTATTTTTTTTATTTAAAATATTACGAGCACTTATTGTATAAAAAAGTTTATTAATACGGAAATGCATTCGCATTTCAACATAATTTTAAAGGCATTTTTTTAAATTTTGATTTTTGGAAATGTAAGCGGTTTTTGTAGAAATCAAAAGAATGAAAAAAATGTTTAACTCAGATTAAAATTTTAAACTGAAAATGAGCTGAATTAAATATTGAATGAAATTTTTGAATGAAAATGAAAATTTTTCTTTTTTAACTTTAAAAATCACGTTTTTAAGTGTAACTAAAACTTTTTTTATCCTAGAATCAAATTAATGAAAATATTTTCAATATAATTTGTTATTAAATTAAAATATAATTAATTAAAATTTCTATTAATTGATTTCATTATTCATAGCATGATATAGCTTTTATAAAGGAACAACACATTATTTAAGATATAAATTTTAAATGATTTTTTAGGAAGGATATATATACAGTCAAGAGCCAAAACATTATGACCACCCCTACATTTTGCAATGAACTCGCCTGGATGACGTGGAAGGCACGTGATCAGGTGGAAGTGGTATTTAACTGGTATTAAGGTGGTATTAATCCATGCTAAGGCGGGTTGAAGCTGTGTTGCGCGCCAAAAGTGGGCCAACTTGTTATTGACAGGTGGTCATAATGCTTTGGCTCTTGAGTGTATAAATAAGTATACGTCATCAATAGCTTCCATCAACTAATTGCATATTAAAAGTATTAACTAAACATTTAATTTTGTACCTACAAAATAAAACTTAAAATTTCGAATATTACAGTAAAAATATATAACATTAGTACTATAAGTTTTTCAACATTTTTTATCCTGAAAATTTCATAAAAATTGTAGTGAATCTAAAAAATAAAAAAAAATGATAATAAATTTAAAACATTAGGTGAACAATATAGCATATAAAAAATATTGAATATTTGCCTAATACAAAAGAATACTAAACAATTTCGTTGTTGTAAATGAGGAAATTTTAGACTTTATGAAAAAGGAACTTTGTATGTACTTGCTTTTTTGAAGTCATATTAAAGTTTAATTTTGCTCATTTAGAATATTCATTTTTTTACTTCATAAGTCGCAAAATTGGCAATTGCATGCCTCCATTTAAAGATGACTGTAAGAATAGACGAACATAAAATAGCAAAAGGGAAAATTTGGATGCAAAGCTCGAATAAAAACAACGGGTGGACCGAAGACACAAAAGGACTCTTAACGCAAGTTCTCCTCTCGGCTGGGAATATTTTAATAACGCCCAACAAAGCATGATATGGAAATTAAAGATGTGTTATTCTCTGATCCCAAACAATTCGAAAATGGGGTTCCTTTCCCACTTATTAGTATCGTTTTGTTGCAAGCTGCACAGGGTCTGCCAATTCATTCCGCGCGAAATTTGATTCCGACTTCTTTCTTTTCCCCAATGAATGCTGCTCAGGGCAACACCACCAGGGGCCCACAAAGGCTTGAGGGGAAGCTCGGGGGTGGGGGAGGATGAAATGCAAGTCACAGCAAGTAGTTGCTCTGTCGACCCTTCAAATGTGCGAAAGAGGTGCACATGGAAACATGCTGACATTGTAATTTCTCGACCAGATCATAAAAAGAGAAGATCTTAAGATCAAAGTCCACATAGAAACTTTATAAAATGATTAATTTATTACAGATTATTTATTATATGCAATTAACTAGACGTATAAAAAAACTGCATTTGATCCATGCACCTGTTATTTGTATTCAGAAAGAACAAATACTTCTTTTTTTTCGAAACTGAAGATGCATATAAAACAGAGCAAAAAATGATTGCTCTGTGCTTTAAGAATGGCTAGAAAGAAATACAATAGATAGTTTAGATAATTTAATAGTACTTAATTACTATTTAATTAATTATGTTGTCAGAAACATTTAATACTATTCGATGTATCTTAAGAGGACAGCTGATCCTCGAAATGAAGAAGATGACAAAACGAGGTATAGTTAACAAAATGGGCATAAAAATCTCGCAGATTTCAGGGCTGGAAAGTTATTCATTGGCTTGTTGCACTATGCACACTTGTTCCACCACAGTTTGTAACGAGCACCCTCTCCAGGTGTGACGTCTGAGGTTTTTTGTTCAACCGAAAGAGGTACCAACTAAAGATTCATTGTAACGAGGTCTCTACGTTCTTAAGCCCAACGTGTCATTCAGCAACCGCTCTGATTAGTTTGAAAGGGAAACAACCATTTGTTTTAGTATTTAGTATTTTAATTTGAAATCAAGTCTTGCAATTAGTATATCACTAATAAAAAATAAACTAAAGAGTTTTAAAGTAGGAATGTTCTGCAGTCATTTAATTTAGCAATAAAAAAATAAGAGAATTCTAAATTTAATAATGAAAGAATACAGGAATTCTCTTAAGGTGTCGTAATCTAAGCTAAGCAATGCTAAAATTTTTGCAATTAACAAAACAATTTCGTACTACGCTAACAATCACCTTGCATTTGGCTTTTTTTAACTATCATGTAAGCAGTCAAAACTCACTTAACCTTATTCATACAGCTAAAGACAATCTATTTTTATATTCTATTTATAGATATAAAAAATACAAATACAAGAGAAAATTACAATCAATTTTAAACTCAAAGATAATTTCTTTGGGTGTGGTACAGTAAAGTTGTTACATAAAATAAATTGTATTAAAAATCTTTCAAATTTGATTGAAATTTGATTGAATATTTTTAATTATTTTTTTAGTTGTTTAGAGTTATAGTTTAAATTTGAGGCAAATATTTCAAAGTGTAATGCATTGTACTTAGTGCCCACGGAAAAATTGAAGTTTTTTTAAAGAGTTATAACTTGTTCGTTTTTAATCTTTTTTTTTCTTTGTAGGTTATAGAGCATTATTTGGAAATTAAACTGTTTATTTATAATATACAGCAACGATTTAAAACCACTACAAACATCCCGGCGGTGCCATGGATGTTTGTAGTGGTTCGGAATCCACTTTAAGCCGTAGGTCCCGGTCTTCTATGACTGTAAGAGCGTCACGGAGCAAAAGTCAGGCTTCTACCTACGGGTGCTCCATCACAACAGAAGCTGCTTCCTTCCCCTTCAATCATGAGTCCCTATGGGCTTGTGGGCTTGGCCAGCCAAGTGGGATAAGAAACAACAAAACAACACGATTTAAAATCATTGAGTTTTTTCATTCCAGTAAAAAATTAATTATTGAATCTCAGATAAAATACAGAGAGGATTTAATGTCAGAGCATCTCCTATCCCTAACATGACTCTAAACCTTAATGTTCAGGTATATAAGAAATGGAAAAGCCGTTCATTTTCGGGGATGTCTTATTAATGTCCTAATTTTGTTTTACAACATTTAGACTTTCAATGGTCTTTTCTTATAAAACCTGTAATTTTAGTAATTTTTTGCAGGATCCTGTTTCGTTCACAAGATGTTTTTCACATCTTTCTGCTTATTAATCTTTCCTTGCTGTAGTATTTATAGTCTTTTTATTCAATTTTATTCCTAAATACGTTTTTTTTAACGAATTTCTAATAAGGTGGTTGTTATAACTTCTGCTTTCAAAACTGTTACTGCTTTTCTGTTAGTTATTTTTGTTGCCAACATCAAGACGCTGATTTATTTAAAATATTGAATTAATGTACTTTTCGAATTAAATAAAACATAATCTCAGGGGAGTTTTCATCTAAACAGTGCGAGATCAGTAATAAAAAAAAAAAAAAAAAAAAAAGAAAGAAAGAAAGAAAACTCATTTATTTTTAAGAACTTAGTAACTTCTCCACAAATCTCATAATGCCTTAATATTTTCACAAAATAATTAGCGTTGTCACATTAATTAACTTTGCCACATTGATTGCCTTTGTCACATTAATTAACTTAATTTTCATGAAGACCTGGTTTCAATTAATCCATTGCACTTTCCCCTTTATTTTGACAGAATGAACTACGTTACATTTTGAAAGAAATGTCTCTAGTTGAGAACAGATATTTTAAAAATAATACAAATCTCTTATACAATAATAAAAATTATTAAAATATCTCTTATAATATATAATATATAAAATAAAATAATATTATATAATATTATATAATACATCTTTTAAATTCTTAGAATATAATAATTTCTTATACACTATTAAGATAAAATAATAACTAACTGGAATTCTGAATTAAATCACATTTTTTTAAAAATATTTTAATCACTTTCTCAGTTTGTGAAAATCCCCTATAGATTAATTACATTTGTTATTTGGACAAAGTTTTAAGAGCAAGAAATCTAATAGAAATATGATGATCCATCAAAACTGCTCAAATTGTGTCTCAAAATTTACACTGGGTTAATAACAGTTCCCCTCTTTAAAGTGTAAGGGGTGCCGTGAGAGTTATATGTTTTATAAATACATTCCAATAAAACAAGAATATCCTTTTAAATAGATAACCCAAAAAAGTAGACATTTAAATACTCAGTATTTTAAGCTATAGCTGATATAAATACATAATTGGAAATAACTAACCGAAGTACGAAATTACAAATAATATGCATTTCTGTGTTATGCATTCTCTGAAACATATGCTAAAGCTAAGTTAGTGTTTTATAAACATCAATTTCTGTGTTTTCTTCCCCTTCCACTATAGCTGAAGTCGAACATTCCCCCATAGGAATGAGGAAAAACGTCTAGATCTACCTCGCACAATATATGCTTAAAGCATCCTTGATTAACGCGCATGCGATGATGAATTGATATAAATATTCCCTCCGATTGTATTACATTGTTTAATAAATCAAATTTATTTTTTATAATATTTCAAAATAATAATTTTAAGTAGGTGTATTAATTTCAAATTAAATACAAAAAAGTTAATGGATAATTAAATATTAAATAATATATAATTAAATAAAATAATATATAATTAAAATAAATAATATATAATTAAAATAAATAATATATAAATCTATATAAAATTGCAAACAATTAAAAATTCAATGGAGTAAAATCTTATTTCCACTCCTAGAAAATTTTATTATAGCCCTTATCCTAATTTTAGATGGTAAATAGGTTATATATAAGAAAAACTCTTTTTTTGTTTTTGTTTTTCTAAAAATATTTTTAAAATTCTATATTTTCGGAGTAAAATGCAATGAGTGTAAAGCTATGAGACAATCGACTCTTCAATTAATCTACCGTGAGGGTAAAACGTACTCGTGGAGAGCCGATTTATAACGGAAAACACCTTTTTAATAATTAAAAGAGGACGCATTTTAAGGAAACGATTATCAGAAATTTGAAAAAACTATTTGAACTTGTAATTTTATACTTGATTTCGAGATATCTATAAATTTTTATTTAAAAATAAAAAAAAAAGAAAACTTAAAAAGAATGAATTGTTAAAATATTAAAAATATTTACACGCCAGAAAAATTCAAATTGATTGTCAGGATTTACAATTAATTTAAAACAAAAAAAATTGATATCTGTTTTAATCAATTTCTAGTATACATGCTGAAATAAAAACTGAATAATATTTGTGCCTTCGAAATACAACTTTTAGAAATGGGAAAAAAATATTCAGAGACTTCTTATATCCGGGCGAATTGTTAGAAGCAAACATTTAGTGACCGAAAAAAATCATAAACGACGCTAAGCTTTTCCAAAGAAAATATTAAAAAAACTACATGATTGGTTTGCATTTTGGGAAAAAAAGTTCATGTCTGTTGAGAGTTCATTCAAAATTTTTGTGCCTAATGATGCGGAGAGAACGAAGCACTTCCAAAGTATCTTCCAGCAATGAAGTATGGAGAACGATCTAAATTTGTTACATTAGCCCCTCTAGCGTCAGAAATTTAGTCATTGTTGATGGGATCATTTATGAATGACGATAAGTTAATTGATATACAATCGGATAATTTAGATTCAAATGCTTGAAAAACGGGACAAATGAGATTAAGTTTTTATACGTGTTAGTGAACCTAAACCTACAGCGTTAAATACTGGTTTTCGATATTATATACACTCCGAAGTATAATTCAGTTTCTTCCATAGTCGACAGATATAAATCCTTACTGAATATTTGAAGGTTGGTTAAGATAGCAAAGTGAGATTATTTTTAACAAGGTTGATAAAACATTGCTCTGCTTCTTTTATATCATGTAGTACTTTTTTTACACCATGCAAACCGAGTATTTAAATAAATGTGCTAATATGTTTTTAGGTAGAGCCATTGTATATTTATAATAGTTTAAAGTTGTGTAACAAGACCACATAAAAAATTGGTGCAGTGACCAGGATCTGCAGAAAATTAGCTGACTGTATTCGTTACGGTACAGCAAATGCAAAAAATTATTGGTTATTCTAATTACTGTAAACTCGGCAAATCCTTAATGTCGGTAAATTATTTTTCTTCGAGCTATAGATGTAATTAGTTTCAAATGATCGAGTTGTAAAATCAAACATTGCTAATGTTCGAGATACTGAGGTCCAAATTTTTTTTTGAGTTACAGAGGGAAAGTATATACTAAAATGGCTAGTGGGTATTGTCTAATTATTTCGACATATAGAGGGTTGAAATTTCGAGTAATGGAGGTTTTGGAGCTTGAAGGGAAGGGAATAAAATTTTTTTTCGACTTAAAGAGGTTCTACTGTATATATTAGTGTCTGCATAAATATACAGAATAAGAGTCCGAATAATTTATTCATTATGTTAACAACAAGTTACTTATTGCTCTTTCATTTCGCATATATACTATATGTTACCCATTACAACATGAAATATAACGGAGAGAGATTTCTTCTCTTGGATGCTACAAATAAATCAATAATATATTTCTTCAATAAACGCCCGTAAATCATTCCAAAATTCATTTGTTTTATCAAATATTAAGGTGTCTTGTTTGCCATCTTACGAAATATGCCTTAAATATTACGGAGCCTATTTGAGGAAAATCATTGATGGAGCTAGATATCCGCAAGGTTTAGTACAATATCTGTTTTTTTTTTTTTTTTTTTTTTGCTACGTTTGCGTTTAACCCAGCAAGTTGATTTTTGAAATTCAGTTTTATTGATTTTATTGTGGATTTAGGTTCTTCTTATTATTTCAATATATATTTAACTTTTTTTAAGTGCAGCTGCTAGTTCGCCTCCTTTAGTAAAGCGTTAGACTATTTAACTCTTTCTCATCCTTGATTCATAAACTTAACTTTTAATTTGCTGATTTTCTCTAATTATTGATTTCATTTCTTTAGTTTAGTTGATTCAAGCAAAAATTTGACTTGTTCTCTGATATTTTGTTAAAAAACAGAAATTTAATGCAAAAATCAGTTTATTTGAATCCTTTTCAAAATACAAGGCTATTTAAATTCAATTTCATTCAACATGTGCCTAAAATATTATAAGAGTGGCCTGTTGAAACATAACTATTATCTTGATATTTTCATGTAATATTTGTTATGAGATTTTACAGAAATAATAATAATGCATGTAATGCTCATCCCGATAAGTTTCCCCGATATTTTCTCCAGCGATTCCTATATCTCTATTATTTCCGGGTATCTTCTTGCTATTTCACTGTACTATTGTGTTATTGTGTACTATTGTGTTCTCTGTATGTTTTTTGTCTCAATAAATATTTAAAAGCATTTCAATAGCTTTGAAGTTGGCTACTAAGTATTAAAGACTCTTACGATTATGACGTAATAAAGAGGGCATTTTCTTTCATAGAATAGGCTTTTCATTACTTAAACATGGCTGCCCCACGATGGAGTGCCTTTTTTTTATCTCCAGTTTCCTCACCCTTATATATCCTGGTTACGCTTCTAATGTTTCACTTTTCTCTTGGCAGAGGTGTGTCATACCAATGATGAGACATCCTGCACTCTTTTAACTTCTCGAGCACTTTTCGTCACTCCACTTTTAAAATTGATTGATAACTCGTCAAATGGATCTGGAGGGGAAAATTTACATTTTCCCAGCATTGCAACAAATTACGATTCTCTGAAATAAATAAATCAAACCTTTTTTTTACTTGTAATAAAAGTATAGGGTATTAAAAATGTGATCCTTTAGATTGAATAACATCAAAGACTACAGCGCATTTCGTTTGTTCTAAGATATACGAGTTTAAAATATTCATATTTAACTTGTTATTGAGATGAATAATTTACTGAAGAAAAGGATACTAAGAAAAAAATGATAATAAACTAAATTCAGGCAATTTTTGCAACCATTTTAATAGACTATTAGAACTCACGTGATTTATTTTAATCTTCATATAAATAATTTATTTAATTGATGTAATGTCGTAGAAAAAAGCCTTTATCATAATAAATCTAATACAAAATGTACAATTAAATAAATTATATAAACTACCAATACAGTAAATTTAATTAACGATTTTAATTTTTACACACATGCAAAGAAGAAATCCCAGTTTCTAGTCGAATAATGGTCTGTGGTGGGCGGATGAGTATTTTATTATTAATAGCACAATTATTTATAGGATTTTTAAATGCACGAGTTTTTGCCAAGTATCTATTTTGAAAACCTGTCCTATTTTACAGAGCCTTTTTGCTAGAACATATTATTCCACATCTGTATAGCAGTAGAAAGTGAAAAAAGCTCTAAGCAAAGAGAGAGGTCGCATTATTGTTTTGCTGCAGAGAGTTTTGAATACCCAATGTTTTAAAGTAATTAATCTAATAATTTTGTTAATTTTAATAAGTTCTTTTATAAAATTAAAAAAGTCACAATTAATGAGATCGAGATCCCAGCACAAAGCAAATACATCTTTGATTTTATTTACGATTAAAATATATATTTCATCTTGCTTTTTTCTAAAATTTATTTTGTTAAATCTTTTTTTAAACTCTCAAGACATAGATATCAGAATCATATTTTATTTACTTTAGAAAGGAAAAAGAGGTTCCACAAATTTTACATCTTCTTTTTTGTAGATTCAAATGCAATAAAAAAGGGAAAAATATCTTGAATACTATTTTAATATGCAAGCAAAACTTAAAATTTTTTGCAGCAAAATAAACAGACTTTGAAATAAATTTAAAATATCTTTTCATGCAAATAATTCATCCTTTTAATTATTTTTTTGCTCTTAGACGCTAACTTATTTTTAATAAATACTAACAAGGAAATATCCGGTTTCGCTCTTTCTGTTCAGCATATCCAACAGATGAGAAATCGATAAAATCTACATTTATCAAAATAAATGTCAACTTTCTCTAAGTTTTAGCTTTTTATTTATCACAGCCAAGTGCGAACAACTTCTTGAACAGTTAACACTTAACTTTGCTAGAACATTTCTCACTTGGGCTGTTAGCGAGAGAGGAAAAATCGAATTGTTCGAAGTACAGTTAACCATAAAAGAAGTACAAATATTGAATTAAGAGTAATAATCACATTTGCCTTTCATATATGCTTTACCTAACTTGATTATGCCTTTATTCAAACTAAAATAATTGGTAGAATATTAATGGAAAGAATCTTAAAAAAATGATTATCAGATTTTTTATGAATGATATTATTTATGTCAATTAAGTGTGAAATGGGTTGAGAAGTTCTGTAAGTAATGTATTTGCTAAGTTGAGTTTTTATTAGAAAATTAATTTATCATTTTAATCACCTTCTTAGGAAATTTCCAATCCTTTTATTTAAATGCAGGTAAACTCAGAAGATGATTTAATTATATATTACAATATAAGAATTCGTATAGAATGTTACATTGAATGAAGTGAATAGGAGAATGTTTTTTCCGGGGGGTTCATTTTAGGACGTCTAATGTAGGTGACCTCACCTGTCACCAAACAGTAGGCGAGAGAAGCAATCACAGTTTGAGATGTCCACCACTCATGAAGTTATTTTCTTGATGATATGTAATCTCAGAAAGACTATTTTCTCCCTTTTTTCACATATTGGGGAATTTTTATTTTAACATTTAGACGTGAAGTTTAAACTAATATTTTAACTGCTGATTTGTACAGTTTGTGAGCAATTGATTTCGGTGGATGAAGAATGAAAAAAAAAGAAGAATGAAAAATGGCAGACATTTTGCACACAGCAGCATCAGTATCACAGAATTTTTCATGTTCTTCTTGATCAAATATTTCTTTTCGTACGTTATTGGATCTCAGTGAGATTCTTTTGAGAAAAAAAGTTTAATATGTCCGTCAAATTATTTGTACTGATTAAGAATTTTATTTTATTATTTAATTGATCGAAACAGATCAGTTTATTTAATATTTTGAAAAATATGGCATCTGAATGCAATAAAATTTAATATAATACACTGACGGAAAAAAAATCTCAGTACCAAGAAAGACTTGTGTTAGATAAATGAAATTTGGTAGGCGTGTTTATACATCTGAAAGATGACATCGATTCAATTTTCGGTCTTTTCGCATCCACTCGGAACATGCAAATCAGGTTTTGCTTTGGTGCCAGTGATGGCTGTGTATTGGTCAGAAGGAGGGGGAACATGCAAACAGGTGTCTTCTGATTTTAAATGGACCTACACCTAGAGTCATGGTCTGGGAGCAATTTCCTATGACAGCAGGAACTTATTGGTTATCCCAGCCAAGACTGCAAATTTTACGAAGTCTGGTAATTCAACCATTAGTCTAACAGCCATTCACATTCAATTTTCCAACAGGATAACGCTCGCCCTTATGCCGCTTTTGTAACGCAGCCTGCTCTATAGAGTGTCAACATGTTACCTTGACCTACGAGATCAGCAGATCTGTCTCCAATTGATCCCGTATGGGATATCATTGGACGACAACTCCAGCATCGTCCACAGCCAGCACTGACCGTCCCAGTATTGACAAAACAAGTACAACAAGCATGGAATTCCATACCACAAAATGACATTCGGCACCTGTATGACACAATGCATGCACGTTTGCAGGCTTGCATTCAAAATTTTGGAGGTCAGACCGGCTATTAATGTAACGGCATTTTGCATTTGAAATGCCTTTTCTTGATCTTAAATTAACATGTGGCCTTTAAAATTTAATCAATTAAACTTGTTAACTAGACAAATGCATTGTTCGAATTGCATTACTCTACAATAATTTTTTCTTGGTGTTGGGATTTTTTTTCCGTCACTGTATTTGTTTTAAAAAGCTGATGTTTGGAAACATTAAAAATTAATACATTACCTTTAAATTATTAATAAATAGAATGACTGACAAATTGCACATCAAAATTTGCAATTTCACAATCGACAGCATTCCCTTTAAAGCAAAAATATTGCATAAATAAAAAAATACGACGCCGATGAGTTATCCTAATGGAAGAAAACTAAACGTAAATGACTGGCATGTAAAGAATGAGAAAAGATTAAATTTCAGAAAAATGTTTCTAAGCTAATGTGAAAAATTTATGTAAAAAAAATGTGTAAGCATACAATTTTTCACTTTGAAGCTTATTATATTATATACTAAAATAAATTTCAGCACTTTTAAGCAGCACTTTAATTTCAGCACTTTGTTATATTAGAAGTATCAATATGTTTCACTGTCAATGCAATTTACATTGATCGCGTGAAATGTAAGCAACTGCATAGTTAAGAGTTCATTCTGAGTTAATTGCTCCAACAGGTTGGTATTACTTTTCCTCAAAACAGTTTTTGTCAATAGAAAAGAATCAGATGTCAAAATAGGTTGATTGAATTTAAAAAATAATTCGATGTTCAGAATAATCAAAAATAATTTTTTTTTCTACACAACACATTTCCGAGTCAATTTTTTCAAGTATCCAGAAAACATTTCTCTTTAGCAAAAAAAATCACTTTGCAAGAAGTTATTTAAAAGAGGTGTCTTCACTCTATTTTTGTCATAGTAAATTTGGATTCAAAGATGGGAATTTATACCCTACCTTTCTTTACCTGAATTTAATTGGAAAATATGCTAATACCCATTTTTATTATCCTAGTTAACAAAAGACGCAAGTTAATCCTGTTACCAATCGATAACGTTCTTAAAATATAATATTATATTATCAACTTTGCCAAGCAACCTTCTTAATTATGCAATGGATTCTTATAAATTTGGTACAAATTTCAATCGAAATGAGGCTTATGATAGTACTAATATTCAATGGAGGGAGAATCTTCGATAAAATTCTTCAGGCTGTTGTGGAGTTCGATACCCGGAGCTCTTTACTGATTCTTCATCGAATATTTAAAAAGAATATGGCATTAAATCTACTTCTGATATGAATGGAACATAGTGATGGGTTTAGTTCTTTGATTTCTTTGTTCCGAGTATATTTATGATTTTCCATATAAACCATCATTTGATGTCTTCAATGAATAGCAAAAAAATAAGTTACACTTTTATTTTTAGCCTTAAATGCAGCCCTTATTTTTAGCTTTAAATTACTTAAATAACAATGCTCTCAACAATTTTCATACATAAATAAGTTTTTTAAGAATGAACTACTCTTGCCCATCGCTCGCAAAATTTTTCGATACAGCAAGTTTTGAGTGCAAGGATAGTAGTACACCCTTTACTATTCGTGGATTTTGTACATTTTCTCTCGAATATCATTTTTTTTCTTTTAGACCATTGTTTTGTACATAATGCAAAGTTATGGCTCTACTATCCCATCTATATGAAATGCAACTAAACATCGCATACCCAAATTGGAGACTTGGGAGAAAAACTACATATTCAAATAACTACAAATACATGTTATAATGAAAGCAGTTCAACAAGTGTTTCAAGTTTTAATTTGATTGAAAAATTAATTTGATTTAATTCTTTGTCTCTATAAACGAAATTTATTAAAATTAAAGTTGTCTTATTAAAATTAAAGTTAATTTAGTGAAATGAAGTTGATTTCCATTATACAGTAATGCTTACTTGTGACTTGTTTTGGATGAATTTGGGAATAGTACCGAATGCATAGGCACATGTTCTATTTTGACAGCAGTTATTAAACCACTGACCTCAGAATAAAAACAAGTTTTTCTCCTGTATAAAATAAGCTAGATATTGCTCATGGAAATTGCGAAACGAAGTCACTCGGACATTTACTTGGTTTAAATTCCATTCGCTATGTCAGTAACTGAGCCTTAGACTTGAACAGCTCTAAATTTCCAAAATGAAATAAATTCATTTGAAAAGTATAATAAATTTATTCAGTTCCTGTTGAGACAGAATGCGTGATGCATCTACAGCATCTTCGTTATATTCCTCACCAGATGTAGAAGATAATTTTTTATAATAATTAATTTCAAAAACTTTAAACAGTAATAAGCAAAATTATTATATACAAATTATATTGTTATTTTATATTAGCTATTAAGTAAATTATTTTTTTTATCACCGTAAGACAATAAATTTTTCTTTCACTTCTAAGACAATTTTTCACTTTAGAAAAGCATAGTAAAGTTAAAGAAGTGTATTTCAGCCTATTTGCCTTTTTTATTTTTTCTGTTCTATTTTTTTATTTAATTATTTTTTTCAGATAGAAAAGACGTATTTCCGAAAGAAAAAAAAAAATAACCTGAAAATGGTTTAATTGTCTATTTTCAACTCACTACTTAAATGTGTAAATCAGAGGGTGGTGACGACCTAGACATAGGAAGACTGTAGATGAATTCATTATTTTAGTATAAAAAGCTTGTGGCAGCGAGATCAAGCAGGAAAACATTAACTAGGGAGGCGCACACAGATATCCGAAATCGCAGGACATGTTCGCTCCATCCCTCCTTTCATCGGTAGAGCATAAATCACGTGTCGTCTCTTGAATTTGAAAAGCTGTAATACTCCGATCTCGTCGGGAGGGCGGGGCCCTTGATCCTTCTCCATTCATATTTCGGTGAGAAGTGAAAGGGGTGGGACAGGAAGCACAAAGCTTTGAGGCAAGTTTTTCTTTTCTCTCTTTTTTGATGTGACTAAAAGTAGAGTGAGGTTTCAGTTTGGAAGGCGAGGCAGTTAACCTCTGCAAATTAGAAAACAACTCTGCAAAACTGCAGATAGCTAGAGATGTTGCTTTCACTTCGCAAAAGACTTTCAGCGCACAGACGGTACGGAATGTTTTACACTAGAGAAGTTATTATCGAAGGGCAGCTAGAAAGAAACCATTCATCTCGGAAATAAATAGGAGAAAGAGGTTAGATTTCGCAAAATCCCTCATTGATTTATCTGAAGAGTTTTAGAACACAGTTATTTTTTCCGACGAATCAAAGTTTAACATTTTCGGCAGTGATGGACGACGATATGTGTGGAGGAGGCCAAATACTGAATTGGAAAAGCAACATTTAACTGCTACTGTAAAACATGGTGGAGGCAGCGTCTTAGTTTGGGGCTGTATGGCAGCTAATGGAATTGGCAACCTGCATTTTATTGATAGTATTATGACAGCATTATGGGGTGGTATTATGGGAATATCATTCATTTTTCAACAAGACAATGACCCCAAGCATACAGCGAATCTCACCCGTGAATGGCTACTCTACAATGCTCCTCGCCAATTAAAAACCCCACCTCAATCGCCTGACATCAATCCAATTGAAAATTTATGGCACCTGCTGGATCTAGAAATCAAGAAACATAAAATTTCAAGTAAAGACGACCTCAAACGTTTACTCTTGCAAGAGTGGCACAAAATTCCCAACAGTGCAACAACGACCTTAGTTTCCTCTATGAGAAATAGATTACAAGCTGTTATAGATGCAGAAGGTATGCATACAAAGTACTAAACATATACTGATTTTGTTTTCGCTCATAATTTTGTCAATTTCATGATTTTGGCAATACTTTTTTTATCATGTAAATTTTGGATTTTCTCGTAGATTTTGACTAAAAAAATAACCATCATTTGATGTCTTCAATGAATAGCAAAAAAATAAGTTACACTTTTATTTTTAGCCTTAAATGCAGCCCTTATTTTTAGCTTTAAATTACTTAAATAACAATGCTCTCAACAATTTTCATACATAAATAAGTTTTTTAAGAATGAACTACTCTTGCCCATCGCTCGCAAAATTTTTCGATACAGCAAGTTTTGAGTGCAAGGATAGTAGTACACCCTTTACTATTCGTGGATTTTGTACATTTTCTCTCGAATATCATTTTTTTTCTTTTAGACCATTGTTTTGTACATAATGCAAAGTTATGGCTCTACTATCCCATCTATATGAAATGCAACTAAACATCGCATACCCAAATTGGAGACTTGGGAGAAAAATTGGAATTGGCAACCTGCATTTTATTGATAGTATTATGACAGCATTATGGGGTGGTATTATGGGAATATCATTCATTTTTCAACAAGACAATGACCCCAAGCATACAGCGAATCTCACCCGTGAATGGCTACTCTACAATGCTCCTCGCCAATTAAAAACCCCACCTCAATCGTCTGACATCAATCAATTGAAAATTTATGGCACCTGCTGGATCTAGAAATCAAGAAACATAAAATTTCAAGTAAAGACGACCTCAAACGTTTACTCTTGCAAGAGTGGCACAAAATTCCCAACAGTGCAACAACGACCTTAGTTTCCTCTATGAGAAATAGATTACAAGCTGTTATAGATGCAGAAGGTATGCATACAAAGTACTAAACATATACTGATTTTGTTTTCGCTCATAATTTTGTCAATTTCATGATTTTGGCAATACTTTTTTTATCATGTAAATTTTGGATTTTCTCGTAGATTTTGACTAAAAAAATATTTAAATGAAAATTTCGTTATATTTGTTTGTCTTTTCTCCTTCTGTAATTGCTATGTTAAAATAAAATTTGTAAACATACTTTGTTAGCAAATATGATCATTTATAGGCAATTGCCATTAATTTTTTTATTCACTGTATATTAATCATATTTAAAAAAAGTAAATCATATAAATAATCTCAATTTTTCAATTCACCTTCAAAACTACCAATAAACAAAAGTTTTGCTATCATTTATTGTATGTCTAAGAGGAAACTTCTGATTGAATATCAGATGTAAAAAAATCAAGAGAAACGAATAGTCAGCTCATGAAATGACATACTATTTAAGAGGTTTATTGTATTATAAGAAATCAAATATTTGTTTGTATATTGCTGTCGCAATTTAAAACAGATATTATTTCAATTGAAATATCTATAATTTTTTTTCAGAATAATATTTTGAATTTTTTAAATTTCTGTTTAAATAACATTGTGATTCATTTAATATTATATAAAACAATTAGTCAAACATAAAAGATGCTTCGAGATTCAATGAAGGTTCAAAGGCTTTCGAAGAAGCGGTGTTAAAATTTTCCCTTCATTCAAGAGGACAGTATAAAATTGCACGGTAATTAAAAAATTGGGAACTACTTCAATGCAGTGGTTCTGTAAATATTTTATTACCATTTGATGAGTATGCCTCCACTGTTGAAGGTTTAGATAGAAAAAAATGAGAAATACAATTGCAATATAACAAACATTATGTCAAATAATTTCGTTTTAAACATAAAACGACCTGCTCTTGCATTATACAACGGAAGAATCTTTCATAGTTCCTTTATTTAGATATGTTCCTTTATGAGACAATTTATTCAAATAGTCTGAAATTGCATGGCATTGAATTTGTCTTATTACATTAAAAGATGTATTTAAGATTTCCAGCATAGTATTAATGATCTTTTTTGAACTTATATGAAGATAAATGTTAAGAATTGGATACAAGTATTATCTAATTCAAACAATATTCTAAAACAAAATGTCAAGTAATAACTTTATTATTCAAACTTTTTTTTATTACGCTATCATTTCTGTCATAACTCACATTATGTTGGCAATTTTACCAGTCGTTTTCTTCTTAAAAGCAGTCTTACTAATTAGATACTATGCCAAATTTATACTTTTTATTATTTTTGCAAAACTTTAATCCAACAACTTAAATTTGTTTATACTTGGTGCACAAGTAACTTACATAGAAAATTAAAAAAAATTTAATTATTAACACCCAATTTGCAAATAAAGCTAAATAAAGTTCAGAAAATTACTCCAAACTCGTATGAATATCAAAGATTCAAATCGTAATAGTGACTCTCCTGATTTTGATGTACGCTAAAAATTGCTACACCAAGAAGGCGACATGCTACAGACGTGAAATTTAAACGACAGGAAGAAGTTGTTGTGATATGCAACTGATTAGCTTTTCAGTACATTCAGACAAAGCAGGCACCGGTAGTGGCACCTATAATTGCAACAAGGGGCCGTTTGTAACAAGTGTCTGCATGAACAGTTCGACGACGTTTGCAGCAGCATGTACTCTCAGCTCTGAGACCATGGCTGCGGCTACCCTTGACGCTGCATCACAGACAAGAGCGTCTTCAATGGTGTAAACAACTACTAACCTGGGCGTACGAATAGCGAGACGTCATTTTTTCAGATGAATCCAGATTCTGTTTACAGTACCAAGATGGTCGCATCCGTGTTTGGCGGCAGCGTGCATTCGTCATCCTCATACTGGCCCATCATCTGATGTGATGGTATGGGGTGCTATTGGATACACGTCTCGGTCACCTCTTGTTCGCATTGACGGCATTTTGAAAATTGCAAGTTACATTTCTGGTGTGTTACGACCCGTGGCTCTACCCTTTATTCGAGCCCTGCGAGAACCTACGTTTCAGCAGGATAATGCACGACCGCTTGTTACCGGTATTGTACGGACATTCCTTGCTACGGTAAATGTTCGGCTGTTGTTCTGGCCTGCATGTTCACCAGATCTCTCGCCAATAGAAAACGTCTGGTCCATGGTTGCCGAACAACTGGCTCGTCACCATACGCCAGTCACTATGGTTGTGACATCGTGTTAAAGCTGCATGGGCATATGCGAGTGTTGTTATTACTGCCAGAGGTGGTTGTTCTGGGTACTGATTTTTGAGGATTTTTGCACCCAAATTTCTGAAAATTTAATCACCTGTTATTTCCAGTATAATATATTTGTCCAATAAATATCATTTTGTTATCTGCATTTCTTCCTGGTGTAGCAATTTTAATGACCAGTAGCGTATATGAGAGGTATATCATTGTTTAGTATTTTGATATTGAACAACATTTTTATGATTTTGATCACCACAGGAGTTATGAAAAATTGAATTGCTGTATGAAATTTAATTATTTAGGGTAAAATAGTTAGATTCAAACTAAAGCATTTACAAAAATATTACAATAATGGTTTACATTAAGGTTTAACAGTTAACAATATTCTTCATAATGGTAGTGGATTTACAGTTAAAATCTGTTACTTTTGGAAAACTGCGAAGTTTACTTATAAGAACTTTAATGAATAACAATTTTCACTAATGTGTATTAGTAGAATATTCATTACAGCTTACCATAATTTCATGGTATTTATAAAATTAACAGGAATTTATTAAATTTGAATGAATTTATACAGGAATCTGTTCTTAATCTGATATGTGATGCAAAATGTACAGCTTTGAGAGCTTTGCTTTCAATAGTTAAAATTTAAAAAGCTGATATTATACTTTATACGCAATACTATTTAAAAGAAAAATGAAATGCATGCATAATTATGGTTGCTACAACACTCATAATTTTCAAACCAATTGTGCTATTTCCTCTAAATTATATTTATTAATTTTTAAAAAGTGATGATAATTTTTGCATTTTAATAAATTACGCGGGAAAAAAAGACAACCAGAATATAAAACGTTTTAAATAATGTTTAATAATATGTTAGTTAAAGCCATTTTAAAAGAAACTCTACAAATTTCATGAAATATGAATATTAATTTATAAAATTTGATAATTTTAATACATTTTGAGTAATGTATAAATTTTAGGAGACTAAATTTAATGGCTGTCTTTAAAAAAAAAAATTTAATGAAAAAATATATTTTAATTATTCCTTAAGTTACTTTCTTTTGATTGCCAAATAATTTGATTCGAGATTATTCACCATTGAAACACCACTATGTACCAGATTAAGTGCTACCAACTACGGAAGGCCTGCGACATTACACGAAACCTTGTAGGCCTGCACTTGAAACTCAGATCCTACTACACTGCATTTAAACTTTGACTGCAGCGATCACAATTTTGATTGAGCCACCACCTCCCCACCAAGGACAGCTCGGCACAATGGTCTGTTGCGCATGGCTTTACTGTGCCACCATTGCATACACATGGGAACCTTAAATTCGTCTTTTTTTTTTAGGTTTCGAAATAAGCTCGGTAAACTAGCTCGCTGCTTACTGCGCAACTTCAAGTCGTGAGGTAAATGCATGCTTTTACAATGCTTACACATCTCTTTACGATTTCCTCGATATTTTTCAAATTATGATAAGTTCGTTGAATGTTGCTTTGCAAAAAAAATAAGAGAAAAAATATACCATTTATTTAAAAATTTTATTGAAACTTTCAATATATAAATTAAATTTATCATATATATATACTATAATGCAATTGTAACGTATTTATGAAAAGGACGAGCAATCAACCTTGACTGGCAACTGGCCATTGACGCACCGACTACGGAGTACGAATGGGGGGAAATACCCCTTAACCTCCTCCTTTTAATTCATAAATATTATTTTAATTTTAATTGTCTGCTTTATTGTTAGTATATAAAAAATTACATAATAAAGTTTCTGAATTAAATAAATGACACACAAAAAGTTAAAAATACTAAAAATAAATTAAAGTAACATACAAAATAAAAATAAGAATTAAAAATAAAAGAATTTAAGTTAAGTTTCAATTCGGTACAATTAAGGACCAGTTGTCGATGTATTGAAAAAAGTAAACAATACTGTGAAAGGGTTATGCTGAACGGTGGGAGCCATGGTGAAGATCTGAAAAGTTAAAAAATCCCCCCTAAAAAAAGGCCGTTATCAGAACCAATATTCTTTTATTTTTTATGTTATTTATTTTCCTTTTTTTTTTCTTTTTATTCATTCCTTGTTTATTTCATAACAAAAAATGGGGTAAAAAAAGCGTACAATAAAAACCTAACGTGCTACTAGTCGGAAAGATAAATTTTAGGTGCACAACGTACCAAAAATAGCGAAAGGAGCTGAGTTCAGATTTGAAACCTCAACCTCGTGTTCGGAGATCCGATTCTTTACCTCTGTGCCAGTTCGTCTTTTTATCGAAAGGTGCAAATTTTTAAGCCAACGTAATCTTCAAATACACAATGAGTTAAATCGTCTCAGCGAACGTTTAAGTTCACCCCGTTATCTGAATTCGCTTGCGCTGGTTCAGAATAACAGTCATGGTGTCTCTTTAATTTAGGAAAGCACTCGTACGACACGCCGTAGACAGCTCTAGGTCTTTTCTGCGAACTTTTCACCCCAGGATGATAAGTCGGTAGGCATCCGATTAACTTATTGCTAATCTGAGGAAATTTTTCAAGAAAATTCTTAGAAATTTTGATAATATAATTTGGAATAGGTTCGAAGTCCAGATCTCTATAGATGATCTTTCGACGAACGAACCATGGAGCGTCAGCAATCCAGCAGGTGTTTATTTTGAAATACCTGCAGTCTCTTTATATTAATGAGGTAAGTAGAAGCCCATATTGAGCTGCCGTAAACCAAAATAGGTCTAATGATAGATTTGTAGAGTAGAAGCTTTTGTTTGATCGCTAGCCTACTCTTGCGAGAAATAAGGCAGTTGAATATAATATTCGCACCAGTTGCTTTATCAATAGTGTTTTTCTAAGATGGGAATTAACCTTGACATTTCACAATTTTTCATTATTTACAGTTAGTAAAATTCCTTGGTAAAACTAGCTTAATTTTAAGAAAACTGGCACTTTTATGTTTGACATTTTTAATATTTTACGGCTAAATGATTTTCCAATTCATTTTCCTCTTCATGAAACAATTTTAATTTAAGCGAATAGAGTGTTTTTTGCAATAATTTTTATATTATTTCAAGATTTTACAACTTAACATTTGACGATTCTATTATATTTTGATTTAGATTGGCTTAATTTTTGTCTGTAAGAATTATGATGTACTGAACTATTTTGTCCTCGCACCAGTTTAAATTATTCAGATAATGCATTTCATCTTCACTTTTTATCAAAAGGAGAAATAGATATTTTACGATAAATTATCTGATAATAACAAGAGAAATGGACTTTCCTTATAGATTAGAAATTTATGTATGAGATAATTGTAATCACACAAAATCTTAAAAACATGAACATTTATTAGATATTAAAATAAAAACAAACACTTACATATTTATCAAAAGAGTTGTAGAAGTAGGAAATTAAGCATTACTTTGAATTTCATTTTTTCTCTGCAATATCAGAAAGTATACTTGATTCATAAAAACTATAGTGAATCTAACTCTAGGCATTGAGTTGCGTTAAGTTCCCAAGCCGAATTTAAAAGTAGATAAAACAAATTTTTTATTTATTTATCCTACTACTATACATTATCTCATACAAAACAACTTAAACTACAATTGGACAACAGTAGTAGGTATGGCACTATAGGAGACGGAAGTTGCGTCATTAGAGAAGCGCGCGCAACCGAGGGAGGAGTGACGAGGAGTCATCTTATAAGAGGAGGATATTTTTGGTAGATAAGGGTTTCCCCTCCCCCTAGAATCTTTTTCCCCGGTGGCAACGTCGGAATGTTGTACTATAAGAGAGGAGTTTGGGGAGAGATAGAAATTTACGTGATGACTGATAAGATAAGCGATATATGAAACTGTTTTAATTGGATTTCTTCTTAATTTTTTAATTACATTATTTTATAAAATGTGTTTAGTAAAGGAATTTATTTGTGTTAAATTTGATTATTTTTGCTTTTTTATTGGAATAATTTACAAATTTATATTATTATACAGAAAATTTCTATTTGCAATTTTTTTTTTTTTAATTTTTATTATTTTATTCATTTTGCAAAATATATATATATATTTTATTGTTTATATTTATTTCAATTTGACTTAATTTTTTTTTATTTTACGGAACACTTTTTCATAAAGGATTTTATGTTTTCTTTCAAATTTATTTGAATTTACAAAACTTATTTTCGTAAAAGAAATTATTTTTATTTTTTCGGAAAATTAATTTTTTTTTTATAAATTTTTATTTTTTAATTCCATTTTTTTTATTTCGATTGTATTTGTTATATTTTACAAAATTTGTTTTTGTAAAGGAATTTTTTTAATTTATAATTTTTCCCTAGTGTGTTACTACATTTTTTTTATCACTTCATTAGAAATTTAATTATCCGAAACTTTGTTTGGCATTTAAAGTTTTCCTTAAAAATATCTCACACTTCTTTTTAAATACGATATTAATTTCAAATTTTCTACCCAATATTAAATACTACACAGCATTCGTATTAAAAGATTTAATATGTTAACTTTTTGAAGATCATATACCAGAATAGTTAAAACTCCGAGAGAAATGTTACGAATTTATATATTTAACCAATTAATGAAATGCAGAATTTGTTTAACATAAATGTACTTTAATTAAAATAGCCATGAAATTTTCTTTCAACTCACTTATTTTTGTAATATTTTTTTCTTTCATACTCGATACTATTTTGATAAATCCTATAACTTCTTGCTGATACAAAAATAAATAAAATGTCTTAGCATTCATTTTTTTTAAACATTTAGAAATAACACAGATTATGATTTTGTAAGACAAAGTAATTAAAATATTATATTTATAAGGATATTACACTAACTTATTTCTTAACATATTTTATTTAAAAAATATTGCATACTTCTAATTATCTCACCAATAATTTTCCACTACGTTATTATTTTCTTTACTGTAATGCACAAATTCTTGTACTTACTCGGAGATACATTTGTTAAATTTTCCCACAAATAAATGTTCAATACTAATAAATATTACTATACTAAACTAAAGAATTTGTATAACATGAAAAGCATAAAATGCACACACACACAAATTTCAACAGAAAACTTTCTTACGAAATCTAATTGTATAAGCATGCTGAAGTTATATATCTTATTATTTTTGGGGTGATTTTCTCACATTCTTCTTACCTGGGGAAAAACCCCGATTGATTACATTCTATTTAATGACACATCTTACAGTATTATATTTATAAAATTAAGGTGTGTAT